>MU182979.1:34216-86380 GCA_016904865.1 Pissodes strobi | reverse complement strand
CAGATCCCAACAGGCCCTAAGTATAAAAAATAATTAGGGAGTTCTCGAATCCCTTTCTACCTCTGGGCATTGTCCTTAAAAAAAAGTCTCATCCTTGTTGAATTGATAAGCAAATTGCGAAACCGGGAACCATTAGTTTTCTTAACGTTTGAAATATGGTAATTTCTGTGCGTCATTAAGGAAATAAAGGGACTAATGTGGTATGAAGCCAGTCTCGTTTGTAAGATGTCTTTAAGCTGATTCATAAAATGTGCTTAATTAGATTAGAGGGTGCTATATGCCAATTCTTAAGTCCGACGTGTGAACATCGTGTAGGCTGTAAGAAATGGATAAATCTTATTTTAAAATTTCTTCAGGTGAGTGAAAATATTGTTCAGTAAAAAAAGTAAAACTTTGTATTTGCCTTAATGACGTAGAAAGTTGCAAAATTTGGGCTGCCTCTTTGTAACTGAAATATATATACCCCATTTTCATATCTGCATAAAACAGTAGTGGTTTAGGTTAAGAAAAGTTGATGTGAGTTAAAAATATTAAGGGCTATGTTTATTTATAGATGGTCATATGGTACTTTATTTTATGGCATGTCTTTGACAGCAGCATTATCAAAACTAGCCTTACGTATTTGGATGATGCCAGCTTCTTCAGCAGCCACTGAAAAAAAAAAGAGGAACAGGCTTACCAGTGATAGAGCAACTGCACTATTCTATCTGTCTCACAAAGAAAACTTATTAAAAACAGTATTTTTCTCAATAATACAGAAGGTTGTGATGGTAATAAAGAGATTATTGAAGAGGAAGTTAATTGGCAAGAAGAAACTATTGATGCTGATGATATTGCTGAGATAAATTATGAAAATAAACCCGAAGAAAATCCATCACCTAATATTCTAGAAATCATGTCTACCCCCATTGATAATAATAAGAGCGATGAAGATATGTCTCTTGCTAATCTTGATCGATTTGTGTGTAATTATTGTTGATTACACTTTTATTTTAAAAGGTAGGTTCGATTCATGTGCTTCTAAGCAACAGGGCTATAAAAATATCATTTTCACCAGGGTCGTTCCGAGAGATCACTGACCATTTGCTTGGGGCCTTCTTTATCTGAGTAGGAGCCCAGCCGTCTTCTCGAGCTTGGACCAGACAGAGAGTTAAGTGTAGCCTGGTTATCCCGACTAGTACCTTTCCTAGGTCTTCCAATTACAAAGGACAAAACACATCGTCATGTCTGGTGGGATCAATTTCAATTAATAGTAAATCAGCACAGCTAATAGGTTGAGTTTTGTTCTTGATTTATCGTGCTACTACCTTAAATTTTTCAAGTGAAAAGGCTAAATATAATCTACCGGGAATCACCTACTGGAAATATTACTTCCAGAGATGCTGAGTTTTAGTTCGATTATTTAGTGATTTTACTAAGAGAGAGTCCTCTAATATACTGTACTCTTTTACCATTTCCTCTCTTGGCATTATCTAAATTTATATAGTACAATTAGGGCGGTTTTGCCATTTATATTAGGTTAATTATATCTATCTGCAAAACTCATGGCAGAAATTTAATTTAAATTATTTAAACCTTATTAATGAACGTTTCGCCTTGATACCGGTCAATTGAGCTCAATTTTCCTGATTTGGTGCGGCTCTATTTATTTCTATATATTTTATTCAGTAAATCCCTTTTAGTTTAGCATTGTGGGGACATTCTAGAAGTCTTCTATATTCCAGCTGCCAAGGGAATAAGCTAAGCGTAGTTTAGTGGATATTTATCACCAAATTTTAATATATAAATTGTTACATATTTAAGCAATAGTAACTAGGTAATATTAAAATGTTCTTTTAAAGGTAACTGCTCTTTTTAATTGGCATCGAGGTAATTTATTGAGATTTTATACAGTAATTAGTAATGTTAATTTAGTGATCAGAAACTTGCTAAAGTACCATACCAGTGCAACTTTTTGATTTGAAGTTTAATCGCAGTGAGTACCAGGCCTAAATTGTAAAATTAATACTTGATTGTTGTAATTTCTAGTGTTAAAGTGTCAAGATGAAACTTAATTAACATAGCAATTAATAAATTGTAATTTGAACATTAATTACCACTTGTGCCGTATACAGATAAAAATTTCTAATAAATTTTGTACATTAATTTATCTATCCTCTAACTGCCAAAGACTTCGACCCACGCCTTCTATAAAAAAAATAAACCACTGAGTGAGCTAGGCATATGGACCAGCTGGATGAGCAATTTGGCGAATAAGGCTGGTTACAAGGTATAGTATGATATTATTGTTGGATACCTTTGAACTACTTCGTCTCATTGTTGCTTTGGAAGGAATTTGACATATACATAGAGGCACTACTGGACCTTTTTGGATTTGTGTTTCGGTAGGGATAATTTTAGGTATTGTCTTATTTGTTATTGATTTTTTTACTTTTTAGCTTTGTCAATTAGATTGTGTTCTGTAATCATTACAGTGTAATGTATTGTGACAAAAATGCATTGATTAATTAAATTGTTTATTGATATTTTACTTAATAACGTTATTTTAGAACCCAAACTAACCCAAACTAATATTAATAAAGTGTCAGGAGAATTTAAGCACACAGGGTTAACTAGGAAGATTTTGTTAGTAAACAAAGTAAGATTATTTGAAATAAAAATATTTTCAACATAATAAATATATAAAAACAAAACTGTAATATTGTAATGTACTAAGGAAATCGGTAAAACAGTTGCTTACAGATCAGGCTTACTAGGTACGAATTGGGGGAATATTTCATCGAGAATTCTTGATTTTTTGTAGCTGCTAGGATATATAATTTGTATGCCACGAAATGCTTGCCTTAAGTGTGAATGATATGTTTCTTCCCTTTTTTGACTTATATTTTATCTTTTTATCTTTTAGGTATGGTATGATATTATTGTTGGATACTTTTGAACTACTTCGTCTCATTGTTGCTTTGGAAGGAATTTGACATAGACCTTTTTGGATTTATGTTTCGGTAGGGATAATTTTAGGTATTGCCTTATTTGTTATTGTTTTTTTACTTTTTAGCTTTGCGAATAAGATTGTCTTCTGTAATCATTACAAAGTAATGTATTGTGACAAAAATGCATATATTGATTAATTAATTAATTAATTTATATTTTAGGAAAAAAATGTTATTTTAGAAAAATTAGAGTCGTTAAACTAATAATAAAAAGGTGTCAAGAGAATATAAGCACACAGGGTTAACGAACAATATTTTGTTAGTAAACAAAGCAAGATTATTTGAAATAAAAATATTTTCAACATAATAAACATATAAAAAATCCGTAAAACAGTTGCTTACAGATAAAGCTTACTATGTACGAGTTGTGAGAATATTTCAGGGAGAGTTTTTGAATTTTTGTAGCCGCTGGAATATATGATTTGTATGCCACGAAATGCTTGTCTTAAATGCTAATATTATTTTTCTTCTTCTTTTTGACTTGTATGATATCTTTTTATCTTTTACGATATGATATTATTGTTTCATACTTTTGAACTACTGTTTTCTTTCTCTCATTGCTGCTTTGAGAGGAATTTGACATAAAGGCACTACTGGACCTTTTTGGATTTGTATCTCGGCAGGGATAATTTCAAGTATTTTCTTATTTTTTATTGTTTTTTTTTTTTAATTTTAGCTTTGTCAATAATATTGTGTTTTGTATTGTAATGAGAAAATATTGCATATATTGATTAATTAATTGATTTATTGAGATTTTACGAAAAAAATAAATAAATTGAAAGAATTAATGTCGCTAAACTAATATTAAAAAAAGTGCCAAGAGAAGTTAAGGACACACGGTTAACTGGCAAGATTTTGTTAGAAACTAAACAAAACAATATTTGAAATAAAGAATTTTCAACATAATAAATATATAAAAACAAAACTGTAACATTAATGCATTAAGGAAATCTGTAAAAAAATGGCATACAATCAGAACCCTAATAATAGTAGTGATCCGGATAATAATACTTGGATTCTAAAACCAGTATTTGGATTCGCATAGTAGACTTTAAAAAAATTGAATTTATAAAAGTAGGTCCATCTTTAGTACGTATAGTTTGGAAGAAAATGGCAAAAGACTGTGCATTATTTTTATCATAGTTTCCGACATCTTATGTCATCCGTTTATTAATATAATATAAAGCTTAAAAAATTGCTTTAACAATAATCCATTTCCTGTACAAGAAACAGGAACAAAAAAAAATGAAGGTACGGCGCTATTGTTTTAATATCAGATCTTTACAAAACAATAACCGAAAAGCTCTTAACAGCACAACATCCTTTTTTCCAACCATTCACACCCACGACTCTTAAGACCCGTTTGTGATGCGAAGAAATAAAGATTTAAAAGCAATAACGTATGTGGTCTAACCATATAGACCCTTACACAGGAAATGGCTGAAGGAATGTTTTTAGTACACTTATTGGATTCTGAGAACAGGTTGAAAAATCAATGGCTGTTTTATGCACAAGTGCTTTCTGCTTTTAGCTTTATTCCGCCCTCTAAACGATTAAAAGGGACCCGAAAACTCAGAAGAAAAAATTGCCCGACAACAAAGTGCGAGTCTGAAAAAGCCCCCGATCTTAGATTAGACAAATTTATCGGTAGTTCACATAGCCCTGGAATTTTTCTGCCGCATTAGACCCACACATTTAATGTTTGTGTGAGAAAAAGTGGCGCGAAATCCATTCATGTCGGATCCATTCATTGAATCAAGCCCTTTTTATTACATATCTATTAATGGTTGTTCAATACAGACATGGGAAAATGTGGCCCGTTTGAAGATTTTATAGATCTACAATATATTTCTATAACATTCCTGGTATTGCCTTTAAATGATCTATATCTGATATGCTATGTTCTTTATCATCTAATATTTTTACATAATATATTGTCACAGAACTTTAATATGTTGTTCAGATTTGGAAGATAGCTTTTCTATAATTTACCTGGCCTAATTTTTCCGAGATTTCTGTTACAAGATAATAGAAAGTTTGACGAAATTTTCATCAAAGTTCCATTTGTCCAAGAGATTTTGTTTCGTGCTTGTAGAGAACTCGACTGTAATCGTTGCTTTGACAAGCCATTCTTTAAATCTAAAAGTTGAATCCATTCTACAAAAAAGCAAATAGAATATCTTGAGAAACTATAGATCTTTCTACTATCTAATATAAATAAAATATTTGAAAAAATGGATAATTTGCAGATTTCATAGAAAACAATTATTATACCTTCTGTGAAGAACAGAATGGGTTCATCAAAAGAAGATTAACTCTTAGAACAATTTATCAAGCACTAAATCAGATTCAAAAAAAACGACAAAAACAATACTCCATTTTTTAGACCTCTCGAAGGCTTTCGATAGTGTCGATCATGATATTATTTGTAAAAAGCTGGAGAGATATGAGATTCGAAGCCTGAATCTGAGGTTCATGCAGTCATATCGTAAATCGTACTTTAAAATGGAGACGGACGAAAGAGCTGAGATTTTGCAGTCGACCGTGAATGAGGTCAAAAAGACAGTACTACAGCTGCTACAGCAAGCTGGTCTTGTGGCCATTGTGATACGTCATACACGATACACGTTAATAAAATTGTGAACGTGAAAGTTCGCTCATGACACGCTAGTGATCTTGGCGAATGAATATACCAATGAACTGATAAACATCCTGACTGCTTTGAGTGCCTTGTTTGAGATAAATAATCTTCTTGTCAGTGCTATCTAGCCAGCGTATAGGTGTCATCCTAAACAACCCTTCTTTCTTCTTTAATTACCAGACTTCCTTCATGTTGCCAAGGAAAATTTTGCGTACATCCAAAAAAAGTGAAATATTCTATTCTTGCCATATGGGTAAATCACTTTTTAAAATTCAGAAATCAAATAAGCAAAGTACTACATCTGAAACTCAAAGAAGTGTTAATTAATTAATAGAGGTTATTGAAGTGCAAACTACTTTTGGCTTTTTTACGTTCGGCACACACACACAAAAGGAAAGTCCTAAACCACTTAACGAGCGATGCGTGTACGGAGAAGATGGTTGTAGTTTTCGGGAAAGACGTTACTAGGAAATCCATTGCATATCCTCCAGCTAAAGGAATCCGTAACAGCGACCTCCTAGGTGCCTAGGTATTCGCAACTGAATCGTATGTTGATGAGCAACTTGTGTCTGAGGGGTCTTTCTGTTTGGCACAGCTCTGAGCGGAATCCTAAAGGTGCGTATCCACCAAAAAGTCATTGCGAGCAAACATATGCGAACGTTTGCAACTGTTTGTAGTTCTGTTATTGACAATTGTCTCCACCATCCAATTATTCGCAAACAACTCTACCCACAAAAGCAGAGCGCACACACAAACAACAAATCCCCTTGATGTACCGACACCGCTCGGAACACGACCAAATGATTGCAAACGTTTGCTAATGCGCGTGATAAACGTCTCCACCAAACAAATAGAGTTTGCAAACATTTGCAAACAAACGCGCGCAATCGTTTTGCGCGCTTGATGGATACGCACCTTTAGTGCCAGCTTGTTCGAACACCTTCCATAGTAGTATCGATAGTAAAGAGACAGGTCCGCCACTTTTCTTCGATGTTCAAGGCTATCAAGGCCTTTAGTCAACTTTAGGTCTTCCACAAGACGACTGCTATTCTCTGTATGGAGACCAAGATATTGAGCAAGTGTTTGGGTGCCGAGCTCCACACATGGAAACAGTATTCCAGAGGTGATCTGGGCCTTATAGAGCAGTAAGAGCTGATGAGGTGTATACAATTTGTTTGCTCTATAGAGTGCTACTAGCATTTGTGCTGGTGTCTTGGCGATTTTGGTGGCGTGGTTATGCCAAGACATGTTGTTTTCTACATTGGTGCACAGTAAGCTTACGGATGAGGCCATAGGCAGTGTTTGTCCTATCATTGACAAGTCAGGTCCTGCGGTGTTTGCTTTTTTTGAGGAGACAGCTGCTTGAGTCTCTCCAGCGTTAAACTGGACATTATTTTCCTCAGACCATTCCACGATGGCGTTCAAATCTTCATTGATGGCAGCAATCTGATTTCTCGCTCGAGTTAAGAACGAGCAGCGGCCATTGGAGTCCGCGTCATAAATGTGGATATAAGAGAGCTGTCGTCTGCAAAGCTGTAAATAGATGTGTTTGTCATGTATAAGAGATATAGAGCAGGAACAGTGTGGGAGATAATATACACCCCTGAGGAACTCCGGCATTGATTTTAAATTCCTCCTAGAGATGTGCATTAATACTAACTCAAATGCTTCGATTCCTTAACAAATTGGAACGCCTTAGAAGCAGTCCTGGTGGTAGCCCGTATGCTGTCAATTTGCTTAACAATCCATTATGCCACAGGCCAAATGCTTTGGATATGTCGAGAGACACTGCACGAGATTCGCCGTAGCTCGCGATGGTTTCGGTCTACAGGTAGGTCACGTAAGTCAGGAGATCTCCCGTTGATCTCTGCTTGCGCAGAAGCCATACTGGCGATCACCTATGATGCCTGCCGATTCGAGATATTTTATGAGCTGTTCGTTGATTAATTTCTCCATGACTTTGGACATGATGGGAACATTGGGAACTAAGGCAATTAGACGGTAGTTATTTAGAGTCGTTTTTCTACCTTTTTTCGGGATTGGTTGCACCTGAGAGCATTTCCAGCTGGAAGGAAGGCATGCAGTTCTTAATGATAGAGAGAAAACACCTGCATAGTGGAGCTGTTAGTTTAGCGGCACATTTCTTAAGCACTATTGCGGGAACGCCATCCGGTTCTGTGGTCTTGTTAGTGTCTAGGCTTTTTAGTATTCGTTTCACTTCGCGTTGGCGAAATACCAGACCTGGCATTGAGGAATTCAGTCTCGGGATAGTTGAGGGGAGTATTTCCTTGAGGATCTAAGGTAGAATTTGATGCAAACATTTCGGTAAGAATGTTTTCTTTTTTTGCCGTTTCCGCTATTCAGCCATCATCTTTGGTCAGTGGTGGGATTGACGTCTTTGAGAAATCTTCATTCGCAGCTTTGGGAACTGACCAAAAGGATCTTGATCCGTTAGGATAATTTGAGTACCTTGTTCGTGACCTCTCGTCAATGGTCCACTTATACTGGTTTCTAGTCGTGATAAATATATTTCAATTTTCGGATCTCGGCGCCATTTGCGGTAGGCTGCTTTTTTAGTATTGACCGCTCTTGAGCAGTTTTTCCAAACCATGGTTTACTGTTCGAGATACGTTTCATAGAAAAGGGGATGAAAGCTTCCACACCAGCTAAGATAACTTAAGTTATCTCATGAGCAGATTCAGAGGTGTTTTGATTCCTAAAGCAGGCATCTTTCCAAGGAAAGGAAAGATAAAACTCGCGAAGATCATACCCCTTTGCAGATTTGTTGTGCCAAGTCTTTAGGAGTACCTGTGGCTCCTGCGTTTTGATAGCAAATTCACAGATTGCGGAGATAAGATTCTGGTCGGATGAGCCCAATTGATGTTGGACAGTTACGCTGTTTGACTTTAAGTTGTGTGCGCAAAAGCATGTAACGCTCAAAGCTGTCTACGTTCGGCTATTTAACGCTCCTTTAGTTATATTATAGATATTTGGCATTTTTCTCGAAAACGGCTGCTAGTGGAAATTCGAGAAATTTTACGTTCTTAGGCAACATTTGGGGACAGCCGACGGTCAATTGTTTTGGGCGATCCTTTTTCCGTTTCCGAGTTATTACGTCAAATGTGCAAATTTGAAAATTTTGCTTTGAACACGATAACTGTCTAAAAAAATAATTAATTTTGATGACATTTTATGGACATATTCTTTTTGACAGTCTACCAAACCCTATCGAAATTGACGGGCGAGATTCGGAAAATAACGAGCATATTTTGGACCTGTATATTTTTGAAAATGGGGTCACTTTGGGTCGAAATTTTGTATATATTTTATCCTGTAAAGCTAAGACTGTTTTGACTTCACACTAGAAAAGGGTCATGTGAGTAAAAATACCGAAAAAAAAATATCGGTTTTAAAAAATATATATGTAGAACCGCATTTATTTAACATATGTACGTACAAGTATTTTTAAATTTACTTTACCAGATGTTGAAAATGTCCGCCGTTTACCTTAATACACTTTCTTAGGCTTTTTATTATGTGGCGCCTCACATTCACGAGGGTATTTTCGAAATTTTTAATAATATTTGCAGTTTCTTGAACTTTTCGAAAAGATCTTCTTGTGTTATGTTATAATACAAAGCCTTCATGTGACGTCACAGATAAAAATCGGGGCTGTGGGGTGGCGAGGAAATTCACTGCCGCGCCCAATCCATGGTTGTGGGAAACGTCAATTTAACTAATTTCGCACTATAGCTCGAAGATGCTGGGGCGCCCCCATATTGCATAAACCACATGTCTGGTCTTATGTTTAAAAATATACCATCCAAAAGATCCAGTAAATCGTTTTCTAAAAACTGCAAATATTAATATCCGTTAAGTTTTGTCAAATGGTCCGATTAAAAAAGTATCAATAATGCCGCATTAAATATTTATTGGAAATTCATATTGGAAGTGTCTCTCTCTCGATAGATATGGATTCTCCAGGGCGTAATGGTGATTTCAAGTTAAAAGCTCCGCGGCTAAAATAAACGTTGCTTCTTCCCTAAACAATATCTTTTTCAGGAATATAGGGTTTTCGTTTCTTTTATTTTGTACATTTTGGCAAAATTCTAATTCTAAAATTTTGGACAGCCGGCAGCGCGTTATAGTCCAAGGTGCACATAGTGAAACCATGTTACGACATTTTTAATTAAATAAAATCATTATTTAGTTATTTCTTTATTATGGTATGGTAGGTAGAGGGGCGTTCGACAAGATTTGCCCTTCAACACGTCGACCACAATTGTTCTTTTGTGTATACCCTTCTATTTTACACGAAAATTCCTATCTCTTTCGAGAGCCTCAGAATATTTAATATATCGAGGGTTGAGCTTTTGCAGATCTCCCGGAGCCACAATGGCATTTTCGAGATGCCCCAACCTTTAGCGAGTCAGTGCCTAACATTCGCAGAGTAAGTGCTCTGACGTTTCAGACATAGTGTGGCAGAATCTGCATTGTTCGTCAGTGGTTTTCCCCATTTTCTGAAGGTGATACCTCCAGGAGCCATGTCCAGCGAGAAGGTCTGCGACCAGTTTTACCTCATTTTATTCTAGCTTGGGAAGCTTTTTGTGTAGTTAAGCTAGTGAGAGGTGAGTCCTTTTGGTCTGTCTCTGCCCAGGTGCATTGGCCCAATGTGTCTCTTTCCGCCTTTTTTCCCAATTTCTTAGTTCATTCGTGTTCTCTAGTGACAGCCACAGAGGCCACAGAAGGTTCAGACCCGCAAAAGGCAGTCTGTGCACCATTCCGTGCGAGCTGGCCCGCGGTTTCGTTGCCTTCCAAACTCCCGTGCCCTCATAGTAGGGCCCATGTTTTACCAAAGAGTCGTCGACAGGTCCAAAGCGCTGCCGTTGCTTTTTTGATAGGCCTTTCCAGGTGGGGGTTCCAGGTTAGTTTCTGGTTAAAAACGATGCCAAGATACTTAACCTATTTTGAAAGCTCTACCGTTGCTCCTCCCAAAGTGGGTGCTTTAAGGTTCAGCTTCCTTCTTTTTGTGAATGGAATCACTACGGTTTTGCTTGGGTTGGCATTTAGTCTTTCCTGTGTACACCATGTGCTGACAAGGTTGAGTGCACTTTGCATACGTTCTGAGAGGACGTTGTAATGCTAAAATGCTTGCCTCTTATTATTATAACTAGGTCACCTGCGTAACCTTGGATTCTCAAAGCCTTCTTCGGTCAATATTACCAGTAGATCGTCAACAACCAGAGACCAAAGCATGAGCGATAGGACCCCTCCTTGAGGACATCCCTTTATTGCTTTGGCTGAGACGGCTCTTTCTCCAATGGTCGAGGTGACTTCACGGCTGGTTAGTATGAATTTTATCCATTTTGTAGTGGTTGGTTCCACTCCTGTGGGGGTTGTGGGGCGCTGAATGGATTCACGTGAGTTGTTGTCAAATGCAACCTCTAAGTCCAGAAATGCACACAGCGTCACTTCTTTTCTAGCTAGTGCCTTCTCTATATCGCGGACGAGATTTTGAAGAGCATGGGTAGTAGATTTCGATGGTTAGTATGCGAACTGTTTTGCATGCAGTGGAGCATTAGAAAGGATCTTGCTTCTGACGTGCCTATCAATAATAACATTTTTCGTAACGCCGGCCGAAAATTTTAAAACCATGTCGTGACCATTTCTCGACGCTCCAAATCACAGCAAGGCACTCCTTCTCAGTGACTTCATTTCTTGCCTGGTTAACGATCTAGACAGGTAACAGATTACTTTCTCACTAATCACCAAACTGCTGCGTTAGAACTGCTCCTAGACCATACGATGATGCATCGGTTTGCAAACAAAACTCCCTCTCAAAATCAGGCGCTGTCAAAATAGGTGCAGTTATTAGACACTCCTTCAAGGCGGTAAAAGATCTCTGGCAATCTGATGTCCATTGCCATTTGGTATTCTTCTTGGTCAAATCAAGGATAGGTGCTAACAGTGACGAAAAATTCGGGACGAAACGTCTATACCACGAAGCTGTGCCGATGAAACGACGTATCTCATTAATGTTCTGAGGCGGTGGAATGTTGACAATGGCCTCAACTTTCTCTGGATCAGGCCGCAAGCCTTTGCTATCGACCAAATAACCCAGGTATCTCAATTCGGGTTTGCAAAAACTGCACTTCTCAACAGATACGACCAAACCAGCTTCACGAAGACGATCGAATACTGCGCTCAAGAGCTCCAGATGTTCGGGGAAAGTGTTAAAAATGATCACAATGTCGTCTAAATAGACCATGACATTAGGTTCCAGTTCAGGTCCCAAGATGGTGTCAACGATGCGTTGCCAAGTCGCTGGCACATTAGATAAACCAATAGGCATTCTGCGGAACTGAAATAGTCCTCGGCCTGGTACTGTGAAAGCTGTATATTCACGCGATGACTCACTCAGGGGTACCTGCCAAAATGCAGACTTGATATCGATGGAACTAATGAACCTAGTGCTTCGTAAACGGTCTAACGTAGTAGAAATATACGGAATGGGATAGGCATCCTTCTTTGAGCATGCGTTTAGCTTACGGAAATCTATGCAAAATCGAAATGCGCCGTCTTTCTTACGGACTAGACAAACGGGGCTTGACCATGGACTGTTTGATCTCTCGATCACCCCTAACCTCAACATTTCCTCTACCTCTTCGTCGATAAACTTCTGTTTGTAGGGAGACACCACAGCCGAGACCAGAACCCATCTGCACGATTTTCTCCTCAACCAAAGTATCCAATGCCGCTCTCTCAGACGGTGTCAAATTATCGCGGTTTTGAACATTGCAAACCTGCGCGAGAGTAGTAGACTCGGAGAAATGCCAAACGTCCTACTTCAAGTCGGGAACAATCTCCATTGACTTCCAAAAATCTATACCCAAAATGATCTTGTGAGATAATTCAGGCAGAACAACTATGTCAATGATACGAGTCTTATTGATCAAGGTTACAGGAGTCTGAATATAGCCTATGCTATTACAAACCTGTCCGTTCGCAACGGTACAAGAACTCTGTTGCTTGCACAGCTTAAGACCCAAACTCAAAAGAATTTCGTAACCCGGTAATCCTACCAAAGTACGACTAGCACCAGAATCCAATAAACCTAACACAGAATAACCTAATATATCTATTTGTAAATAGGGACGTTGATCGCCTTGAGCGTGAGAGACAATGTAATCTAACAGTATTTTATTAGGAAAATCTACAGTATTGGTCGCTAAAGTAGTAAATCCGGGAGAAATCTCACGACCTAATGATTCCTCCGGGCATCGTTTCCCAAACTTGAACACTTCAGACAAGTTCTAACAGTCGCGCTAGGTGTACCACAACGATAGCAGTGTGTTTTCCTGGGATTTGGGCAATTCCGATTTAGGTGACCGGCTTTCTGACAATTCCAACAAGTAATAGTCCTGGTTAGCTCACCTTGCTGACGGGGAGGTACCTCATTAACCTGTTCGACTCTATCGGCGATGGAAAGAGATTCTGTGCGATCTTGAGAACCCTCGACTGCTACAAATGCGAAATCGGGCTCCACAAACTGTTGACGTTTCCTCGAGGGAGTGACGTAGTTCGGCCTGAAAAATTACTCTCATGAAGCCAAAGAAGTATTCACTTCAAAAAGTTACCATTTCGTAAAAGACGGGGTTTTTCTCGAAAACTGTTTATTTTATTGATATCGAGCAAAAGCACCTTTCTTGCAGTCTAAGGTTCAATCTATCTGTCTAAAGATGTTATTGTGGTGCCTATATCATACAGGCTCAAAAAAAATTAGCATTATTGTATTAGGCTAGACCGTCCTTGGCGAACTAAACAAGCCCAATTCGTTTAAAAGGTATTATTTTGAGCAGTCCTAGCTAATATACATTATATGAAAAAATTGTTAAATTAAAATTACGTCAAGTATCATGAAGCTACGATTTTATTTTCACTTGATCTATATAAATCCGAGAGATTGCCGTCGAATTCTGGGACGCCTTCTATATACGCATAATATGGAAAATGTTATTCAATCTCATAATTATCTAATAGTATTTTACACCAATTGACTAACAGAAAGATGGTCTTTTAAAATCCGGAGAATCTATTGAATAAATGGAACAATTTTCAAAATAGAGTGTTAAAAATGTCGAAAAAAGATTGTAGTGTTTATGCCAAGATATGAACAGCTTATTATGCAGACATTTAGATCCAGTTTATTACCCCAGAAAACAGTTTATATGTAAGATATTTTTAATTAATATTAATAATTAGTGCGATTGTGATATCAGCTTTTTGCAACAAGGAAAGGAAGATTTTATTAAAAATATTTATATTTGGGTTATCATTTGCATTACTAAATTAATTTAATTGAATTAAATTATACCGGCAACAATAATTTATACCTATAATTTTCAGTGATAAAATTTTATTTATGTGACCTAAATATAAATAGTGCATTAATTGAATAAAATCTTTTTGAACTTATAACCTTAGCGCATTGACTTATGTCAGGGCGAGTAGCTGAATAATTCGTTGTCCAATTTAGGTTTTAACTTTGTATTTTGTATATAGATGTATCAAGGCTTTTAGTATCTAAATTCGAATTATTAGAGCCTACTTTTATAGGAATTTGAGTTTTAAGCAAAAAGCTGTGGGTAGTCTTATAAGTTTTATACTAATATGTTGCACCATTTAATGCAAAAATATTTGAAAATCACTAATGAATGTTATAATAAATAAACATAAACATTGTGACGGCCAAAAAATGAGTATATACTTAATTGCAAAATTTTACTCCTATTCGATTTTCAATTTTATCTGCCCTTCTATTATTAAAATTTCATTCATATTCCTGTCAAGGTTTTTAGTCGTGTATTCTGTTTAAAAATTAATCAAATATGAAAGTAAAGAACCACATAAAAATGATGAATATATGAATTGCTGTGAAAATCCTGCTATTTCTGTTCTCGCCTCGATATAGGGCTTCCATATGGTTCGGTCAATTTTCTTTTACTTTATGGCCCTTCGGAAAGAGAAAATGGGACCACACACGTGTATGCCCTAAACAAAAGTAAATATTTGGTATTAAATGAATTTTAGGACAGGTAACTTCAAGTTTGTTTCGATATATACTTGTCAACAACAATGTTCGCTTCGCTCAAGATTTGCACTTACATATCCTGATGATTACTTACTTTCTTTACCATGAGGTGAGACAAAAGGCCGCTGGGAGCCACGCCCAAACTTTTACTTAAAAATTGTTAAAAAAACACAACTAAGGCAAACATATTCGGATTCGAACGGATAAAAGTAACAAACGACAAATGCAATGGGAAAGGACGATTAATATTGGTTATATTGTAATTTTTACATGTCAGGCCTAGCCTCAGTTGCTTTATACGACGAGCCGCCACTGATGTTAACTGGTATCAGTTTAGTGGATTCCAATACATTTTATATATATTTTTTAGGTCGTTTTTGCTTTCATTTGGTTATCTTAATGTGTATAAAAGCTTTTGGCTGTTTATTTCATAATTTAGACTTTTCTTCCTTCGGTGTATTTAAAATTTTAATTTTCCTGAAAGAACCTTAGTTGATTATACACCTTTTACAAGTGTAGAAAGGGCATGCAAATAAGCGAGTTACAAGCCACTTTAGAACACTTAAGCTCACTTTCTCTTAATGATTACTACCTGGTGAACCATATACCATCATGAATATCGTATTATTTAGGTTTCCCTGCGGTTTTATTTTAATCTAATATTGGTGAAAATTTATTTTGATTCTGGCAAGACCTCTGGAATTGTGACTTAACCCTGGAGAATTTCCCAGTTGATCTTCAGACTACAAATTCGAATATCTCGAAAACTAAAAAGGGACTAGCGAAACTATTTGAAGCACTAAACTCGATCCTAAACAGTGTAAGAAAATATATCACGAAAACCAGAAAGCACTAAAAACCATAAGGAAGCACCTGTAAATCAAACCTAGGGCTTACTTCACGGATTTATTTAGTGCCAGATTAAACTAATTGATTCAATTTCATTTATATCATTTATGAATCGTTTAAGTGCCAATTACCAGTATGTTTTATATCGATTTATCCAACCTTGTAAAAGCTGGAGATCATTTAATGTTGATCTCAGATCTGCAAGATGATGGTGAAGGCAAATTGATTTTTGCTATAATCACATTCTGTCATCAGTTTAATCGAGTCGATTAGTCGAATCGATTCTATTATGTCAAATAAATACGCCTTATAGCACTAACTTAGATCGCCGTACAATGCGTTACTTTGTTCCGTAAAACGCAAAAGGAAAACCTGAAAACTACATTTCCAAAACGACAAGGAATGTATCTTTTCTTCTCGAAGTTGCATAGTCATAATATATTTTTTATACAGAGTGAGTCAGCGATTCAGTAGAACTAGTGTAGCTTAACGATTAACAGCCAGAGTTTCTATACAGATAAGTGACTCAATGGTTTATAGTTTAAACATCTTTCTTATTATACAGGGTGGTAAAAAAACCAAGCGACCGAACAAAATTGCTGTTCTTTAATTATCATTCCAAATTACGTTTAAATTTTATTGTATTTGAATTGAAATATTGACATTAAAAAATTTGCATTTTGTCCCCTTTCAGATTGCAATATTCTGTACTACTTTCTGATAACATACCTGTTAACGTTAACTTCTTGTTTAGCCGGAAGTAATGCATGTTTTGTCTGTAACTACTTTCGGCTAAAGAGAATGTAGAAGCCAGCGGGAAGTAGACTCAATTTGATTTTAAGTTAGATTTAGATCCCATAGCCTCTCAAAGACAACTTTAACATGTCAATATTTAGAAAATAAATACACTTCAACCTAAGCTAATGCTTTATAACACTTACTTTTAAGTAAAAATATAGGGCTTCAATGCACTTCTCAGATGTTTAATTTAGTGGTTATTGGTTAATAATGCCACTAGTAGTAGCACGGATCTAGTTCAGGAAATTATAACTTTTTTCACTACGCCATTCCGCTGGGTTGTTCCAAAAAATATATATTTAAAATTTAACTTTAAAACTATTAAGTGAAATTAGATTTCAGAGCTGTGTAAATGCTATTAGATCTTTAAAGTAAAACTGAAAACTTGTTACCACATCTTTACACGACCTGATCGAAAATCCGACTATGAACCTAAAATCAAAAACGGAATTCATATTTTATAGAAAGCAATAAAACCTTTAAGGTTATTTCGCTAGAGGATTGGAAATTTGCTAATATAATAATAGAAAAAGGATACATCACTTCGAATACGAGGGTCAGAATGAACCCATCTTGGAACTCATTCTGGTTTGCAAAAATTGATTTTAATTTTAAATTTCTTGGTCCTGTAGTCTTACCTAAGATCAAAGGTTTACGTTATTATCTCAATGTTGTTGCCATTCATTATGTAGCTTTTTCTACGAATTTCGCGATATATCCAGCGATAGTCCCATGAACGCCTGTCCCTGTATGAGCTTAGTTCCAAAATAAATGAAAACGATAATATTGTGAGCTACTAAAATGAGTAAAATGCATAAACTACTAAATAAATATCACCCTGTCCTAAGTCTGAACTTGAACTTGGAAATTATTATATAAACATTAAAGGCAAACTATAAGCAACGCGAGCAGGGAACACGAGCGATTATCAACCTTAAACATGCAATACTCAGCAAATTTTATGATATAAATACGCTAGCGAACCTTCAGTTCGTCAGACATTGCTCGCGGACTCAATTTCCTTCCCTGAGTGGTCTTGCTCGAGCACATTGCTGAATGTGCAGGAGATTTATTAAAAGATAATTTTCAAAGTAAAAATGAGTAAGCTCAAGTGCAAACTTTAAAGTGCATACTCTAAGTGGAACTGAAAGTGAAAAACTAACTACAAATGAAACACAACACAAAATCTTATGAAAAACTATATTTATCAGACAGTGACCAAAGACTTAGAAACAATTCATAAATATACCTCAATCGAGAAAGCATGCGCACCTTAGTACTTGGGTATAATCTTATCAACATTTCTGACCGATAGACATTGTTAATATTTTCTCGTTAAGCTTGTCCAATATACATACGTTGTTGTTGTTTATCCGAAGTGCTTTCTTTATCATCTCATCTCACCTGACGTAGAACGATTCCGAATTTGAGCTATTCTCCTGCACGCTAATCAAGGCGTGGCGTCACGAGATAAAACATTGCGTGACTAAAGACATAGGTGGTATGCAGTTATTTAATAACATGTTCTTATTCAAAGAAATATTTTCCAATAATATATCACCGCAGGATATTTCAGCTGATCAGATCATATGCTAAAAAATAAGATGTTTTAAATTTTTGCCATCACCTGTTGCTTTTGGCCAGAAAATGTTTTAGCGAACTAAAAATAATGTTCCAAAAATTATTTTTAGATATCGAATCATCTCCAGTGAATCTGGAATTCATGAAAATTTCGATTTGAAAGAAATAATCTACACATTTCCTGGCAAAAAGCTAAAAAAATGTTTTGCAAGATAAGAATATTGTTTATTTTTATTCCTCTTATTATTACCACTTACCGATTTGCATTTCTGTCTTTTCTTTAAAATACAAAATTCTCTTAATCCCATATGCGTTAAGCATCAGAAGTATTAAGCTCTGCTGGAATTATTTCCGCGTTATGGGGTCCTTTGGGATGAGTTTTCCATAGAATTATTGAACAATTTTCGCGGTCCAACCCATGATAATTTTTTGATTGGACTTGTAGAGATATTTAGTTATCCCTAACTTCTCGATATTTCTTTTTAAGCTTTTCGACACGCTCCAGTTGATGATGATATGGGCACTGTTTCGACGTGATTCAACTGTCACTGTCTTTTTATTTTGTCCTTTAACTCTCATCGTTCTCTTCAAGCAAATGTTGGGTATTGGATACTGACACTTCCACAAAGGTTGCAATCTTGGCTGATTCATTTGCGACGGTGATATCTGGTCTATTATGCCTTACTGTCTGCTTAGTTAAGATTGTACGATCCCAGTAGAGTCAGAAGTCACAGTTTTCCAGAACTATTTGAAGTTTATATTTGTAATAAGAAACCCTATCTTTGGTGAGAAGTTCCAGAATATGCTAGTTGGGTCCTGATGAATAATGTTGGCAATATTATCATGCTTATCCTTATATTTTATTGCAGAGAAAAGCTGCATCTTGCAGTAGCGTATTGTACGGACTTCATTGCTTTCCATCCATATCTCCCCTTATAGGCTTCTATTTGGAGGGGGGATCTTTGACGATGTAGTTCAGTTAGTCTCATTTTAAAACCACCTCCTC
This sequence comes from Pissodes strobi, assembly GCA_016904865.1. Lineage (NCBI taxonomy): Eukaryota > Metazoa > Arthropoda > Insecta > Coleoptera > Curculionidae > Pissodes > Pissodes strobi. Next base: position 67,424 of record MU182979.1, on the reverse strand, counting down.
CTGAGTTGCCAATAAAAAGCCTTCTGTTTCTGGGAACAATCTTCCTGAGGCAAGCCAATAGCCAATTTGTCAACATGTTCCCGCATTATCTCACTGCGATGACTTCCTTGAAGCGGTTTTTCTCGCCAGCTATGCCACTTTTCTTCTCGACATCTTGAAGTAACCTGTTGTACGGACTTTGTTGTTTTCCGTCCACATCTGCACTTATCGCTCCCTATTTGGGGGGTCTTTGACGAGATAGAAACCACCTACTCCTGAATTGCCAATTAAAAGCTTTCTGTTTCTTGGAACAATCCTCCTGGGACAAGCCATAACCCAATCTGTCAACATGTTCCTGCATAATTTCATTCCGATGCCTCCCATGAAGCTGCTTTTCTCACCAGCTATGTAACTTTTCTTCCCTCGTCAAGTGCTGAGGCTCTGACCATTCACTCTGGCATAGGGGGAGTTGACTCATCAAAGGCACATTCAATGGAGTTTCGACTCTTGAGCTTGCGCAAATTCATAATCTGATTATCCAACCAGTTTGGCATTGTTAGTTATTCTTCTTCTTCCGTCCTATGGAGGAAAAGTTGTTCTTTCTACGGAGCTTTTAGGCTTTTAGTTTGCACCTTTATTAGCAAGGTTTTTAATTTGCGATGTAACTCTTGTCACTCCAGGACGCAACACCAAAAGAATAAACAAGCACGCGCATCGGTTGATTGATCTAAAAAGGGTTTACTGATTGGTTGCGATTTTAATAGCTATTTAATCCACTTATCAACAACACTTATCAATTTTAAACTGTATTTGGATCATTTTCGAGAAATCTTTGTGGCCTGCATTAGCTTTAGATCATCCATATAGGGTATGTGATTCCGTTTAAGTGTCGTCTTATAATTTTCTTTAATGCTAAATCCATATTTGTTGGCGTTCAACATGCTCGACAGGGGCCCAAAGTAAGACAAAACCACAACGTCCTCACCGGGATTCAAGGAATCGCCCTAAAAAAATTCTGTTTTGATGTTGATAACGTCGATCTTCAGAGTGCATTGTGAATCATTATTTTGCGATTCTGTACCCCAGGTCTTCATGGGGTGCTACAGAAAACCAATAATTATGAATGGAGTTATTTTATATATGTCCAGGAGACATGTGGCACTGAGTCGAAGACCCTTTGATAATCGATATATGCCACAAATAAACTTCTGTTCTTCTTGTATGCTTGGATGCATATAACGGCATCAATTATTCATTGTTCCTTACAGCCCATTGAATGCTTCGTGCATCCATTCGGCTACCCCACTAGGATTTTGTTCCGCATACAGTGCGTATTCGTTGTGCAATGCCGTGTGTGCAAGCATGTCATGTATTCGACCGATACTTGGAAGAATCAACCATATCATTGGGACCTTTAGACGGTACGTACGCTGCGCTCTGCGTCAAGAATGTAGGAATTGTTGATGGATCGGTCAGAATCTAATTAACGAGACGACTTTATTTTTCGTGGGTTTTATAAAGTTTGTACCGAGTAATTTTGCATCTGATCCAGGCAATTTCCAGTTGCGTAAGTGTTTAATAACACCGGTAAAATTATGTGCGTTGCGTTTCTCTACTTTAAGCCAGCCCGTAGTTATATTTGAAGTAACGGGAGTTCCTAGTTATTTCCTCCATAAACCATCTACTCGATGGAGTAATGTGACCTTTCCGCTGAAGTGCGCGTTATCTTGTTTACTGTCTAATTCAGTCTCCCTCATTCGTTTGGAGTACACAAAAAGTTTTTGACGCATGATGTCAAGGCATTCTTCGGAGGTTGTGTTGGTAACACAGTGCTTAGTATGAGATTGGTATTTATCTAATAATGGTCTTATTAGTTCTTCTAGCTCTTCTGTCTTTTTGTCGCATATATATTGAGTCAGCCTGCCAATATTCTACCTCAGTTCGTCGACCCTTGCCCTGCAGTATCTCTATCGCTGGTATAGAAGCTTAAGATCTGATGTTCTTCCTTTAAAATCTATGATGCCCCTTAATCTCAATCTACCTCCTATACTCTGGATAATGTTAGTGCACCACAGTAGTACAAAGTATTATGGTCTACCACTGGCGCTATCTGTACAGGGTGGCTCGAATTCGAGACTATGTATGGGGAACTCGTAAATCGTATGAGATACAGTGTCGGTCAAATTAGGGCAAAATTGCGCATTTAGGTGCCTAGCAATATGCCGTAGAAAGTTTAAAAATTACGAGTATTTCCGAAAAAAACGACATGTTGAAGTATAGTTTTATTTTTTCCTGAGCTTATTTAAAAACGGATTTCGTCTTGAATAGCACTTTTGTATTGCCACTTTTTCCGATCTATCCAATGGTGGTATTCAGTTTCGAATACTATCTTTCGTCTTCAAGGGGTCATCATCAATTTTTTTTTTATTTATACACTCATTTACAATAAAAACGGTCATTACAAAATTTTGATTAAGTTTTAGGCTTAATAACTTTTTTATTTTTGGTCCGATTTTAGTGATTTTTTTGAAGAACTGTAGGTACATCTATCCTTATTAACATGTCTTTTACACATTTTAAGAAACATTGGTTATTCGACATATTATACAAGGATAATCAAAATGTTATTTTTTTTATCTAATTTTAAAACTCCCTGTGGAATAATCAAGTAGCAAAATTATTCCAAAATGCCAGTTTTCATTTAAAGTAATCCATTCTTTACGTTTTGTTTTTTGGTTCACCTCAATACACAAATGCTAAATATCTTCGTTATCAATGATTTAAATTTTTTATTGTACTAATCAAAATTGAATTGGTAATTAATTTTGTTTCTAAATTAATTTACTTAAATTAAACATTTTAACTTAAACATGGACCAGTACTTTGTATTGCCTCCTCTAGTTCTAATTACTGGCCTGCACACGTCGGTCTATGCCATCAATGAGCCCGCGAATATCGTCTTGGGGAATATTCCTCCATTCTTCTTGAAGTACCGCACGAAGCTCGTTCAATGTCGCTGGTACCACTTCTGGACCACTAACGCGTCTTCCGAGCATATCCCACACATGCTCTATAGTGTTCAGATCTGGAGAACATGCTGGCCAGTTCATTTTTTCAATCCCAACTTCTAGCAAATATTCAGTTACGCACATTGCTGAATGTGGTCGGGCATTATTTTGCATCGAGATAAAGCACTTAAAACCATTGTAAATGCACAAACATACTGTCAAACTGACAATAAAGCGTCAAATAACAATGGACAACATAGCCACCTTGTCAAAGAAAATACTGAATTCATATTGAATTAGAAATTATGTAAAACTTTAAATTATTGATAACCAAGATCATTTTGCATTTGGGTGGGAATAAAGGCATGTATTGACATGAACCAAAAAACAAAACGTAAAGAATAGATCACTTTAAACCAAAACTGATATTTTGGAAAAATTTTGCTACTTGATTATTCCACAGGGTGTGTTGAAATTAGATAAAAAAACAACATTTCGATTATCCTTGTATAATATGTCGAATAACCAATGTTTTTTAAAATGTGTAAAAAACATGTTAATAAGGATAGTTGCACCTAGAGTTCTTTAAAAAAATCACTAAAATCGGGCTAAAAATAAAAAAGTTATCAAGCCTAAAACTTAATCAAAATTTTGTAGTGACCGTTTTTATTGCACATGAGTGTATATATATTTATTTCACTTTGGGGTAAATAATTACAACGAACCAGTTTATTTAATTTTACCACTTTTTATTTTTATCAAAAATAAAGGCTTCAATTTTCCACTTAACGCAAAAAACAAAATAAAATATTTTCATGGAATATGAAAATTTAAAAAGTAACAAACTATTTAACAACAAAGCAAAATATGTAATTTCAAAAAAAAAATTAAAAATATAAATTAAAAAAAAAGTATAAAAAAAATTAAACACACAATTTATATTAATAACGCCAATATCGTCTGAAAAAGGATAAAAAAAATAAAGGTCGTATTTAAAAAAAGAAAGTTGATGGTGACCCCTTGAAAACGAAACATCGAATTTCAAATTGGATGCCATCATTGAATAGAGCGGTAAAAGTGACAATGCCAGAGTGTAGTTCAATTTGAAATCCGTTTTTAAATAAGCCATGAAAAAATAAAACCATTTTTCAAAATTTTCGTTTCTACCGGATATCTCCGGAAATACTCGGAATATTAAAACATTCTAAGCAGCATATTATTAGGCACCTAAATGAGCAATTTTTGCCCAAATTTGACCGACACTGCACCTCTTACGGTTTTCGAGATCATGGCATGAAGGGCCAAATGACGTATTACCAATAGCAGACTGGACAGAAATTTAGTAATTACATTTTATATATGTATATTACCAATAGGAGACTGTATACCAAGTTTGAAAAAACTGTCACAAAAAATGTACGAGGTATAATAAAAAAAAAAAAAATTACTACTCAGTATCATAAAAACCAAGCCACTTTGGACATATAAACTTTTTGTCTTAGAATCAGTTGAGGAATCACCTTCTTGAGTATTAGCATACCATTTAGGATATGTATCTAGATATTCTCTAAGCAAAAAATAGTATGTTTCAATTAGATTGGTAATTTATTACACTTTTTTTCCTGATTCTAAAAATATGTTTCATTCAAGTCATGATATTTTAAATATTTTTAATAATTCGTGTCCTATTAGGAAAGTAAGTTAATTAATAACACGATACACATATAACGGTATGCTGATTTCTAGACTCCTTTTTGACCCACCCGCGCATCTACGTCATCTGGGAAAAAATGTCTCCTTTTGACGCTGTCATAGTTTATTTAATTAAGTGAATTTTTAGATTTGTTTTGGGTTTATATAATTTATAGGATTATTTAAAATAAAAACTTATAGTATAATTATGCCGAACTGTGCTGTGGCTACATGTAAAAACAATAATAGGACCACAAAAGGGAATAATATTAAATATTTTCGGTTTCCAAAACATGACTTAGCAAAGCAGTGGATTCGTGCTTGTCGAAGAGAAGATAGAATTAACATAAAAGATGGTGAGTATCTTTAATTATTAAAGCTTTACTTTATTATTTATTATTTTTATTACATATTTCCACGATTTACATGATTTTTTATGGCAGTGGCACACACTCTAAAGGGAGATCCTATGGCTAGAGATGGATCCTAATTTCACGTACCATGATTTATCACGGCGCCTGCACTCGGAACGGTTGGCCACCGTGACATCTTATTAGAGATCACGGTTCACTCCGTTCATACACTAAGGAATCTGTCGGTCTGTATAAAGAGATAACCGCGACTACGAATTGGCGAACTATAGCGGCGCGGCGTGACCGTGGCGTTATATTTAAACGCTGCCGCTAATTCGACGACATTCGAGTGCTTCTCTGCCTTAGTCCCGTTCTTTAAACGTTCTTTTTAGATATACCACGATCAAGTCACGGTTCACGGTCCAGCCAGACACTATGGGGTTAAAAAATATTTGCCAAAATTTAAATAAGTAAAAAAAAAACAAAGCAACATGTATTATTGAAGTGTGATTGAAGTGAAACTTCTTAACGCGCGCCCGGAGGCATATTTACACATGCTCACATACGATGGTACCAGGGTGCTTAAATCGGTTAGTTTCTGTAGCGCTACAAAAGCTCATTGATTTGGGCACCTAATCGCGTCATGTCTTCGCGATGCAATCGTTTTGTCCCAAGAGCCTTCGTGGTCGAGTGCGGTCTAGGTGGTTAGGTCTCGATTCGGTGGCTATCGGCGGAGCGGCGCGGCCCAAGTTCAAACCCCGTTGCTTTTTGTTATTATTTTTTTAAACAGTTTTATGAAGAATATTTTTTTCATTTGGGCCTTTCTGCTTTGTATAAAAGCAGAGATTATTTATCTAAAGAAAGCAAGTTTCAAGTTTTCAATGCCTTTTTCCTTACACATTTTAGATACCTTTTGCCCGTGTGGGGCATGTGGGGTGAAGTTGATTTTAATAAAGCTGAAATATTACAAAATAATTTTTTTAAAGTATTATTTAATTTTGATTGGCTTACTAATTCTAACACAATTTATTCAGAATTAAATTTAAATAGACTAAGAGAAAACTTAAAAATAGAACAGTGTTTGTTTATAAAATTATTAATAATCTACAAAAATGTAACATAAATATGATGTTTTACCATAATGTGCATGATTACCAAACGAGATCATAATGTTTATCAGGTTTCTACAAGAGCTAATATAGGGTTGAGTCTTTTTTAATAACGTTTAAAAAATACTTTTCTTACCATTAAAATAAAAATTGTGTGTGCTTAAGCTTAAGACCACACGATAGAAGTGAAAACTTCAACATCGTTTGTCAGAATTTCGATCCGAGCCTTCGTTGCAGAGATACTGGCGAAAAACGGTTTTCCCCCAAAATCCTCCCTTAAATTTGAGCCCCGGTCCCCCTCGTATGGTCTAAGGTGGCCCCCATGGGGCGCACCTATTATAAAAATTTCGACCCTGTACCTCTTCCCGTTCTCCCGAAATTAATTATTTAAGTTTTTCCTTCTCTCCCTTCCCTTGGCCAAACAGAGGGGGGTACGGGGTCCTGTTTTTGTCCAGGATCTTCTCTTTACCCCGGCTACATCCTCTGAAAATTTCGGCCCTCTACTTATACGGGAACGGTTTTCCCCAAAAATCCCCCCTTAAATTAGAGCCCCGGTCCCTCCCGTATGGTCTAAGGTGGCCACCTATAAAATTTTTTACCCCGTACCTCTTCCCGTTCTTCTGAAATTAATTATTTAAATTTTTCTTTCTCTCCCTTCCCTTGGCCAAACGGAGGGGGTACGGGGTCCCGTTTTCGTCCAGGATATTCTTTTTACCCCGGCTACATCCCCTGAAAATTTCGGCCCTCTACCTATACGGGAACATGCCAGTAGTAGGAGCGTGACGCGTGACGTTACATATCCGAGCGCGACGGCTCGGTCTCATTCAACCCCCACAAAGAAAAAACGCAAATCGCGCTTAAAGAAGTTTTCACTGCAAAAAAAGAAAGTTATATATTGTCAGCCCCATGAATACACCACTGCGTACTGCTTGGTATTTTAGGTATTTAAAGTGGCATTGCCCAGAAAAATCCAGTTATATACAGTATACCTACGATCAGTAAGTTTCCCAATATCTGAAAATAACTATAATATGTAGGTACTTAATGTAAAATGTAAACTCAAGGATGTAGAAGTAGGTATTTATGTTCTTTTATTCCTCTAGACGTAATTAAAAAATAAACAATTTAAGGTATAAAAATTTACAATATTAAATAGTAATTTAATATAGGTACTCCGTTGAGGTAATCCTAAAATTACTTAGTTCTCAAATGTTGAAATAATACTTAAATAACCATTTATACATTTAAATTATTTTCTAGAGTAAAACTATGTATAATATTTCAATTATAATTAGTAATATAAATATGGAATGAAAATGCTTTTATTCTTTAGTTAACACACGTACACGTATAATTAGGAACGTACCTATTGTCCAAAATGTCCTTTAAAATTCCCCAAAACTGCGAATATTGTATTTCAAACATACACGCTTACATAGCAGAATCGAAAACGTCGTTCCCAGGTGACGTCACACGTTTCTGTGTGGGAGGTTCTACCTGCGCAAGAGCATACCGTTATATGTGTATCGTGATTAATAAACTATTTTATTTTTATTATTAAAGCTATATATCTATTACTTAAATAAAAATAGATATATACCTAATGCAAAAGATATTTAATACGTAAGTAAAAATGTTATTAGCGAAATATGTTTTTTGGTTTTATTATAACTATTATTTATTTTGTGTTATTTGTGCTATAATACTTTGTATTTTTTAACATGCCGAGTTACCAGAGGGATCATGTTAACATACTTTGTTAAAAATAAATACCTTGAAAAATACCAAGGTATTTCCAGTATATTGTTGTGGATAATTTTCACTATTAACTGGCACTGATTTTCAACTATGAACCACCTATCTACATAAATATAGACAAATTGAAATGTCGCTATTAGTCGTTTAGCCATAAACCATAAACTAGTTTCACTATGTAATACTATAATAACTCTAGCATTGTAAACTATTCTGGCCGACATTATTCGTTACCCTGTCTGCAATTTTAAAGTTAATAAAGTTGATTCTTCTCGAAGGGGTTCCAAAATATTTGTCTCCTATATTTAAATTACCGACCCTAAACAAGGTTTTATCTGTTTGTGAGTTATAAATCATCGAAATTTGACACAATTGTGCCATAAATCCCAAAAAGCGCGGCAATACCTAAGAGTTTCTAACATAAATGACTGAAATCTGAGCCACAAGCTATTAAGCTTAATATGGAATGCCTGTAGAGTCCCTTTTTGCCCTTTGTATGGCGGTATTTTAAAAAAGTGTGTTAAGGTAGGTAAATATTGCTCTATAACCACGTTATGATAGTAATTAAGAAGCAGCAGAGGAGATGCCGAAATCTATTGATCCAATTGATTTGTTGCGGGTTGAAGTCTCGGGAATTGAATGCTTACATTTTTAACATCCTGTTAGCCTTTTATGAAAAAATACCTGTTATTTGCAACGAAATTTGATACCACAGATGCCAATAATGGCCAGCGTATTTGAGTCGTATTTGAAGATTTGTTCTTTTATGTCCAGAACAAAGCGGCGCCTTGTAAGACGATCCAAGTTAATTACAGATTTCATTGGTCTGGTTGATTTTTAGTTTCTTTAAGTACTTTATCCGAAAACAATTAATTTCTCAACGTTTTGCAGAAAATTCTGTGATGTGGTATACCCTAAGTCTATGAGCAAACTTAATGTATTTCACATCAGAGAATGTAGATATGATTTTTGTAAACATAAATGAAAGACAAGGTTTGTAGGACGAAATTTCACCAATTGGCAGTTGAAAATTTTCCTGATTCCAGCACCAATAAATTTGTTAAAATTTCTATTCACTATTTGGTTTTTCTGCGATTAGATCTTTAGTCTTGCCATCATCTTCTGGTAACTAAAATGATTTTTCATATGCAACAAAACGCGAAAGCTTAGCAATCAAAAGGGCCACACGACAGAAGTGAAAACTTAAAAGAGTATCCTTTTAGACCATAGAACTGCCCAAATCGGCAACTTTTTCAAAAATACGCACATCAAAAAAATACTCATCATTTTCCGATTCTTGCCAATTTCAATAGGATTTGGAAGACCGTCAGAATCCGGAAAAAAACCGAAATGATATAGTATCGGTCAAATCAGAGAAAATTTGCGCAATTGGGTGCCTAACAATATGTCGTTTAGAAAGTTATAAAATTCCAAATATTTCCGGAGATATGCGGAAAAAAACGAAATTATTTTGTTTATTCCTAGACTTATTTAAAATTGATTTGCACATTTGCATTGCCACTTTTTCCGTTCTATAAAATGGTGGTATTCAGTTTTCAATCCGACGTTTCGTCCTCAATTAACTTCCTTTTATTAAATACGAACTTTACTTTTTTTTATCGTTTTTCCGATGATGTTGGCGTTATTAATAGGAATATGTATTTTTAATTTCTTTTTTTCATTTTTTTAATTCCTTGTTTAATTATTTATTTTGCTTCGGCGTAATTTTGAATAGTGTCGGTTAATTAAATTAAATTTAACGTAGTTCGCATTTAAAAAAAAGTTGATGACCCCTTGAAGACGAAAAGTCGGATTCCAAACCTCTCATCTACGAATTTTTCAAATACGAACTTTAATTATAGTCAATTTTTCAAAATTACGCCAAAGCAAAACAAATAATTAAAAAAAAGAATAAGAAAAAGAAAATAAATAAAAAAAAATTAAATATACTCTGATATATTAATAACGCCAATATCATCTGAAAAACAATAAAAAATATAAGTTCGTATTTAAAATAAGAAAGTTGATGATGACCCCTTGAAGACGAAACGTCAGATTCCAAACTAGATACCACCATTGGATAGAGCGGAAAAAGTGACGATGCAAAAGTGCAATTCAATTTGAAATACATTTTCAAATAAACTCAGAAAAATAATAAAACGATTTTACAAAATTTCGGTTTTTTCGGTTAGGCTCCCAATTGCGCAACTTTGCCCTGCTTTGACCGACACTGTATCTCTTATGGATTTCAAGATCCCCATAGATAGACTCGAATTCGAGTCACCCATGGCAAAAAGTAACTTTGTTTTGGCAAAAAAAAAATTATTTTAAAACTATGCCAGTTGTTTTAAGAGAACAGCCTGCAAAGTCAATTAAAAGTAAGCCAAAAAGTTCCTTCGAGGGAGAGCATATTATAGTCTTGTTGAATTATTTTTAGATTTGGAGCTGTTTGAAGAATTTGTAGCCGATTTTTAAAGTCTATTGTACTGTAATAATCTGTACTGTATTACCTAATTCTTTTTCTGGTAATATGTGTGTACAGGATTACACATTTCAATTTAAATTTAAAACTTTAAATTTAATTTTATGTTTAAAAATTTTAAATTTTAATTACTTTGTCTAAAGGAGTTTGTTTGCTGTTAGAGTATTATGTATGGTATTATTATTGTAATGACTGGAACTATCTATACTCACAGTCAGTATCGGACTGGCCATATAGTCGAGGTGGCGTTTGCCGTATTTGCATCCAGGATACGAGATCCCGACTTTTTATGGCGCGACTATAATATAAATGAGCAGGCTTTTCATATTTTGGGTTAATTTCGGTTTGCTGCGCCCCCGTAGCGAGCAAAGCGAGCGCAGGGCGATGCATGAAGGGTTCAAATATTTGGAGAAACGTAACGGGGGGAATTCTAGCTAAAATTTATATAACATTTATATTACAGTCACGCTATAAAATGTACTGCGCAGACCTCCAACCCTACGTACCTCCTGGCTGCCACTTGCGTCTACGGAGACCGTTCAAAATGCCATCATTCGAACATTCGACCACTCCAATCCAACCCATCCAACCCGGAGTCCTGCATGCATTTGCTGCAGGCACGCATGGCCCTCCGCTCGCTTGGCTCGCTGCGGCGGGTCAACGAACAAGAACTAACCAAAACTAACCCAAAGCATACCCAAAATCAGGAAAAAAATAAATGCAGTACGACAATCCAATCTTACACCCTTTCCAACAACAATTCACACAAACAGTTATTTACGGGTAGTATTTGTACTTAAATCCAATCGGGGAGCAGCAGTAAGATATTCAATCATAACACCAGGTTGGAGTGTTCAGATGTTCGAACGATGGAATGTGGAACGGTATCCCTAGACGCAAGTCCTGGCTGCCGACCTACTTGGAAAATTGATCATAAATACTTAGAGAAGAGATAAATGAAACATGAGAACGGGCGATCAGCATGGCTCGTGTCGGGAAATCAAAAGGAGAAGATTACCGAGCTCTTGTAACCCATGAATTAGCCCAGTTAGGCTTAAAATTGCAAGATCTTTTTAGCGAGATAATGAGCTAAAGACAGAGCCTTGACGACTGTTTTGGAAAAAACTCGATACGTCGCGTTGGTAAAAACTTCAAGTGCCATATTTCCCAGCATGGAATTTGAGCCAAAGGTTTCGTTCCAAGCTAAGGCATTGATGGACTCTTTTTTGAAATTCGAAACTATCCTGACAGCGTTCGCATTCAAGAAAATGTTTAACTTATCAACCTCAGCAAGGCAATATCTCCAAACTCATACATTGGACTACCTTAAAGCTTCGGGGCTTATCAAAAGTTTGGAGATAAATTTGCGAAAGCAATTAGATAATTTTGATGACGTGTTCAGAGCTGGAAGTTTGTTTGCATCCCAAGTTCAAGAATTAATGCAAAACGAAAATATTGATATCGACATACCGACCACACGGCCATTACGAAGAATATCTAAGGAACCAAAAAAACAGGATGAGTTATGCCAAGACGAAGTTGCATAACTATCTGCGGACTCAAAGAAATTCTATTCTATTTCCGTCTACAAAATCATTATTAACACAGCTTTAGTTAAATTAGATACAAAATTCAATTGCAACGAAAATTTAATGAGGGATGCCGCTTCTTTAGACCCGAAAAACTTCAGTGATATTAACAAAAATGGGAATTCTAATGACGCGTTTAAGTCTCTCGCATCAATCGAATAATTGCTGTCAAAAGAATTAAAATATTTTGCAAAAAGTTTTAAGGAACTGTCTAAAACTCTTTGGGATGAACACGTTCCGCCTAAGCAGCAAGACATGAGTGGCTCATTTTCTCAGACTGAGGAACAAGACAATAAACATTGCGAAGGTGTCTTAGACCAAATTGCAAAGGACGTCGTTTGTTTTTCCCGAAGCAGTTCGGACGCCTGCCAAAGTTGCATACCATGTGCTTGTAAACTTTTGTCACAATATAACATGCACATCAGTATGTACTCCAACTTATATGTTGCTTATTGTGTAATCCTCATTTTCTGCGTTGAAGCTCATTAAGACGAGACTTCGATCATTACTGGAACAAGAACTGTTGGTAATTATTTTAAACACAGGATCGGATCTAATCAAGGATGCCGAGAATAGCAGCTTTTACGATCGAGTTATTGAGAGCTTAGCTGAAACTTCTATTTAAAACAAAAAATGTTGATTGGTTAGCTTTAGATTTGTTATATTATAAGTAATTGGACATATATTTATCTAATAATCTTTTAAAATTAATAGTATGTTTATTTCATTTTTATCCGATAAACTCCCACCTACCCTTTTCCCAGGCTTGTGGAGAGCCATCCGGCCCTTCCGGCCCAGTTCCACCCTGCTCACAGTGGTAATCTGTATTTTACATTGAAAGGATCTAATAAATTAGCTAACTAGGTAACTAACTATATATTCGCAGCAATGCATGCCTTGTTTTCTTCTGTAAAATTGTAATTGTTTATTTGGATTCATATTTAAAAATCAATTATTACATAATCGTCCCCGACTAAAGCCAAGATATAAGAGCCCTGTCGGTTTTAAAACAGAAATAAACAATAATTATGATCTGTTTATTTTGAGACCAGAAATTACATCATTATTGCTGCAACAATATTGGCAAGGATATTTTAACGGCTTTTAGAGTCTAGTGTCTTAACCTTAGCGTTTTTACTGGCTTTAGTAGAGATTATTTAATAAGGTCACCAATTAATCATAAACTGCGTATAAATTTGCCTATAATAATATCCCGGTATTCGGTATAAGTAATTCAAACATGTGTATGAATTACAAGGTTGAAGAGGGACGTTATATTGTGCCAACAAAGTGTGTAATATATGAGACAGTGGCGTTCCCAATGGGGAGAGGCTTTGGGAATTTAAGCCCCCGCCCCACCCCCACCGTCTTGACGTCGGTCAAAAAATATATGCGGTACCAATATAAAAATTAATTTACTATTACCACCTTCCACTGAATAATATCGATAGTATCAGATAGTACCCGCAAAAGGTATCATATACTTAGAGCATTGACGTCTCAGTTGTTTTAAAATGATTTAACTTGCACAGTATTACTAACTCTGTTCTATTTCATAATGTTAAATTAAGTCACAAGTAAAATGTGTAGGTTTTTAACAAAATCGTTAATAATTTTGCGATAATGAAGCCGACGCGCATGCAGATTAATTATTGAATTCAATCTATTAATTTATTTTTAAATGCGTTTAATGTATTTTTTTTTATCGTTTTAAATAAGTAACGGTAACGATTTTCTATAAAAGTTAAAAAAAAAACGTAACCCTCCGTTATGAAATCCTGAGAACTCAGAACACCACTGGTATATGAAGCTTATTATTGTGGATACACTGAAAAAAAATATTTGATTCAAATAAAAATGGAGTTTATTCAAGCAAATATTTGTTTGCTAATGGCCAAACAAATAAAAATAATATTTATTTGATTTATTTTTAAGATTTTCTTTGTTCGAAATAAATATTTATTGCGAACAAACAATATGATTTTATAATCGTTGCTCACATAAAATAAAAAATAACTTTAAAACAAATAAAATTATTTTCATTCAAATACGAGAAATTATTTCGTACAAATACCCAAAACATTGGTTTAAATACCCGGCCTAATTAAATTAAAACACAAAGCTTTTGGAACAAATATAAAATATATGTTCTAAAACCGTTGTGTTTTGATTGAAATATGAGGTATATTTGTTTCAAAAACTTTGTGTTTTAATTTAAATAGGTGAGTTATTTTAACCAAAGTTTTGGGCGTTTGTACGAAACAATTTCTCTTATTTGAATCAAATCATTTTTATTTGGTCAAGCCTGTTCAATGTTTACTGTTTGTGTTGGTGATGACTTAAATAAGAAAAAATAAATTTTGGCTGTTGCAAATATGTGTTCATCTATCTAAAAGGACTATTTATTGACATTCAGTTAGCTTAAAAAAAATTAAGAACACTGTTATTATTCTAAGACGTATTTAGGTTTCACGTTTTAGCTGAAATAACCTATATGTTTTAGTTTTCTTTTAATTGCCAAACAATCGAAAATCCGAACCCTATCTAACCCGCCGATTTGTAAATAGTATGTCAGAACACTTAAATTTTAATTACCAAATTCATGACAGGACTAGTTGTCCATAGTAAATAAAATAAAAGTTTAAAAGGGATATCCAAGAAACATTTTTATTCAAAGGTATTAAAAGCAAAGAACAAAACGAGTATTCCCAAAATATAATCAGATTATTTTGTCTCTGCTTATCACTGGTTTTGAAAGTTAATAATTTTTATAATAAAAAAAAACTATTATTATAAGCTAAAAACATCTTTTTCTAGATACTAGATAGGAACATAAACATATTATGGAATAAGTTGAACTACTTATTAATTTTAACGGTTACTCACTAGTTTATATAAAAAATACTAAAATTCTAGAGTCCATAAAAATTTTATCATATAAAAAAAGGGAAAGGCAGTAATATTTTACTTAAAATTAAACTAATATGACATACAACTACCTCTCCAGATCTAGTATAATGAGCATTGAACGGAAATGGCACAATATTTTCACCAATTCTATTAAATCGATTTCCATCAGACTACGTAAAACTTCGATGCCATCAATACTTTGATCTAAAAATAAAACAACAATAACTAAAACAAAAAATAATAGAAACCAAACAATTGTGACTGTTGTTCATTATGCTATTCGAATAGCCTGCTACATTATTTAAAAGTATATCTTACACATTTAACTAAAATAATTATTTTTTTTAATACTATTAGATTTAATCGAAATAAAAAACAATTTGCTTCAAAACTGTACTTCCATAGATCAACTATTTATTTATTCAGATTGAATAAATAGGGCTTTGAAATACCTATCAATTCATTTTATATTATGTAGGTACAAGAACAAAAAGGACGCCATTGAACTTGTACAACGTAAAAAAGCAAAAATACTCAATATAGCTCGTACGCCAAACTGCCTAAGCGTACTATTATACACTATTGTAGGCGTATATCGCGTGAATTCATCTGCATTGTTAGGTAGTAACAGCAGAATACAATGTTTAATTACTACTAAAGCTCACGTCAATTTGATTATGAGAGAACGTTTCTTATTTACAAACGATTAATTACGTACCAAGCTAAGTTAGCTAAGTAATATCATAAAAACGTAACTTACCTTGAAATGAGGGCACAAATGACCCAAGTTTCACTTAATTAATGTATTTTCCATCACAAATATTAAAAAAATAGCGACCTTGAGCGGATACACTCTATAAAATCTCCCTATAGGACGGCAGCAGAAATGAAACTGAACACTGAACTGAGAGCACGAGGAGCGTAGAGTGTCGACGCGGCTGCGCAACTGTTACGAGTTGAACGAGACTTGGATGAAGTAATAATATTTGGTCCAATATTCACAATCTTTAATTTAAAGCAACCCTTATTTGTTTTAAACAACGAAGAAGTTTCGTATCTGTAAAGCTTTAAAGCGAATAAATATGTCTTTAATATGGAAAAAAGTATTGCTATCTATCACAAGGCAAAGAAACAACCAAGAAAAATCAAACACGCCCAATTATTTCAATTAAAGAAATTTTGTTTAATCTAAGTAATTTTTATTTAAAGCAAATAAATAAAAAGCAAAGAAATATTTATTAAGGTTTTTTTACACATTATAGTACATTAATTTAACTTTTCATTTTCGTTACCATTGACGTATTTTTATTTGTCGGCTGGATGCTTGACAAAATCTGACTAAACCGAATATTGGAAAAAGGAACCGGATGGCTGGGATAAAAGATCCACAAAATTTTAAGGCAAGTCATGGCGAGAGGACAAAAATAGACCTTTTCTAGTGTCACAATTTTATCCATTTATTATTATCAAGTTTCTTTATTAAATCTTTCTAAAAATATATAATTATACAAAATATAACGAACGCTATGTTATGATGTAAGCATTGCACTACCTGAAATCAGAACACAAAGTTGACTGCGAGAACTTTCTTACTAATTATCTTTACCAATATATTTGCGTTTTTATTTTCTTTTGTAACATCCTGTATGACTAAAATAAAAGATAAATCTGCTGTAATGTGTCCTATACTTTATTATGAGATTAAGCTGTCAAAAGGTGCTAATTTTTATTTTTCTACTCCTATATTTTTATTGATTTATTAGACATTTATTACCTATACTATAATGAGCTTTATTAAAATACAGATTTTTCACTAAGATATAAGTTTATTAGCAATAAAAATCCAGCATCACAGCAGATATTCGATCAATATAAAATCTATGACTATAACAAATTTAAAAAATTTCAATTTTGGCATAGTTACTAGTTGGGTTACTACTATACTAACTTTTAGGATCATCAGAGAATCAAGATATGAAAAAATTATGCAATTTTTGAACGAAAATCACAATCAGGCGCAAAATATTCTCAATTTTTGCAATAAAATGGATCAGTATCATTATCATTCTTATTCAAATGAGCAAGCTCTTGCTCTGTTTGTATCATTAGGCCTATCAAAGCCGCAATACATAAATTTAAGAAAATCCGCGCAAGATGAACATTGCAATATTTATCCCTCGTAGTATCAGATTCAGCAAGCCAAACAAGAATCTTACCCTCCGAAAAATTCAATAAGTATCAGTGACACATTTGCAAGAATAACTTTACGGTCTTTACTGGATAATACTGCAAAAAGAATTTTGGATATTAAAGATAGCCAAATTAAAATTGAACCTAATAAAGAGCTTACACTATTCGGAAAATGTGGCTTCCATGGTGCATCACGGCAAAGTATATACAAACAAACGTTTGACACCGTGGATTCCGATGATTACAGCATCTTCATGTCAGCATAAATCCCTCTGAAATTGACTTTTCCAAGATTATTTGGAAAAATCCAAAACCATCCTCAACATTTTACTGTAGACCTCTTTGTTTTCAATTTGCAAAAGAATCTAAGGAAATCATTCTACAATGTTTTAATTCCTTCGAGGACGAAAAACAACTGCTTAATAAGACATCTCTTTCTGGGGGAATATCAATAATACACGAAATATACTTGATAATGATTGATGGCAAAATTTGTTCCTGTTTAGCAGGGGTTTCAACTATAGTATGTTCCATTTGCGGAGCAAAACCCACTGAGATGAACAACATAGAGGTAATTTTTTTGTATAATTTTTTAAATGGGTACCTATTGTTCAATGCTTTAAGTAAATAATTTTGAAATTTGTAGAGCATCAAGAAAAAAAAACTAAATGAGAACCAATATTCTTTAGGGCTTTCTAGTGTTCACACGTTGATAAGAGCTCTAGAATGTATCCTCCATGTGTCTTATAATTTAGATTTTAAAAAAATGGTCAGTGAGAGGTTCACTTGAGAAAGAACAGAAAGAAAAGAGAAAAAAAAACAAATACAAACAAGGTAATAAGTTTTTTGTGTTTTTTTTTTAACCTATATTGCTTATTAATATTGTTTACTCTGACTTCAGTAGTAACAAGAAATATTTTTTTTTTTTAGATTTAAAGATGAGATGGGCCTGCGCGTAGATTTTGTGAGACAAGGGCTGGGAACATCCAATGACGGAAACACAGCAAGGAGATTTTTTGAAAATTTTTAAAAAGATTTTATATTATTCTGCAAGTTTTGGCGTCAGGAGATAATATTAATCCCGAAAAATTTGATAGCTTTGCCAAAGAAACAGCAAATTTATTTATCGATTTATATGGATGGTACTACATGCCTGCATAGATACATAAAATTCTCATGCACGGTGCCGAAATTATTCAAAATTTTATATTCCATATGCAATCTCTCAGAAGAAGCCGCAGAAGCAAGAAACAAGCCTTTTCGACATTATAGAGAGTTCCATGCCAGAAAATGCAATAGAAAATTTACAAATAAAGACATTTTACATAATTTACTACTTTCATCAGATCCGTTAATATCTACTTTAAAATTAAAATGTGACAGCAAAAATGTAGTATAATGGTTGAAGAAGCTATTTTCTTGCTTTCAACTTGAATGTAATTAAAATTTATGCAAATTTAATTATTCGATTTCTTAACTCCAGAATATTAGATTATAAATTTAATATTATATCTATCTTGATTTAAATATTTTTTAAAATAATATTTTACTAAAAGTAAAAACGAAAGATGTTATTACATTTTAAATCGAATGTCCAAATTTTCTTATACCTCGATACACTGCGATGTCTATGTCTCTCAGAGACGAAGCGGGCTATGAAAATTTTGTTTATAATATCGTTTGTTTCACAAAAAAATATTGCCAAAACCGCAACTCTCTACCTTTTCTCGTAAGTGAGATACCCCGTAATATCATCGAAAATGGGACACCCTGTACGTTGAAGACCGTTTGAACCAGGAAAATAAGTCATAATCGGAAAATGTGAACATTTTTTGATGATTCGAGCCTACTATGGTGGATTTTATGGCAGATTTTGACGTAAAAATTTGTTTTTAGCATACCGATGCGTATAATTTTGTGGAAAGTAGGTAGGTAGATGTATTTGCCTGAAATCTCACTTACAACGATTTAAAGATGGAGAAATGGCCCGGATCGGTGAACTAACCAATGAACTAACCAATGAAGTTGTGGCAAGTAATTTTAAAATATAGAACAGAAAATATTTGTATTTCATAATATTGCACCTTCACTGAAAAAACATTATTAGATCCAAAAAAAAATGGAGTTCATTCACGCAAATATTTGTTTTATAATGGACAAACAAATATTTGTTTGAATAAAAAATTATATTTATTTGATTTATTTTTAAGATTTTCTTTGGTCGAAATGAATATTTATTCCGAACAAACAGTATGATTTTATAATCGTTATTGACATCAAACAAAAATAACATTAAAACAAATAAAATTAATTTGATTCAAATAAGAGAATTTCGTACCCATACCCAAAACATTGGTTTAAATTCCCGACCCATTAAAATTAAAACACAAAGCTTTTGGAACAAATATAACATATATTTTCTCTAAAACCTTTGTGTATTGATTGAAATCTGAGGTATATTTGTTCCCAAAGCTTCATGTTTTAATTTAAATAGGTCGGTTATTTAAACCAATGTTTTGGGTATTTGCACGAAATAATTTATCTTATTTCAGTCAAATCATTTTTATTTGTTCAAGCCTTATTTTTATTTGAAATAACAATTTGATTAATTTGTTTGAAATAAGCAAATTATTTAGTTATCGAAATTTTGCATTTGTAATAAATAATTGCTTATTTATTTTAAATAATTGTATTTAGTTGACTGTTCAATGTTTACTGTTTGTGTTGGTGATGACTTAAATAAAAACAAGACATTTTGGCTATTGTAAATATGTGTTGATCCTTCTAAAAGAACTATTTATTGTTATTCAGTTAGATGAGTGCTTTCCAAGAAACATTTTTTTGTTTAAAGTATTAGAAACAAAGAAAAAAACGACTATTCTCAAAATATAAAAAAAATACAATCAGATTATTTTGTTTCTGCTTATCCCTGGTTTGGAAGTTAAATAATTTTTATAATGGAAAAGCTATTATTATAAACTAAAAACATATTTTTTTCTAAATACTAGATAGGAACATAAACATATTTTGAAATAAGTTGTACTACTTATTAATTTTAACGGTAACTCACTAGTTTTTATAAAAAATCTAAAATTCTAAAGTCAATAAAAATTTGGTCATATAAAAATAGTGAAAGACAGTAACATTTTACCTAATTAAAAATTAAAAATTAGTTCTATAAACTAATAGAACATACAACTACCTCTCCAAATCCAGTATAATGAGCGTTGAAGGGAAATGGCACATTAAGATTGTCACCGGTTCTATTGTTAGTAACATCATTTAAATCGATTTCCATCAGGCTATACGTAAAACTTCGATGTCGTCAATATTTTGATCTAAAAATAAAACAACAATAACTAAAACAAAAAATAATAGAAACAAAGCAATTGTTACTGTTGTTCATGATGCTATTTGAATAGCCTGCTACATTGTTTAAAATTATATCTTATTCATTTAACTAAAATAATTATTTTTTTTTAAATACTATTAGATTTTATCGAAATAAAAAACAATTTGTTTCAAAACTGTACTTTCATGGATCAACCATTTATTTATTCAGATTGAATAAATAGAGCTTTGAAATACCTATTAATATAGATTATATTTTTTTATGGCAGTGGCACGCACACTAAAGGGAGATCCCATGGCGCTCAACGAGCGGTGAGTGTGCGAAGATGTTTATTGACACGGTTCTTGAATAGTGTAGGTTGTAAATAGGGGGAAACAGATTTCCTGGGAGTGAGTTCCACATTGATGCAGTGCGCCAGACAAAGGAATTCTTGTAAAGCGATGATCCAGGTGTTTACAGTTGTACGACGAACTGATGCGCCCTTGCCGTCTGTCGTGACTGTCTGACAGGCGTTGCCAGAGGCGGGATGAAACGGGCCAAATCCTGGGAACATCTGCCGTGAAAGTATCTGTAAAACAGGGACATCTCGGCCACATATCTGCAGTGTTCCAGTCTATCCATATTCCGGGTCAACTCCGAGTCGCCGATGAGACGCACAGCTGTCTTCTGAATGGAATCCAGCAGCTTTAGGGTGTGCTTTGGTGCGGCACCCCATACGATCAAATTCATACAATAATATTATTGATTGATATTTAAATTTAAAGTTATATTTATTTATTTATGTAAGAATATTACATTTTCAGAAGAAGGATGTATCGAAAAAATCGATACGCACTTTGAAATTGAGAAAAGTTGATGCCTATATCATATATGATAATAGAATATTTTAAAAATGCAAGTCAATCCAAGAAGCTTTTTATTTAACATCAGAAAATCATAAGTAGAGAACTCTATCTCTACTCTACTAGCTTTGAAAAAATTCTCGAAGGAAAGGAAACTTCTCAATTTGCCGAGAGAACTCGAGACGAGACGAGAAACGAGAATTTATCGTCTCGATCTTTTTGACAAAACATAATTTAAAAGCTTTAAGATACTCTAAGTAGGGGTTAGTTTGGATCGTTGCAAAATTCACGGGAACAAACAACACAGTTTTATCGACAATACAAGCAAAAAAGTTGTAATACACTTTTCTTATGAGATATTGTTACCGAGAAATATTGTAAAAAATGTGACTGGAAATTTTTATTTTTTTATGCTAAAATTAACAATAGTTATACCCCTTATTGAAAAATGCTGTCTCAAACCTGTTGAATTCAAACATTCTCCTTTTTTCACAATTACTTTTTAGTATTTTTGCGCTCCGTGTATGTGACATTTGAAGTTTACTATCGACAAAAGATGTTTTTCTGTATGGAACAAGAATCAAGAATATCATTTTCCGCATACATAACTCATACCTATCCTTCTAAATTCACTTCTATACATACAATCATGCCTTTTCCCGAAAATATCGGTATTTTTACTTAAGGCAGAAATGCTCTATATGTTAAAACTTATACATGATGCTGTATTTGTTATTTTTCGAGTGTTTACCTAGGCGGCGAGATACAGAGAAAGCATTTTGGGACATCCTGCGCCAAACTGGCGTCTTAAGCAAAACTTATATATTGGGAACATGTCAAGTGTATGATTGTTTTGAAAAAGTCCCTCGGCTCGTTAAATATCTTTGGGAACTAGATGGTCAGCTGATTTCTTCGAACCAACCTTGGCCTGAACCATTTGAGATCAAGAGACATTCTAGCAAACATATTTCTTTAGGAAAAAGGCAGATTTCGAATATAATGTGATCTTTTTCTTGGCGATATATAACCTGTTCCTCGAAAGCTTTTAGCTTTTTGACAAAGGGAGACCTGTATTCCTCTTTGCCTTCGTGGGCGAGGTTTTCTTTAAGAAATATTGGGGGTCGAACATAATAGTCGAAATTTCTATCAATGACGTGGGAACTAAAAATGGCCACTTTATCACTAATTGTGCGGTTTACATGGATATCCAGATCCTTTAAAATGATAGTAGTATAATGGCTATTTGAAGACCTTATAGACTTTTTAGGGTGTAATTTTTGTATCTACATAAAGTATTTCCGGAAATTCCCATGAATAATATAATGAATGATCAGCTGATGATGAACTTTGAATTTATTGATTGTTTAATAAACCTTGTCCCTGGTCGATTTACCTATTTACATTTACTATGCTATTATTATTATTATTATTATGTTCTACATGAGTTTTTAACTTCCCAAATATGCAATTTTAATTTTACCTTATTATTTAGATTAAGCAAATTGATCACATCAAATGTAAATTTTTCCAATTAAGGTTTAAAAAAGTCATTTCGAAATCTTGAATTTCGATTTCAGACAAGGTCTCCCCCCTCCCCCCGCCCTAACCAATGTAAATATGGTCACAAACTTTTCAGTTAATTTAAGTAGAAAAACATCTCAGATTTTTAACAAGGAAATGAGAATCAAGTAACACGTATTTTTATTATCTATCGTGGGTTTATTGTTATTTTTTTCTGATATAAACAAAGCAACCCTAAAATTACTCTTATGCTTAAATTATATGAAACTACGACGGTGCGATGTCGAAATCCACTAACAATAAGATTTAACTATATTAACTCGATAAATAGGACGTTAACTTTTCATCCGCGTGACCTGCGACATCATTCATTCGATCACCTGTCATTTAACCGTCCAAACTGCGAAAAAGTAAATGTTAAACAGACTATATAGGATAGATAAGATACATATTATGGGTTTACGTCTTTACGTCAATTAACCGAATGATAATTTACCGAACGACGATTCGCCCAGAATAATTCACCGAATATGATAATTGGCAGAATAACGCCTAATTTCCTGCAACAATTAGCCGAAAAAGAAAATCTGTCGAAAGGACGATTCGCCTAAAGACAATTCGCCGAAAGACAACTTGTTTTCAGTGTGTAGGTCGTTAGCCGATACAGCCGATATTTTTCTTCTATGTGCGAACTATATTAAATATTATGTGGTCAGTCATATTGTTTCTGCCATAATAGATTGTTGGGTCTGTCTGTCAAAAAGTTCTATAACTTGAGACTGGCAAAGTTTTTCAAAAGTGAAAGACATCTTGTTTATAATATATGTTGCTATTTTGTTGACTAATCTAAACTAACCGGAACTAACCAAAAGTGACTGAAACTAGTCAAAGATATCCCAAACCAGCTCAAACTTATCAAAACTAACTCAAACTAACCAACACCACCCCATAATGAGAAATAATAGAAATATTTTCAATATGGATGGTTTCCGCAGAACAAAATTGTAATACAGAGTTTATATTATTATCTTCTTGAGGTGCCTTATCCACTCAGTGAATGTTGGCGACAATTCTGGCATATTATTTTCGATCTTGGGTGGCTCTGAAAAGTGAATGAGCGTCGAGGTTTGTTCATTCTCTTATGTTCTTCAGCCACAAAAATGTCTTTCTCCCGATGCCTCTCTTTCCCTCGATCTTTCCTTCCATAATTAGCTTTGGAAATTGATACTTGGAATTTCTGAATATATGCCCTAATTATGCAGTTTTCCTTCTTTTCACTATTTGTAGCAATACTCGTCCTCATTCCATTCTATCTATGACTTCATTGTTCGTCACGCGATTCGTCCATGAAATATTTAGCATCCTTCTGAAAATCCACGTCTCAAAGGCTTCCAGTCGGTTCATGGCATTGGCCTTTATTGTCCATGTCTCCACTCCATACAGTAGCACAGAGTAAATGTAACATTTCACAAAGCGGTACCGTGATTTCAAATTAAGGCTGTTGTGGCTGAGAAGAGTTCTCCTGTTCATGAATGCCACTCGGCTTGCTCGATTGTGCTACATATCTCCACGTCTGGGTCTAGGTCTTCAGTTATCCAGCATCCTCGATATCTAAATTTCGTGACCTGTTGGATTTTCTTACCATTCACTGTGATGTTCAGGAGCATATTTGGTGTTCTGCTAACCATCATTACCCTCGTTTTGTCCGTGTTAATCTTTCCTTCGGAAGATATTCTGTCTATAAGTCATTGTAATGCTTCCTGACCATCTGCTATCATGACTGTGACGACACAGCGTAACGTAGATTGTTGACCACCTGACCATTAATTTTGATGCCGTCATCTGTCTCTTTCAAGGCACTTTCGAAAATTGCTTCAGAGTACAGATTAAAGAGTAGGGGGGCAAGACGCAAGCCTGTCTTACTCCCTTTTCTATCGGAATGTTCTGTGTAGTATCACTTCCCACCTTCACCGATGCAGTTTGCTTTATGTATACGTTCTTTATAAATCGTAAATCGTTTTTATCTATCTATCTATTATGTACAAAAATACACACTTCTCACAAACTTGAAACTATATTTTATTCAGTAGAATACATACTGAAATCTATCCGAAAAATATAAAGAGCAAAACCTCATTTCGAATCATATACGTAATACTGTCCGTTTCCTCGCCCGATTCCTAATATCAATATAGGCTGACTCACTGACGAATCATCAGTTTCTTTTGCGGGTAGTTTTTGCGGTTGAATAATCATAACATATCTATCTATCTATCTTAGAGCATCTTTAGTAGGTTAGTATGTTTGATACAATCGAACGCCTTCTGGTAATCTATGAAGCACATGAAAACCTCCTTGCATTGGTCCCTGCATTTCTGGAGTAATACGGCAGGCTGAAGAGTGCTTCACGTGTACCGAAGCCTTGAGGGAACCTAAACTGGGTAGGGCCAATGTCTCTTTCGCATCTATTGTAAATTCTCGTATGAATTATCTTTAGCAACATTTTTAGGACTTGGCTCAGTAAGGTGATCATTCGGAACTTATTACAGTGGTGTGCGTTTGGTGTTTTGGGGATCGGTACAAAAATTGACTGGAGCCAGTCCTGTGGTATCTCGCTCGTCTCATATATGTTGTTGAACATTTCTACCAGTGAGCCTATATTCTCATTATTTAGCAGTTTTATTATCTCTACATATACGTCGTCTGGACCTGCTGCTTTTCCCAGCTTGCTTTGTTTAATTGCCTTGAGGACTTCTGATTTCAGTATTTTTGGGGAGGGTTCACCTTCATAATCATCTGTAAAGTCTCTTATAGTATTCTCCGCATATAGTTGTTGCGTGTAGTTATTCCAATGATAAAGGAGTTCCTTGGGATCAGAGATGATTCTATTGTCCTCGACTATGTTGTTCAGATTGCAAGGCTTTGTTCGACCTGTAACCTCTTTCACTAATTTATGTGTGTTAAAATGATCATGTTTCTCTTCCAGTTCTTCCAGCCCTGTGCACCTTTCCTGTAACCATTGTTCCTTAGCTTTACGGATCTCTTTCCGAATTTGTTTGTTGATCTTCCTGTATTCCAACTCGTCCTTGTTCTTGAAGGCCCTACGCTAATCCATAAGTGTCAATATATCCTCTGTCATCCATTTCTTCTTTTTGTTGCTTGGTGGACCAATTTCGTTGTTTGTGACAGTCACAATGGCGTCCTTAAAGCTGTTCCAGGTGTCGTCCACGCTAGATGGGCCCTGATTTCGGGACATGGTTCCGGCGATTGCCTCATTCACCCTTTCATTGGTTCTCATCCGTACTTCAGGTTTCTTTAAGTTGTTGATATCGATTTTCTTACTAGGTCTTCGCTCTATCTTTTTAAGCTTTATTTTAAGTTTACCCACTACGGGGTTGTGATTTGTATTAGCATATGTCCCTTTTCATTGCAATCCCCCCGACCAAAGTTATCCACGGTAGGTAGGTACTCTTGACACGTCCTTGTCCAACCTTGGCGTTAAAGTACCCTATGGTTTTCTTAACTAATCTCATTAGTTCTTATATTTCTTTATACAGTTGCTTTGCCTCATTATCAGGTTTGTCCAGGGTCGGTAGATTTGATTATGTTAAGATCAACCGGTTCTGCTTGAACTTGTAGTATAGCGCTGGTCTTGATCAGAGAGCGCCACAAAGTTCTTTACTGCTTTGCTGGTCTGTGCTTTGACCAGAAAGCCCACTCAATTATAATGATGTGGGAGGTTGTTTCGAGAGTAACTGGAGAGTTTATATAAGCTTGTAGAAATCATTCGAGCTAAACTCAAATTGAGCCTATAATTAACTTTTACATTTAAATCTCAACTGTGGGTAAAAATTGTTTTTTGCTTTGATTTAACTCTATGTTACTTGTATTGCAACTTAATTAAAACAGTTTTTAATATATTTAAAGACTCGTTTTAACTGGCTTTTAGTGTAAACTTTCCGAAAAAAAAACTGTTTTTAAAGGCTTTTATATATAACAACTGTTTCGGTGCACTTTAAAAAAATTGTAGTAAATAAGACTTTCTAAATCTAAACAAAAATTGCCCTTGTCCTTTCGGCGAGTTGCTAGTTCAGCGAATTTCCAGTTAGTCGAATTGACATTCGGCAAATCATCGTGTTCGGCTGATAGTCGCTTTTGACACTTCGGAGTTCATGTCTAAGTGATAGTATAGTACTCTTGCGGGTGCGGTCGGGTCTTTCCGGCGCTGCTGGTGCGTTTTTTAGCTTAGAAAAATATAAGTCAGCTACAAAATTTCAACGAATCAATGTGTTAACATAGAGGGAAATTATAAGACTCCTATTATGATATCCCTCTATGTTAACACATTGATTAGTAGACATTTTTTAGCAAACCTGCCAAAAACCTGCCAACCTATATGCAGGGTATTTCATAAAATGTTTACATTAAAGGACGTGGTTTACGGATTAAATTAAGTCCATATAAACTTAAACAATTTCCCAATAAGGCTTGTTTTTCCATATATTATATTTTAATATAATGCTTAAGAAAATGCTTATTTTGGCTGGCTTAGGTATCCTTTCAAAAAATAACTAAATATATATTAGAAATGATTTGAAAAAAATTATTCAGATATAAAAATTAAATTGATATAAAACGTAAAAAGTGAGAAATAGTAAGTGTTACAGGTAAGCTGCAACGGCTGTTGTTGTCACATCACAAAGAGTGTTGCAGCTTGGGTCGCTTAAGTTTTGCAACTTTTGATGTTTACCTTCTAAATCCTAATACATTTTTTGATTCAGAATTTGCACTTGCTAGAAAAAGAACATACAATCGCAAAGAAAGCAACACTAATATATAATTTTGCTTCTTAAAGGAACCCCTAGTAAGCAAAACTTAATATCTATGTCCCTATTGTATACCAAAAACAACCGAACTAGAGTAACCAAGACCAAGTACTTCAGAAACATTTAGTCCAGATACTGTAAAGCCTTTTTCTAGAGCTCCATCACGTTTAGCTAAATAAAGGCTAAAGACTCTTCAGATAAATCATTGATCAGGGTCAGGTTCAGTGGTCAGTCCACTGTTTGTGTTAGATTGAATGAAATCCTTGAGTATAGTTAGGTTCAGGTTTTTTATTATTTGGGTTAATTTTGGGTATTGATCAAAACCCTTCTGGATATGATTTGATTAACGAACGCGTTGGAGAGCCTCCCGGGTATGCCACTGATCGATTTAATTGATCATAAATGGATGACGAAGCCTACGGAGCTCCCCAGGTCTATTCTGCAATAATGTCACTTTTGAGATCTGTCAATACATCGTCATTAATTTTTGCACGTCAAGGCGATGTTTAGCATATATTATGTTTGAAAGAAAAATGACAGCTCTCAAAAGTTTTCCCAGCATGCCCATTTTTCAATATACTACGAACTACTTTTCGTAGTGCATGAAATCTGAAACTTTCTATTTATTTATTTATTCCGTCAAGCCATACATTCGAATATCGACAAGGTGCCGTCAACTTAATAAAACTTACAGTTAAAATTACAATTTCAGAAAAATACATAAAGACTACAATTTATGAAATAAAATAAATCACAATATTGCATCACATAAACCAATAAACTAATAAAGATTAAAATTCAAATGAGTAGAGGCAACCTTCCTTAAGATCTTTTATGACATGTTGTTAAAAATTTCTTATTTCTAATGGTAGCTTTAAAAATGCTCCAATGGCTCTATATCGTGGTCTCGAAAAACGTTGTTCGATGTTCAGGTATGTTATAAACCAGTGCGAGATAATAATGGGAAGGTAAGGTGCTGGTAAAAATCCAAGTTGCGCAAAATATGCCCTACAAGATTGACGGTAATGCAATTTCAATATTTTTTTACTCCTGAAGATGATCCCCAAAACATACTTCCATATGAGGTTATAGATCATCGAAATGAATAAAAATATTAGGTATTTTTTTATAGAAAACGGCTTTCCATTTGCAACGATAATCATTTCGATGTATTATGACGTTGCATTCCGTTACGAAGCTAGGATATGTCAAACTGAAGAGGACGCTGTTGCCATGACAATGAAACTTTGAAATCTTCTCAGCGTAATTTTAGCGGTTGTCAGCTGTCTGACCGTTTTTTTTTGGTCAAGTACTAATCGAATGTCGTAAGTAGTTATTTTCGGTTATCATGGCAACCGTATTTTCTAGATTAAATTAATTTTTTTCGACTAGGTCTATAGATTTCGATGGTAACCAACTTTGGTTTTATAGATCATTAAATTAATATCTCACATTCACTTTATCTCTGCATCTGTCAATGATAGCCGACATTACTATACATATAGATATTCCTTATTTATGTCATTTTTAGCTTTTGCCAATAATACTTAATAGGCGAGCCCCAAGAGCCTGCCGCAATAACACGCAACAACGAACAAATTTTGACAGCTATCATTTTTATCCTCAGTTAACATATTTCCTATGTAAAACAAACGTATGTCAAAATCATGTCCGACTAATTTGACATCTGTCAATAGGACAAAAAAATCACAGTTGTAAAAGCCAAATGCGACAGTTTTAACTGTCAAATAATATTCTATCATAAAGCAGCATGGAACAATAAAACTTTAATTAGGGGGGCACTTTTTGAATAATTGTCATATTAAGCGTTGACAGCTTCTTAGGTCATTGCACTTAGAGTGCTCTACGCAACCACCGAAGTGTACCTATATGAAAGAAGAATTTGATTTATTTCAATATAACTTTGACAGCTGTCAAAGGGTCGTCGACCCCAAAAATATTTATGTCTTTGGTCGACCCGTAGCAGTAACAAAATAAATGTTTTGGAACACATATATTATTTATATCGAATTCTATACTACTTAGTATACATCCTGTATATTACTAAACGTGACTAAATCTAAAAATATGGAGGCAGACAAATGTGCCTGCTTTGTGATGAACGCAACTGAAGGAATCTGATAATTATTAATAGTGAATTTGTCGATTTTAACCACGTTCGAATACGGATTAATTCCTTAATGTATTCGCCAAAATGTCCGAAAGTAAATCCAAAATTACGCATGCAAGGAATCCCGCTGATATCTGAAATTTATTTTATGCGGTAATCAATAAATTATTATAAATGGCAATCCATTACTGGGATTCCGCAGAATATAAGCCATTAACCTTATTAAGAAAAATCATGGAGTCTCAATAAACCCAAACTGATCCACCGTCTTTAATGTTTATTGATGAGATAGTACCGAAAATTGTTACAAAAATCAGAAAATTGGTGGTCTTTAAGATTCTCATTAGTTTTCTTAATTTTTTCATTTCCTCGAAGTTTTATTATTATGTTCAATCTTGCCCTGAAACGTTCCATTGTCTTCTATTATTTCATTCATTTTGCCTTTAAAATTTTGAAAAATTTGGCCTATTTTATTATTATACTACAACTTTTGTCCTAAGTGACCGCTCTTTAGTGGGCGGTAGTGAAGCAATGTTCTTATTATAACTAGCGAATTTGGAGATTTTACTTATGTTCGAATACAAATTAATTCCTTATTGTATTCGCTAAATTATCTCAAAGTATTGCCAAATTTTGAACCTGCAAGAAATCCAGCTGATATCTGTGATTTATGTTATTAGGTAATTAATACATTTAAATATCATTCAGTTTCTGAGATTCAGCATAAAGCAATTGCCAAAAAGAATCATAAAGTGAGTTCCTATGTAAAATATAACCATCTTCCAATCGGAAGTGCTTGCTATAAATATTTGTGCAGAAGAGTGCCTCATACAAGGACTTCACAGAAAACACATCTACGTGTTTTCAGATAGTCAGGCGGCTCTAAAAGCTCCAAAAGCTTTCAAGTGCGTGTCAAAGCTAGTCTGGGAATCCAAGCAAACCCTAAAGCAACCCGCAACCAGGTAACTTTAATATGGTTTCCTGGCCATAGAGGCATAGAGGGCAACGAAAAATCAGACTGCATTGCACAAGAAGTAGCTGGAACACCATATTATGGTACAGAGCCCTACGGTGGCCTTATAAAGAGCCACATTACCGACGAACTAAATAAAGGGGAAAAAGACCAACTGTCGTCCTACTGGAGAAATATTCCAGGTCTAAGATAGGCGAAAAGGTTTATCACCATCTCTACGAAAAGAGTAGAACAGCTTTTAAACATGAACAGAGCAAATATCAGAACTGTCGCCGGACTACTCACTGGACACTGATCGGTAAAATACCACCTAAAAGCAATAGGCAAAGCAGAAGACGACCAATGCAGATTTTGCAATAATGCAACTGAAACCGCAGAACATCTACTCTGTCAATGTCCAACCCAACTCTGCAAAGGCTAGAGTACCTTGAAGGAGTACAGCTATCACCTCAAGAAGTGAGTCAACTACCTCCCAAGAAAATAGTTTCGTTTGGAAGAACCCTACGTCTCTTGGACATAAATTAAGTTGTAAGATATAAAGGTAGCAGTGCCGGGCGGCTGAGAATGGCCGAAACAGCTCCTTAGCAATCTACTATGAAAAATAGGTAGGACCTGTAGAAAGCTGAAAAGACAATAGGTATGAAAACTTGTATTTTATTTCAGTAGTCTTTAACGTACTATTTAACCTACTTATCGTCTTCTTTGATTTCTTGTATTTCTTCGAAGTTGTCATTATTGCTTTCCATCTTGTTCTCGAGTTTTTGTTGACTTGTTCAAATTTGACTTGAAACTTTCCATTGTATTATTTTATATCATTCGTCTTGCCTTTAAACTTCTCAAAAATGGGTTTCGTCTTATCAGTAAGCTTGTTTTTAAAGTTATCATCGGACGTCTTATTTTATCTATTATATCATGGAGATTCTTACTAGTACCTCCACTAGAGAAATAAAATAGAGTTTTAAATTATCTTTCTTGGTTAGGGTATCTTGGACGGACAAAGGATTAGGCTAATGATTGTATTACTTTAGTATTAACTTATGAAAGGCGGATGGTTATTTGGAAAAGTAAACGTAAAATAAGTGTCTACTAAAGTTAAAAAAGTTGGGAAACCTTAAGCACCTACGTAATGTGAACATGGGTATTTAATTTTAGTCTCTAAATAAAAGTGCCCTTCATTAGTTTTCGCAAGGTGTTCACTTCTTTTTGCCCACTTTAATTTCTTTGATTTCTTCGAAGTTATTATTATTATGTTCAATCTTGATTGCCTTCTTTCATCTCGTCGATTTTGCCTTTAAACTTCCGAAAAATATGGTTTGTTTTTGAGGTTTTCATCGAACATCTTACTTGGTCTCTCATACCTTGATAATTCTTATCAGTATCTCCGATAGGGAAATAAAGTATGGTTTTAAATTCTTTAACCGAGTTGCCATTTACAAGTTTTCCTCCTAACATATCAACTTAATCTTAATTTGCTTCTTCGTAATAGATTGGAATATTATGATCTGAGGCCTGATGGATGATAGATTATCTAGTACGACGAACAACTTAACGGGAATTACTGTTACATTTCTTGGTATTATAGGGAAACTATTTTAGATTTGGCAGAGAATACAAATATTATCCAACAATATCTATATTATTTCAATTATTTATTTGAAAAGGAGAAGTGGGCTAGAGGAACAACTCATTTTTGTAGATAGTGATAGATCTATTTGGCTCCATTTATCTACGAGGTAAGTGGAATATTTAACACAAAACTGGGGCCATAATCTGTTTCCTTTGTTAGTGCCACCATGAACAGTCAAAGGCTAATAATTGTATTTTTCTAGTAGTAAGTTATGAAAAGCGGTTGATTCTGTGGAAAAGTAAACGTAAAACAGGTATCTACTAAAGTCAAAAAATTTTGAAAACCTTGAGTTTCATGGGTATATAATTCTAAATAGAAGTGGTCTTTAAGAATCTCATTAGTTTTATTCGCGCGTTCTTTAAAATTCTTATAATTTTCTTTAATTTCTTTCACTTCTTCGAAGTTCTTATTTTGACCTGAGATCTACCATTACCTTCTATTATTTCGTCGATTTTGCCTTAAAACTTTTAAAAAATTTGGTCCATCTTATCAATATGTTTGCTTTTGAGGTTATCATCGGACATCTTATTTGGTCGGCCCTCTCGTGATAATTCTCATCAGTATCTCCGATAGAGAAATAAAGTATGTTTTTAAATCCTTTAACAGAGTTGCAGTTTACAAGTTTTCCTCATGACACATCAACCTAATCTTAATTTGTTTGTTCGCAACAGACTGGAACATTACGATTCGCCTTTCGCGTGGTTTTGAAGATTCTCATTAGTTTTCTTCACGTGTTCTGTAAGCTTCTTATTGTCTTCTTTAATTTTTTCAACTTGTTCGAAGTTCTTATTATTGTGTTTAATCTTGACTTGAAATGTTTCGTTGCCTTCTTTTATCTCGTCGATTTTGCGTTTAAACTTCTGAAAAAT
>MU182979.1:0-34206 GCA_016904865.1 Pissodes strobi | reverse complement strand
ACAATTTATATCATAAATTTAAATTGCATTCAATTTCTGGGGTTCAGCATATTGTAAAAGCCAAGACGAATTATAAAGTTTTTTGTGGCTTGATGAGTTACTGTCAAAAATACTGTGTAAAATAGGTATCTACTAAACTAGAGTCAAAACCTACATTTCTGAAAAATGTAGGAAACAGTAAAGACAATATGAACATTGGTATTTTAATTTAGTTTCTAAATAAAAGTGGCCTTTAAGAATCTTATTAGATTCCGTCACGTATTATTTAAGCTTCTTATCCCCATCTTTAATTTCTTTTGTTTCTTCGAAGTTCTTATTGTGGCGTTCGATTTGATTCTAGAATGTTTGTTGATTAACCCAAACTTGACTTGACACGTTCCATTGTCTTCCTTTACATCATCCATCTTCCCTTTAAAATTCTAAAAAAATTGCTCCATTTGTTTATTTTTGAGGTTGTCATCGGATATCTTACTTGGTCTGTCCTACCATGATGTTTCTTACCAGTATCTCCGATAGAGAAATAAAGTATTGTTTTAAATCCTTTAACTGAGCTGCAATTTACCAGTTTTCCTGCTGACATATCAACTTGATCTTAATTTGCTTGTTCGCAACATATTTGAATATTATGAGTCGACTTTCTCCTGGTGGATCACAGATTATCTGGTGCGATGAACAACTTAACAGGAATTACTGTTACATTTGTTGGCATTATAGGGATATTATTTTAGATTTGGCAGAGGATACAAATATTTTATTGGACAGGAAAAATTGTGCTAGAAGCACGACTTTTTATTCCAGATGGTGATTGTTCCATTTGGCTCTCTTTATCTATGAGGCTAATGGAAAAAGTATTATTTAGTACAAAAACTGGGGTCATAATATTCTTTATTTATTATGGCTCTCTTAGACAGACACAGGCTTAGGTTAATAATTATATTCCTTTAGCGTTACCTTATTAAAGGCGGATGATTTTGTGAAAAAGTAAACGTAAAATATGTATCTACTAAAGTTAGGCAAAGTAGGGAAACCTTAAATACCGACGATATATGAGCATGGATTATTAATTTCAGTTTCTTATTGTCTTCTTTAATTTCTTTGAAGTTCTTATTATTATGCTCAATCTTGACTTGAAACAATTCATTTCATTCTTTTATCTTGTCGATTTTACCTTTAAACTTCTGAAAAATTTGGTCCATCTTATCATTGCGCTACAACTGGCTTTTATCCGGGATGTTCGCTTTTTAGTGAACGGTACTGGAAAAATCTGGTTCACTTTCGAATACAAATTAATTCCTAAAAGAATTCCAAAAGTTTGAACATGCAAGGATTCCAGCTGACCTCTGAAATTTGTATTATGAGGTAATCAATAAATTTAAATTGCAATCAATTTATGAGGTTCAGAATATCGTCAAAGTTAATAATCTTATTAAGAAGAATCATAAAGCTTTTTTGTGTCTTTCTAAGTTACTAGTAAAAATTAAAAATTTAGAAAGCAGCAAAGATAATATCAGCATTGGTATTTTATTTCAGTTTCTGAATAAAAGTGTCCTTCACAGAATTAATTTTCTACATGTGTTATCTATGCTGCTTATCCTCTTCTTGAAATTCTTCTGCTTCTTCGATGTTCTCATTATTGCGTTTTGGTTTTTGTCGTTGACTTGAAATGACCCGTTGCCTTCTTCTTGCCTTTACACTTCAAAAAAATTAGCTGCATCTGATCAATACGCATGTGCCCGAGGTTGTCATCGGATATATTACTTGGTCTGTTCTACCTCTATCTCCGATAGAGGCATAAGGTATGGTTTATGATCCCTTAATTGAGTTGCAATTTACAAGTTTTCCTCCTGACACGTCAACTTAATCTTAATAGTTTGCTTGTTCCCAACACATTAGAATATTATTGTTCGACTCTCTCTTAGTGGGTCAGTCTAATGCGATGAGCAACTTAACGGGAATTGTCTTTTACACTTGTTGATATTATAGGGAAATTATTTTAGATCTAGCAAAGGATATACATATTAAATCAAGAAAATAGATATGATTTCAGTTATTTACCTTGAAAGGAAAAATTATTCTAAGTAGCAACTCTTTCTTTCAGATGGTGATTGTTCCATTTGGATCCCCTTATCTATGGGGCTAATCATTTAGCACATAAACTGGGGCAATAATCTTATTTCTTTGTTAGGGTAATCTTGGACAGAAAAAAGTTTAATAATTGAATTCCTTAGTATTACCTTATGAAAGGCAAATGATTCTGTGGAAAAAGTAATACTTTTTTCAGCTTATAGATTTGGGTTTGAACAACTTTTATTATAGGCACGTATTTGGTTCACAATGCTCTTCCGACAAAAAAATGTAATAAAGCGTTAGGCTCTGACTGAGCGACAGACATGTCTGTTTATCTATAAATCCGGTCCCAAACTAAGTCGTTTTCGTAACAAGTGTACCGGCGTTATTTACAGTTTTGAAAAATCAGCTGATTGACGGCCTTTTGTGTTTGCCCTTTAAATCGTCCTTTTAAACTTTTTCCCATGTAGCAGGTAGTGGGAAGATAGCAAACAAAAAGGCCAAGAATTCGTAAAAATCACTGGCGTAGATGTAAGTGATTCGTGGATTTCAGCCCGCCCCCGTGTAGATTTTTGGCTACGAGAAAATTATGTTTTGGTTTCACTCCTTACGAAAAGTATATGATTAAGTATTTTTCAAAACTATTCGAATCGGTACTTACAATATAAAAACTGACCGTTGTCGATGATATAGAAATGGATGAAATATGAAAAAGATGAGCTGTTGTTATCACTAAGAATGTTAGTTACATGTGTGGTAGAAGAAAATTCCTAACCAGGCAAATCTAAAACAAACACAAACATCTGTTCAAATCTTTTGAAAACTACCGAAATTCATGCATTTTTCATACAATTGGTGCAAAGCTGCAACATATTAGCAAGAAGTACGTAAACATGTTTATTTTCTTAAGTTTACATTAGTAAATTGAAAAATACATTTTCTTTAAATAAACAATTCTTAAATTTAACACCTTAGTGTAAATGTGTTAAAAATTTAATAAGATAAATAGACAAAACAAATTGAGTCGTTCTTCTATATTGACGAATGCGAATATTAATGGCTTCTAGCATTGATTGATTGATGTAGTACCCGTTGGGCATATGTTTTATGATGGTACTCTCTACCAGACAAAGTGCGTATAAACTTTTTCGATTTGGTTACCATTTGAGACTGTAAATGGAATCTATCACGCGTTAAAGAGTTATATAGGGTGATAATAATTGCGGAACATAAGAAGTCCTTGAAATGGCGCATTATAAATTCCAAGGTCATACATGTTGTTGATGTTGGATAAGTATAGTCTCCACTAAATAGAAGGTATATCCTCAAGTCCTTACATTAATTTATTTCAGAGTTTCAGACAGGACGGATTTGTTACGATTATAGATTGCAGATAAAATTAACGTAGTTTTACTTAGAAGTGAATGTTAGCACTTTTATTAACATTAAAACACAATTTATTACTACGCTCTTGCGCCGACACTATATCCGCACAAACCATAAAAGTGGAAATAATATAAAATATGTTGAAATCGTCTGCAAAGAATAAAGTTCGGAAAACTTTATTGCCACTGGGTGACTCATTAATAAAGAAGACTAATAAAGGACGTTTCAAGTTGGTACTTTGCGTAATAACTGTACAAACCAAAAAAATAAAAATAAGATAAAATATGTTGAAATGGTCTGCGAAGAATGAAATTCGGAAAATTTTATTGTCACTTGGTGACTTATTAATAAAGAAGACGAATAAAGGACATTTCAAGTTGGTACTTTGCGCAGATTTTAATGCTGTAATTACCTTAGAGAGAAGTTTACCAATGTTTTAACTTTGTACTCCATTAGTCAATGGTCAATGGTCTTGTAAAAGAGCTTTTGGATGCATGTGGGGCCTACTTACAGCCGAGGATCACTTATGAGGCCATCGTATGGTAGACCGCTAAGCAAACGGCTACGTCTGGAGGTCAGTTGTACACAGTTCAGATACTGGCGTAAGTGGGAATTACAGATGCTATGAGGACGGCAACCACGAGAGCTCTTTAAACAATAACTAGTGTGCGGCCCCTCCACCAATTCCTAAGCATGAGGCCTAGAGGTCTGCATACAGTCTGAAAGGTCTCGGTCACTTTAAGGACAATGAAAGCCCGAGGGGCACATTAAAGTCTGGAGGAAGGCGGTTGATGATTCTCCGAGACTCTTAGCGAGGAGAGACCGCCAAATGTCCATCATGCGATCAAGCAAACCTTTCAGATTTCACGTACTTCACACTTGGTTGTGCCGGGCAGCATATACGTAAACTGCAGGCGCGATAGGGCCTCACCATAGGGCGACTGTAATATAAATGTTAGATATAATACCCCCGTCACGTTTCGTCCTCAAATATTTGAACGCTTGACGCTTGGCCTTCTGCTCGCCTCGCTGGCTCCGGAGGCGCAACCAACAAAAACTAACCAAAGCTAACCCAACGCATGAAAAGCAACTATATTTATATTACAGTCGCCCTATGGCGAGGTCCTATCACGTCTGCAATATACATATAAGCTGCCGGGCAACGAGGAAGCCGATCATTTGGACAACAAGGTTCTGCAATGCAGCATTCCTAAAGCCAGACAGATTCGACGCTGATCCAAACTCTTCCAAAGCGCAGGCAGAATGGATCCACTGGAAGACAACCTTTAATAACTTTGTATCTACTGTTGAGAAAATCAATGATCCGGAAATACTTAAACTTTTGATAAATCATGTAAGTCATAATAACTATGAATATATCGGCTGCCATATTAGACAACGTCTACTCGAAAATCACTCTTTAAAACTGCAAGACGTCGTAAACCAAGCTTTGTCCTTGGAGTCAGCCCAAAAGCATTCAGACGCCTACACCATGTTTTCACATTTTGTCAATTCAGTACCTTCAACAGGCAAACAAACTATAGAAGAACATGAAGCTCACTCTACTGCTGCATCCACAAAAGTATATAGGTGTTATTTCTGTGGAAGTAATAAAAGACACCTGCGCAATTTGTGCCCTGCAAGGAATGCGATGTGCAGCGATTGTGGAAAACAGGGACACTTTTCAAAGTTATGCCAAAGTAAAGGTAAATTAAAAGCATTCTCAGCTTCACTCATTCCATCTTCAAAAATTCTTGCTGCAGCTCCAGAAAG
The DNA here is from genome assembly GCA_016904865.1 of Pissodes strobi. Lineage (NCBI taxonomy): Eukaryota > Metazoa > Arthropoda > Insecta > Coleoptera > Curculionidae > Pissodes > Pissodes strobi. The sequence continues at coordinate 28,980 of MU182979.1, read as the reverse complement.
TTTAACTAGGTGTGTCATCAAAGTCAAAATTCATGGTTTTACTGCTGAAGCTTTAGTTGATACAAGAAGTTCAGAAATTTATATTTCTAAAAGCTTCTTATCATATGTATCTTTACCTGTGTTTCCAAGTACTGGATACATATCCATGGCATCTACTACCTTACAATCTCCTATATCAGGCCACTGTTTTGTCGATTTGGAACTAAACCATCATAAATATGCAAATCATCAATTGACAGTTCTTTTAGACTTATGTGCTGATGCTATAATAGGACATGATACACTCAGGCAAAATTCTAATCTAAAAGTACATTTCGCAGGCCCAAAACAACCTTTAATAATAATTGATGTACCTTCCGGTTGTTGTTTACCTTCATTGGATATAAAACCACCAACCTTATTTTCAAATTTGTCAGCAGACTGCAGGCTAATTGCTACCAAATCTCGAAGATTCTCACACATAGATGCAAAATTTATTTTAAGTGAAATTAAATGATCAAGGATCATCATTAATGTCCTATGAATTAAAATCATTTTTATACCCTAAAGGGATAGCCTCCAGTAGATCTACACCGTATAATCCTCAAGGAAATGGCCAAATTTCTCTTGCTTTGAAATCAAGAGATCTAAAAATATAACAATGGGAAGAAGTCCTAGAAGTCGCTCTTTATTTAATCCGTTCTCTATTGTGCACCGCTACTAATTCTACTCCTCATGAACGCATGTTTCTTCATGCAAGAAAATCCATAAATAGGACAGCTATTCCATCTTGGCTTACAACTCCAGGAAACAAGATCTTCATGAAAAAGAATATTCGGAATTCCAAGTAGGACCCTCTCATTGAAGAGGTAGACTTGGTAGAGGAAAACCCCTAGTATGCATTGGTTCAACAGTCAGATGGTCGAGAAGTAACCGTTTCCTTAAAGCACTTAACTCCCCGTGGAGATTAAACTCTATTAGAAAATCGACCTGGAAGAACTCTAGTATCTAAAGCCTCAGACATTTCCGAGCTTCCAGTATTTGAACATGCGGACCCTACTCCACTACCTCAATTACATTCGGATGAAGAACCGTCAAACTCCGAACTTTCATTCGACTCCAAGGTAATTATTGATTCTGTAGTTAATAATGATCAAGAGAGTCCGTATCCACATCTAAAAAGAACAAAAGGCAGGCAAATAAATTCTAGTAGATTCGGTACTTAGAAGATTACGTTCAAAAATGAAGCTGGGGAGAATGTAATAGATTCGAAAGTCCCTGTATATTTATTTACCTTAATCCCTTATATTGTTTTCCCATGTTTAGTATTTTAACATAGTCAATGTCATCTATTATTTGTCAACTTCTGTATGTGTATTTCTCGCTAATTAAAGCCTTATATCAAAAGGTTTATAAGTTACTACATATAGTACGGCCGCTGCCATCCTAAGAAACGCAATGAATGAGCGGGCTGGTGATGTATGGCAGGATAATCCAGGAATGAAGCAGGCTAAGAGACTCGGCACCTGATAGGATGAGGGTCTTTCTAGTTTTGAAGAGGAGGTACATGTGGTTTAGGACAGGGCTTTTCACAGGATACTGTTGCTTGAATAGGCACTTGCACCTGCTGTGGATCCTAGAAAATCCGGAATGCAGGTGGTGCTTAGAGGACGATGAATCATTCTCTCATATTCTCACTGATTGTCCAGTGTTGGTTAATATAAGAGAAGTGCATTTCGGAAAATGCGTGCTGAATCTGGAGAACATAAGAAAGATCCAGCCGAGGAAGCTGCGTGCCTTCGCTAGGGAGGCCAAGCTAAATTGGAATGTGTGTGGGTGCACAATGGGCTCGCAGAAAGGTGGCCTAAATGCAAGAGAGTTCCCGCCCCCTTTGTAAAATTCGTTGATTTATTCATAGCCAAAACTGATGCAATAAAGTTACTGGCCCTTAACTTATTCAGGAAAATTCAATTAAAAAGTTTTCAGAAATTCCATAAATATCGTGTTCAATTTCTTCACATTACACCGACTGTAAATAGACCTACCATCCATAATACTGGAAATGCCCTAAAATACTTTGAAATCGCCTGCAAATATTAAATATCCGGAATAGTGTATTTCACTTGGTAGACCCATTAATAAACAAATAAAGAAGAGCTCAAGTTGCTACCTCGAAACTCTCCAGACGTTCGAATTTTTTTTCTCTAAGAGGACGCATTTTTACTCATGGTACTCTGTTAATCAACTCTTTCAATAAGCATACTCGCACTTGGTAACTCATTAATAAAGAAAATAAATAAGGGCTGCTTCAAGTTGGTACTTTATTACTCAAATCTGATTTAAGAAAAACCTTGTCTACTCAACTTATTCAGCAAAACTCAATAGTCAAGGTTATCAAACGCGTTTGAAAAGTCTATAAATAGTGAGTCCAACTGAGATGTATTATCAGTCTCCTGAGCTACAGAATTTGTATGCAAAAATCTAATATAAACAATTTTTTTAATATATGTTTGATAAATATTCCCAGAAATGCATCGGTTTTCATAGTTGAACAATTCTGAATTTTTTTGCTGGAATTATTTTATGGGTTTCTTATCAAGATGCATAAGACCACCCAACTCATGCGCTCTGCTGTTATTAGCTATCTTCTTGAGATTCAAAAACATCAGCATATTGTAATAAGCCTGTCATACGGTTGTACACCAATTAACGGCTCATCCTCTTCTTCTTGCAGTCAATCTTATATTCGATTTGTTTGTTGCAACTCCTGGGGCTGATTGCTTTCGCTTTCCTATATGCTTTGATCTCCGTCAGTAATTATTGCCTGATTGTTGACGTCTGATCTTTTTATTGTTGTTTTTAATTGAGATTTTGCTATATTAAACATTCTGTTGTTAGCAAGATATTGGAGGGCATAATTATTGTGATTATCTTAGCTTCGATAATGGAGTATTACACAGGAGATTTAATATATATGTTTTTGGTAATTAGTTCTGGCTACGCTGTTAATGACACCATCATCCATGTCAAGTCACGTGAGTGGCATTTTTAGTTAGTAAAATATAGGAAGACTTCGAGATGAAATGTATTTTAGTGAGGTTTGGTATTAGCTTCAAAAAGGTGATTGAAGATTTAAATGCTTTTATTAAAAGCCACTATAAAAAAATTAGCCACCCTTTGGAGAAATTTGTTGAAATATTTAGGAACAAAATTAATATATCGCTTTTACATTATGAAAACTTGATAAACGTTGCCTTCGACTGCAAACTAGGTTTAAGGGAAGAGGAGTTCTTACAACAAATCAACTGAGTTTAAAGACAATTTCATGTGTTGAAAAAGATTTTGAAATTAGTGGTATATCATATAAAAGTGAGTCACAAGAACGTTGTTATTTTGAAGCGTTTCAAATTTTCTATAGCATCCTTGTCCTTGTAGAGGTTCTAGAGAATGTTCAGAGGCCAAATATTCAAATAATATTGAGCGGAGATTTTTTAACTTGGATCCACAAAGCGACAGACGCGATATTTTGAGTGGTTTCAATACTTTTAACATTGTTGTTGAGGACAACTCCGTTTCAGGTGATAGAAGTTTGATAATTGACCTTGGTATTAAACTTACAAATTAAAAGTGTTAAAACGCTTAGTCAAAGAGTTTGTCTGATAGTAACATATAAATATTTAATGTTCAGTTAATGAAGTATTTCGTGAATCAAACGTAAATGATGCTTCTTAAAGTATCATGTAGCATTCTCATTTTATTTTAATACTAACTTCTCTTTTAAAACAAGTAGGGTAAATAATAAGAAAATGAGCTGGCTCAGTCAAGAAACTAAGCAGTTAGCACTTAAGGATTTGTTCAATCAAAAGTGTAGATTTACTGAAATAAATAAGATCGTTAAAAAGGTTCATGCGGCACTTATTAGGGAGACTAAATCCTGCCAGAAATGGATATCGAATTCTGGAAACACCATAAGGGAAAATTGGAGAGCTGTTAAGGATCTTACTAACAAAGAGAACAGTAAAAATAACTTAGAACTTCTTCATGATGACCACTTAGTGAGCGAATCTCAGAGAATAGCTAATGTGTTTAATATCATTCCTGATCTGCTCAGCCAGTTTGTCAAAAATAACTGAATCGCAACTAATCAACAAAAAAGTAAAAATTTCGCAGACTTTGGTGAGATATCGGGGTCACTTGTAAGGCAGATTGTTGAACCTTTGGCTGGGGTCTTAATATTCTTAATAAATATTTGCAATGTTTTGCAATAGGTAAATTTCCTGAATAGCTAAAGATAAATAAAATTGTCCCCATTCTCAAAAAGGTGATGCTAATTTAGTGTTTTTTATGCCAATGGCAAAAAAGAGATTCTATCGCACTCAACTAGCGGTGTGTGTGCGAAGACGGTTCTTGAATAGCTGTAGCTGTAATTAGGGAGAAACAAATGACCTGGGAGTCTGGGAGTGAGGTCCACAGTAAAGCAGTGCGCCAAATAAAGGAGTCCTTATAAAACCATGTTCTAGGTGTTTCCAGTTGTACGACGATGGGTGCGCTTTTGCCGTCTGTCGTGACTGTCTGACAGGCGCTGCTAGGGTCGGGATGAGGTGGGCACTGGGAACACTTGCCGTGAAAAAATCTGTAAAACAGGGATATCTCGGCCACATGTCTGCGGTGCAACAGACTATCCAGATCCTGGGTCAACTCCGGGTCGCCGACGAGAAGCACAGCTCTCTTCTGAATGGAATCCAGCAGCTTTAAGGTGTGCTTAAGTGTTGCGTCCCAGATATGTGAGCAATATTCTAAGCACGATCTTATTTGCTGTTTGTAAAGCAAGAGCTGCTGCTGCGGTGTATATAGTTTTTGTTGCGAAATAGCGCAGCGAGGCTGATATTTATATTGCGATGTTAGCAAGGTGGTCATGCCAGGACATATTGCTGTTGACCGAGACACCCAGTAGTCTGATTGACGAGGATGAAGGGATGCTCGATTCTGCCATACTGATGCCAGGGCCCGCCATATTGGCTTTCTTGGTAAACGTGGCTGCTTGCTTTTTTGCTGATTTGAACTGGATCAAATCTCTGTCGCCCCAAGTTGGATCTTTCTCCAGATCTTGATTAATTATTGTGATCTGATCCTGTCAGCAGTAATAAGTCTCAGTCGCTGGTAAAGATTTTTTTGATGTAAACTGGGAGACAAGGGTACTGTCATCAGCAAAACTGTAAACAGGATTATTGGTTTCGGTCAGCAGGTCATTAATATAGATGAGGAATAGAGCTGGTGAAAGAATTGCGTCTTGAGGCGCGCCTGCGTTAATGGTGAATGTGTCTGAGATGTGTCCATCAACTGCAAACTGGCAAGCCAGCTGCAGAGGGACGCAAGTAGACTGGAGTCACTTATGGAAAAAAAATAAATTGTAACTGAATTTCAGTTAATTTTTTCGTAAAAATTGCTCCACTATGACAGTAATATTTTTTATGAACTGCTGACGGAACTTATGGAGCCTGGCGAGTGGCCTGCGGGCATCTTTTGAGATCTCAGCAGGGCATTCGACTGTGTAAACAACAGTATGTTGCTAGATAAAATAAAGGCTTATGGAGTGAGAGGTCCCTCTTTAACGATGCTTGTACAATATTTAGAGGCACATGCTGATGGTAAGTACAAGAGAAGGTAATTTGATTCCAACATGGCCGCTTTTGATCTGGGAATTCCGCAGAGGTCTGTATTGGATCCATTCTTCTTCGTAGTTTATATAAATGATGTGACGGCAACTGTGGATCCTGGATGGATAACGGGTTTGTTTGTGGACAATTATTCACTTATAGTTTCAGCTCTAAATTCTATATATTTTGCTAGATTTCACACTGTGCGCAATAGATAAGACAGAACTATATTTAAGGATTGGAAACGGTACTATTTCTAGATTAATTTGTACGAAATTTTGGGGCTTAGCACAATAGACCAGCACTTATGCTGGAAAGAACACTCCAGTCTTTTGTGTTCAAAATTAAAAGTCTCTGCTATATGATTAGAGATCTTAAGAATGTTTTACCTCCGAATGATCTTCTGTATGTTTATAATCTCCCGATCCCATCTCCATTATGGGGTTTGATTTTGGGATGTTTCTAAGACAGCGAAAAATGTTTTACATAGTCAAAAAATGGTACTTAGGTGCATTCTTGGTGTATCTAGGGGCACCACTTATAGGTCTCAGTTTACATGATTTACAGTTTATGAACTGGAACATTTTTCAAAATAGGACATTTTTTTACAAAATCGTGATATTCCCTATTATTTTAATCGAGCCAGTGACAACGTACTCGTACCAGCTCGTAGACTTAATACAATTAGAAATTCTCCAAATGTGGCGAGTTGTCTTTAACCCGCTACCTTGACATGTTACAGAAGCAATACATTTTGAAACATAATGTTTGAAATATTTTTTGTCAAGTATTGTTGCATTGTAATGTTATTGGTGTGCAAAATCTTGACGGATTCCATACATTATTGTAATATCTTTTTTTCAGAAATAAAAAGTAAGCAAGTAAGTAAAATGGGAGATCATTTAAACAAAATCTTAAAAAGATCCAACCTTTCTAAGAAATTTTATACGTAAATCAAAAATGTCATGTTGAAACAAACATTTTAATTTTTAATGAAAAAAAAAATTCAAAAAATTTGCTGGAGATCGCACGGTCTTCGCACTTCTAGTTATTAGCAACTACATTTGAAGGCACATCAGAACTTTTTTTAAATAGTACACAATTCTGATCTGTATATAAGCTAAGGATTTTAATTTGACTCACCCCGCATTAACGTTTATATCCGTACATAAAAAAGTGATATAAAATAAGCAAAAGTAGTTAACGAAAATAGACTTCATGTTCATGTTTATTATATTACATTGAGATTCACTGGTATTAGAAATTTCGAGAAAAGGGACCCCAAAATTGGACATTTATCAACATTTCATGATCTATTGAAAATGCCCATGCCGAATTTTTTCAAAAATGTCAAGCCCGTTAAGGATAGTTTGGGTTAACTGTGAAAATCGGAAAAGCACTGGAATTGTCGATATTAAAAGGATTAAAAATGGTTGTAAAAACACTCAGCTTTATTACTACATATTTAATATTAATTATTAATAAAATGTTTTGACATATTATTATATTTCTTTAATTTAGTTATTTATTTTTGAAACGTGTTCTTTTAGGAAAAATAAAATTGTTACGTCAATGGTAAAACATCTGATTTTGAAGAATAAGGGCAAAACATCTGATCCTAAAGAATAAGGGCGCTAAAAATTCGGTTCAGTATTATGTCGACTTAAAAGGAATTCCTCAAAAGAAAGAAGCAGGTACTTCGGAAATGCTTTTAGCCAAAAAATCTTTTAATTATGTGAGAATATGCCGTTTTAAGTATGTAATAAAGGAATTGGCCAAACCACACAAGATGATATGATTCAGCGGTCATTCGATTGCCTGTAGGTGGAATTTGTTATTTACACCTTGCGGATAGATGTTTAAGATTTTAAATTGGTATTTACTGTACGTCTAAATCATTACGAGTGTATGGTACATAATACCATAATATAGTACCGTCTCCATATGATCTTTTGAAAAAAAATCTATGAACTAAAATTTCAAGCAGAATGTAAAATTCTCGATAGTAAATTTTTTGAAAGGAAAATCTCAAAATTCATAGAACGAAAAATTGGATTAAAGTTAGTTTAGTTAGTTTTCTCAAGAACATAGTTGATTATTTCTACCAGAGAAAATTTTCTGACAAAAGCTTTCAAGGTTTCTTGATCAAAAAATCTACTAGAATCCGCCGCTTATATCTATAGATGTCTTTTTACTGTCACTTTTTCGTTTCATCGAGTCTCAAATTACACCTGCTCTCACCCGTGCCAAGGGCGCTAAAGAAGTTTTCATTTCAGAAACATTCCGTTTCAAAGCAAAACTAAGCCAAATTACATGACATGTAACAAAAAATTTCTAATTCATAAAAATATATGGGAGCTTAATTGGTTTTAACCAACACAGACTAATCAAAACGAACTCAAAATAACCAGGACTAACACAAAATATGCTTAAAAATTTAAAAATATTCGAAGAATCATTCGTACACGATCCTGTATTGTCATATTGATTTAGACGTACAGAAAATGGAAATAATTTTAAATAAGTACCAAGTACCTACACGCAAGGTGTAAATAACAAATTCCACCCACAGGCTAACAAATTCACCGGTAATAGCATCTTGTGTGGTTTTGCCAATTCCTTTATTGCATACTTAAAACCACATACTCTCACGTAATAAAATATTTTTTGCCTAAAAGCATTTCCGAAGTACCTGCTGCTTTCTTTTGAGGAATGGCTTGTATCTTTGTAAGTCGACATATAAAGCAACGAATTTTTAGTGCATTTATTCTTCAAATCAGATGCTTTGCCATTAACCTTTAACAGTGTAATTACCCCATAAAACCCGTTTTAAAATTAAATTTCCCAATTAAAACAAGCTCTTTTCTGAGAGCAGTTATATGTTTTAATTGGGAAATTTAATTGAAATGAAATGAGATAGATGTATAGATATATTACTAGAAACTATATTGCGAACATGCTAAAAGACAATGAGAGATAAAATACAAAAATTTAAAACTAATTAAAACATATTTTGTGGTAAAAATAAACAGCGACAGTATCACGATAGGCGGCCCTTACACCTGTTGACATACGCAAATCCAAACATACACACAGACTTAATCTCTGGATGTTCTTATTAATTGCTTGGTATAGCGTTACAGAGATTTATCATCATATATATTGGACTTTTCTGTGAAAAGCACGTGGGCCGTGTCCTTGTCAGGCACTCATGAACGAATCCCAGTTCATCTCCTAAAAGAGGCAACTTCAATTTTTCTCCAGTAAGATATGATTATCAAAATAGCCGAATGCTTTTGCCATTACCTCCCTAAAATTTTAAAATTTGCACAATCTGGTTCGGTGCAGATAACAGTGTTGCGAATTGGAAGCCAGCTCCCCCGGAATTTATTGGGCGATAAAGCACAACATCATCCACATAGATCTTTTAAAAATTGCACCAAGGACGAGTTTCAAAATATCTAGAAATTGTCCATATGATATTTGAGCAAATTACAATATATCTTAGAGGAGAGATGATCATTGTCACACCGATCTTCATAATAGATACAAATAATCCATTCGAATCTGTAGACTTTTCTTGTTTCTCGCTCATTCAGCACACTTTTTCTTGGTAGTGAATAAGACTGAGCCGTCAGGCATTAACGCTCAAAGCTGTTATGCATTCACGCTCGAAGCTGTCTACGCTCGGCTATTTAACGGTCGTTCGGGTAAGGTCGGCGTCGACTTCAGCCAAGCGAGAAAGAGAAACGGATCCGAGAGGAAATTTGAAATTTAACACATTTTTTTTGGGTGCGCATATTAACATTGAAAATGTTTCTGTTATCCTAGTATAGGGCCTCAAATCGTGAAAAAGTGCATGCTATATTTGCCACACATGACGTCATACGAGTGAGAGATCGTGTTAGTTTGTTTATTTAAACTTAAATATGATAATAACGTATCGTAATCGGTTCAAATGACTAACATAAATCGCGAACTAACCGACTATTCTTGATGGATGTATATTTCTGTTTGTGATTATGTAGTCTATTGTTGATTTTTGTCCTCTTGTATTTTCGAAAGTATATTTGTGTTGTTGTTTATGTGGATAAGAGGTATTGTTAATTCTGAATTCGTTTTGTGTACACAATTGTATCATTTGTTCATCATTCTCATTTATTCTGTTTTGTTTGAATCGATTCTTGATGCCAGGGTTAACTTCATCGCCAATTCCGCATTAAAATCCCCTATAATTATTATTTCGTCCTCTTTAGGTCTACTATCCAAGACTGCTTGTAATTCCTGATAGAATCTCTCTAGTTCCGCCTTAGGTTTGTTGGCATCAGGTACATATATGATTATTAGTTGTGTTGATTTTGATTTCTGCAGTTCGATCGTCACTTGTAACAGTGTGTGATTAATATATTTCGTATTACTTATTTGATATTTAAATTTTTCATGTAGCAATGTTTCTACCCCCGATGCTGCTCTGTCGTTTAAATCTTTGTCGCTGTATATTAGTATATAGTTTTCGAATTTGCTGCATCCTTTACCTCTCTTTTTGGTCTATGAGAGTGCATCATCATCATCATCATCGCCAGCGACCTCATATCCATTTCTGAATGTACGCCTTTCCTCGGCCTCTCCATGTTATGCGGTTTGCGGCTGCTTGGATCCAAGCAGCTGTTTCTACTATGTCGTCCTTCCATCGGGCTCGGGGTCTACCGCGGTTTCTTTTCCTTGTCATAGGTCTCCATTCTATCACTCTTCTACTCCATTTTTCGTCATCCCTTCTTGCCAAGTGTCCGGCTCATTGCCATTTTAGTTGTGCTATTCGTTCAGCTACGTCAGCCACTTTAGATTTTCTTCTCATCCATTCGTTGATCTTTCTGTGCTGCAGTCGTATGCCCAGCATTGCCCTTTCCATTTTCCTTTGGGTTACTTTTAGTATTTCCATGTTTGTTTTTGTTAATACCCAGGTCTCTGAAAGATAGGTAAGTGTTGGGAGGATACATTGATTGAAAACCTTCGTTTTGAGTTGTTGCGGGATCTTTGATTTAAACACTTGGCTTACTTGCTGAATGCTGCCCATGCCAATGCTGTTCTTCTGCTTATCTCGGCTTTTTGTGTTGGTTCTGCCATTAGTAATTTCTGGCCCAAGTATACATATTCGTCCACCAACTCTATTGTTTTATTTTATATTTGTAAACTTCGTCCGTTCCCGGCGTTGATAATTATTTTTGTCTTGGTGATGTTCATGTTTAGTCCTACTTTGCTTGTGGCTTCGTTTAAGGTTGTTACCATTTCCTCTAGTTTGTTTATGCCATCGGAGAAGAGCACGATGTCATCAGCGAATTTGAGGTTAGACAGGTATTCCTCATTTATATTTATTCCTATATTGTCCCATTGCAGGGTCTTGAAAACGTCTTCTAGAAGGTGAGTAAATAATTTTATCTTATACCTCTTTTTATTTCTACTGCATTAACTTCCTCAGCTGCTTGTATGGTAACTGTTGATTTATCATACATGTCTTTTATTATTTGAATATATCGATGGTCTATTCTACATCGTTTCAATGCATTCAGCAGTGCCCACGTCTCTACGCTATCGAATGCCTTTTGAAAATCAATGAATGCCATGTATAGGCGTTGGTTATATTCGTAGGACTTTTCCATTATTTGTCTGATTGTGTGTATATAGTCTATAGTACTGTATCCTCCTCTGAAGCCTGCCTGCTCGCTAGGTTGGAATTCGTCGAGCTTTGTTGTTATCCTATTCATTAAAACTCTGGTGAACAATTTACTTAGATGAGATATTAACGATATCGGGCGGTAGTTCTTTAGGTCTTTTATATTTCCCTTTTTGAATATTAATACAATATTTGCCATTTTCCAGGTGTTGGAGATTTTTCCGGTCTCGAGGCAGGTGTTAAACACCATTTCTAACTTATGCAGCACTTTGTTGCCACCATATTTAATCATTTGAACGATTACGCCATCAGGTCCTGCTGCTTTGTTGGATTTCATCTGTTTAATGGCTGTTTTTATTTCGTACTTGGATATCGGTGGTAAATCTTCGGTGTGATGTCTAGTCAGTCGTGCTCTTCTGTCGCTTGGGTTTGGCGGTGGTTCTTGGACTTTTGAAGAGTATAAGTCTTGGTAGAACCGTTCTAACTGCTCTGCTATTTTTTGTTGGTTGTGTACAGTTCTTCCATTTTCATCCATGAGACATATCAGCCCTTTGGTTCCTATTTCCAGTTTTTTTCTAAAGACCTTTGGTCCGTTGTTTTCTTCTATTGTTTCACTTATAGTTTTTTCGTTGTATTCTGCGACATCTCTCCTGACGTTCCTTCTTATTTCCTTATTTAGTTCCTTCACTTGGTTTATTGGTTAAAATGAAGTTTATCTCGTTCCGGGTGTTTCTGTCAGGGCTTTGCCATGTTAATTTCCTTTGTTTATTTTTGTAGAAGAATGTATTCATTCCCTTCCTATTATGCCCTTCCAAGAAAGTAACGAGTCTTTGACCTCTCCCATTCCGCACTCCTACTCCATGGCTACCCATGCAAGTTTCTCCCCTTTCGACTTTACCTAGCTTGGAGTTGAAATCGCCTATGAGATACGTGAATACTGTTTTTCTTGGCCCATAAGGCTGTTTCTACTTCCTCATAGAAGTTTTCTAGTTCTTCGTCGGAATAGTCTGAAGTGGGTGCATGCGTATATTTGCACAACTTTCATCTTGTATATTCGGGTTAGGGGGGTTTTCGACGATGCCGAGTTCGAATCTGACGTCGGCGGGAACCTATCGCAAATAGGTTCCGCGATAGGAGCCGGACGAGGTCGAGTTTTGGTGATCGGCGAACGAGACCCTTCAAAGAACACCCTCACGCATTTGACTTAAAAAAAAGTATTCTGCGTGATTTTCGATACGACGAACCCATTTGCCGTAATCGGGCCCCATCGATTTCGAAAACGGAAAATCGCCATTTTGGACGACGTGTAGGATTTTTAAAAATTTAATTTTTACGTTAATGACATGTAAATGGACCCCTTTAATCGATTCCGTCATGAAAAAGGAGTATTTTAAAAAAATGTATCGAAAATTTCAGGGGTATATGCTTGAAAAAAATCGAGATTTTCAGAAAATTGGCTATAATTCGAAAACGGTAACAGTTAGAGGTAAACTTTAAATGGGAAAAATATGGGTCTCGTTGAGTACTATAATGTGTGGTATCCAGTATGATTGTACGACGTTTCGTTTTTTTTAATTGACCAAACGATATTTTCATATTTATGCCTTTTTCTCGGTAACGAAAGGAGGTATCTCAAATCGGTTTGCGCCAGTATTTGCGTCGTTTTAAGTTCCATCGAAAAGTTCCTATACAGTTTTTCAATAGAAGTTGAAATAAGGTAGGTATTCGATAAAATGTAAAGTTGGTCTCAAAATTTTCATTTTCCTGGGATCTGAAATTCTTTGTATCGGGGGAACGTGAGCTCGGAATAGACCTCATCTTTAGGCAAGTCCGAGTTCGACGAAAATCAGCTGTCGAGGGGTTTTCGGTGATGAGACGACCGAATCTGGACTTTAGAAAGTCGAGGCCCCATAGGGGCGAGGCTGTGCGAAAGAAAAAAAGTCGATTTGAGGTCCGGAAGGGTTGACGTTTGGCAGGGATGTTCGGCGGGCGCCCCTTAAACCGTTAAAAATATTTTGAACCCTAGGGGCTCCATAAGTACGGGTTAAGTTAGGGTTAGTTTGCGTTAGTTTGGATTAGTTTGCGTTAGTTTGGGTTAGTTTGGGTAGCGCGCTCGTCTCAATGCGCTTGTTTGGCTAGTTAAAGTTAGTTTCGATTATTTTTGCTTAATCTGGAATACGGAAGACAAGCGCGCTACGCGCGCTTGTCTTTATTTTGGTTAATTACGATTAGTTTGGGTTAGTTTGCGTTGGTTTGGGTTAGTTTGGGTTATTTCAGGTTAGTTTGTGTTAGTTTGGTTTAGTTTGCGTTAGTTTGGGTTAGTTTGCGTTAGTTTGGGTTAGTTTGCTTTAGTTAGGGTTAGTTTGCGTTAGTTTGGGTTAGTTTGCTTTAGTTTGGGTTAGTTTCGGTAGCGCGCTCGCTTCAATGCGCTTGTTTGGCTAGTTAAAGTTAGTTTCGATTATTTTTGCTTAATCTGGAGTAGGAAAGAAAAGCGCGCTACGCGCGCTTGTCTCTACTTTGGTAAATTACGGTTAGTTTGGGTTAGTTTGAGTTAGTTTGGGTTAGTTTGCGTTCGTTTAGGTTAGTTTAGGTTAGTTTGGGTTAGTTTGGATTAGTTGAGGGCCATGCGAAAAGTGAAATATTACTTATTGTAATACGTGCCCGTACTTTGGATGCACTTTTTACGAAATATTTTGCGCGGAAGCTCGGGAAACAAAGTGGACGCTGGCTCTCTAGACTCATGTACTGCACATATATCTAATTCGTGTCTTTTTACTTCAATTATAATTTATGTGTCGAGAACAACTGGAAGGCGGTAGCAATAAACGTCCACTCGTTTACACGCCTGGCCGCATACTAAACTGCTTGCTTTTGCAAATTGCAAAGTAGGTTATGCGCGCCATGTGATTATCGTCTCCCCGCCTGACGAGTTATCTCGTAGTTGGGCGCCTCAAGCAACCTCGTCACTACGAGATAACTCGTAAGTTCTTTTTATGGCAAAAAAAATAATGTGATATAAAAATAGTGGTTTTTAACACATATTGATATTGACTTAATATTGCGATTTTCACACAGTGACGTCCGGGAAGAGTTTTTTATACATATGCCATGGCAGTGACCGTGTTAAACTGAAAACAATTTTGATTAATAAATTATTTGAAAGATTTTTCGTGCAGGAAATATTATTAGCGAATTATCTTTCGAAACGAAATATTTTTCACAACGAGAAGTTTTAAAACATTCTTTTCCAAGCAAATAGTTTTTAAAAATGCATAATTTTATAATAATAGTAGGTATATTATAATTTCAAGGAAAATGTATAAAAGAATAAACACGAATATACTACTTGTCGTATATCTACAAAATCTTTGCATAGGTACTAAGGTACTCTTGCAAAATATTAAAACTTTTCCTTTTTGATAAGCACCGCTTTTGTTCTATAATGGCGCTTCACTATGCCTTTAGCGCAATCGTGCTATTTTACATTGGCGAATTCTTCAGTATACTTTATCAGCATCATAAGAATACGTGATGTGAAAACTAACCGGAGGCGATGCCACGATTTTTAACGGTCGTCCTTGAAAAACAGCTGATTTAAAGTCCTCTGACTTAAGCCAGAACCAGATAAGCAACAAATGTGATAAAATGGTTCATTGTATGGGGCCGCTTTATTTATAAAAGGTCAAATCGTATTTATTTGCACTTACATGAAGATTACCCGGATGGTTGACATTATAAAACTATTTTCGATCATTTCATTGGCGTTGAATTTTCTCAATGAAGTTCCTCGATATGCTAAATTCTCTTTAAATCTAATTGATATTCTTTATAGATAACAGTGCTTTTATAACACTGCCTGCCATAAAACTTATAATGCCCATTCCGATCGTGGGTAGCAACCGGATTTTGTTAACAGGCTTTTGATTGATTATACGAGGTTCTTAAAAATGCTGAGAAGAATATATTAGTGACATTAGTGTATAATAAAGGGAGAGAACAGTCTCGTTTTCCTCGCGGTCTAGCAATCAGTTTTTGTATTAAACTTATTGTTAAATTATTTTTAAAACTGTATGTCAGACACTGGACTCTTTAAATATCCACAGAAAACCAGAAAAAATTTATTTTAACTTTTAACGTTATTCGTGATTCCCATTTGAGCAGCAGAGAGTAGATTTAAGATTGGTATTTCCACCTGAGCAGCATCTGACAGCAAACGAACTAACAAGCAGTAAACTTAATCAGTGTTGACAGCAGAGGAGACGCCTATCACTTCATCATCAGACTATAAGAATTACCAGCTATGGATATGGATATATTTCGAGCAAGGTTGGAGGAAAGTGAACTTCATACACTCTTCAGGCGAGTCCAAGATAATGAAGGAACATTTTATAAATATTCAAACATTGAAACTAAAAAAAGTACCGATCGCTGCATTTATTCGATGCCTCGGTCAATTCACTTTATAGCAGAGCAGCGTGCTGCGTCCCAATGCTCAGGGAAGAATAAAACTTTTGCTGATTTGCGGCCCTGCACTGGTTAGGTGGGAACACTTGGAGCTAGCCCTAGTACGGCACCTAATGAGCCCAATGTATTATTTCACTTCACGCATGACCTTCCGCTCTCTTCGATCGCTACGGGGCTCAACGAACAGGAACTAACCAAAACTAACTCAAGGCATGCCCAAAATGAGGAAAAAATACTTTTTATAAACATAACCTTAAAAAAAATAAAAACCGACAGAAATTGAACCCTGGGCCGCCGCGCCGCAGTATCACAGACCCAGTATCTAACCACTGAACCACCAGAGCACTTCCAGACAATTCATTGTACCGCAAAGACATCGGTAAACTGAAGGCACATTAGGTGCTAGGGCTAGCTCTAAATGGCAGGAACAGAATCATTTAATAACATGTAGGCAACTGGAAGCAGCATTTTACGTCGCGTCGCGTCGCCGCCCTCCGCGCACTACCTAGTATTTTGTTAATTTTACAGGAGGGCTTAAAAAGGAAAATTAGTCCCAAATATAGCGTATAAAATGATATAATAATTTTTTATACATCGTCGCTCTGATTTTTTTCTCAGATACCAAAAAGGGAAATCTTAATTTTGGGATATTTAAACTTTGTAAAAAAAATAGTTTTTGAGAAAAAAAAATATTTAGCGGTTACGTCACTTCGACACAACTTTGATTTGTCTTTACTTTATAATCACGCCAATGTTATAATGTTTTAACTGAATAAATAAAGCAACTACATATTTTAAAAATACTACTTTTAATTTCACTACATAATTAGCGGGTCAAAAGTTAGCAGGAGGTGATTACATTAAAGAACCTCATTGAATATTGTATGCATTTTACATAACCGATTTTTCAATGTGTAAATTTTTAAACCTCCCTCCCTCTGTAACCGGTTACCGATAAAGAAGTATGGAATTAAAGTTGCCATGGAAATTGAAGTTTCATTCATACAAGGCATATGTATAGTTTAGTGTAACAAACATAATTTTCTAACTATAACTAAAACTGTATACCTTCGGTAAGAACAGTATATCGATTATATCCTGTATTTGATTTAGAGCTTTAAGAGGATTTATCTCATCTAATATATTTATTCATATGACAACTTCGGATTTCCTCTGCATAGGATCAAAGCTTTATTGGGTTTGGTGATGTGATAACAAGTCAATAGGTATATTAAATTTTATCTGCCTAGACTTAATCTCATGTTTAACTTCCTTAGTGCCATTTTTCGTTTCAATGTGAACACATGTGGTATACAATCGCGCCTTCAGGCCAGTTTTACAATACATATGTAGTTAATAATAAGCCAAAGCCACAGATTACCTGAAGCTACGGTATTAGGATGATTTCGCTTAACAATAAGCATCGATGGCCTAATAGTTATACATCACAGGGTTTGAGTTTGATGTGTCAATCCATATCTGTTTGCTTTAATGTTTTTAATTTATAACCTCTGGTGACGTGTGTTTTGTTTTTGAGCTTGTCACAAAATCACAGTTTCGGCCACAAATAAATGCTTGTTATAGATACCTTTCGAAATAATTTATTTCCCTTGAAACTGGATGAATTTAAATGAAGAAGCCAGTCTACAACTAACAGATAGCAAAAACACTACTTATTAAACAGTAAAGTTATAAAAACACTAACTATACAGTTAAAGTTAAAAGACAAGTTTAGCCAACTGCGATATGAACATGACAATCTGTTATGTTGATTAAGAGAGGCACCAACTAATTAAAACCAAAACGTTTATCTATTATATATTGGTTAGGCAATAAGTAAGATATGCAGTGGATAATTACTAATAATTACACCCATTACAAAACAAGTAAAGTCACCCAAACCATAGAAAATTCTACTACGGTAAGAAAACCCAGCACATGTTAAATATTTGATCCCCGAAAAGGATCCAGACTCTGAAAAGCCTGGCCCCATTGACACAAGGTCGATTGAAATGGCTAACTCGCTGTTGCCAATTCGCGCTGGAAAAACAAAAACCAACGCGCAGGTCTAGCGGCGCGGCGCGCCTGACCGACTCTTGGCGGATTCGCGTATTGCGTAATATCGGCAACGTGGCGCATGAATTGCTCGAATCGTCCGAGGGTTATCGCCGCGAAGTAAAATATTGTGAGCGCATTGATGTCTCCAAGTCGTTTCACGCGCGCCCATAAGGATGAGCCTTCTTATCGTAGTGGAATTTTCTTTGCCCAAACTAACCCAAACGGTAAACAAATGTCTCCTAAACTACCCAGGACATGATCACGTTCCGTCAACACTTCTTGAGTACACTAAGGCCCAAAGCTAACTAGCAATATTCTATTTACAATTTGATCAATAAGACGTGAAATTAAAGGAAGAACATATTTCGACTTAAAGCGTTACTAAATTAGTCAATTATCATAATTCAAAGGAAAACGTTAAACGTGTATGAAGTTAAAAAAAAAGTAATTAAATACTAAGGTACCGATTTAAGAAAAAGACAAGGCAGACAAATGGTCTGAAACTCTCACCTTATCAAATAAATATATCTCACTCAGTTCAAGTTCAAGTTGAAATTATGTTCGCAGAAGAGAAAAATAAAGAATAAAAGTTCAAAGTTAGTCGAAGAAGAATTCGTCACGTAAGAGCACCAGAAAGGAGGACGAGGACATTTCGCGTACAAAAACTCCTCTTAGAAAACTAACGTAGAAAAAAAAACCTGTAAAACATCAATATATTCAAGGCATTTACTTAAAATCTAAGGCAAGAAACATTTACATGCAAAGCAAAAATATTAAATATTCCAAAAAATCAACATTTTACCTGTAAAGGGTTTTTATCTACTTAACGCTGGAATCAACTAGACTGCCTCAAAAGCTATACGAGACAGAACCTCTGCAATATGCAATGAAAATTTGAAAAACCAAATCTGTGGCACAGAATGGCGACATACAAAAAAAGCAAATGGCAACTCATCTGCGACGAAAACAGAGAAAATTCCAGCTACGGAATGACTCGAGGAACCAGATCAAGAAAATACCAAGGGTAACAACAAAGCACCGCCTAAAGCTCGACTTAGGTTGGATAAAAGATCGACACAGTATATTCCACCGCTACACTGATTCTATGAAACGCAATGGCTGCCCCTTGGAGAATGTCTTTCTTTCATTTTCATCCGAAGGTGGGGGGGGGGGGATGAAAAGAAAGCTACGCGTAAACTCCACTAAAGCCTCTACTCAAACATATAAACTAGCTAATCACCGCAAGCTTTACACATATTTCACTCATGAAAGTCGTTTCATTACGTTGCACTACAACAGCTTGTTCCGAGATCCGAACCCACTTAAGGTTTCTGATTTCCTCTTCTCAACTACATTGCACCGCGTGACTTATAGGCATGCCATTACCACACTCGTAATCATAAATGTTACCGCACCGCCAGTGGTCTCAAAAGCAGATATTCAAAAACTATAGATCGATATCATAGCTGTTTGCAATACCCATTCCTAGTTGGTTGGATAGGGTCTTTACAATATGCGCAGAGCAAAAGATCAAGGGCAGATGAATTTTTGATTCCCAGAATGAAATGTAACAAAAAAAAATAATTACCAAAAATAAATGCTAAATTAAAGAAAATCAACAAAAACCGATATAATATGGCATTTTATGGTATTATACGTCCACAATATTTTTCGATCGCAAGATGAGGAAAATGAATCGTTCCAAAATGACCTGTAGCGAGCTAATTTAAGTGACTGTCTTCATCCCTTTTTACACTTTTAGAAGCTGTAATCAATTTTCTTCTAGGAAAGCTAAAAACCCAAGAAAACCAAAAGGAGAAATCTGGATTTTAAAAAAATTAAAGAAACACGATATCAAAACCCTAAACGCATTAAAAGATCACAAAAAGAGCCACGTAGGATATGTAATAAGCACAATGAACAATATTTGTAGATTGATAAAAGGCCCTTCATGTGCAAAAATATTAAACAAGGTTACTTACGTTGTTGAGAAGAATTGAGTTTAATCTCCTGAAACCTACCTAATATTAAATGTTTACTTTGACTTAAGGCAAGCACATATGTTGCCTCTCTCTCCCTTTCCAAATGACAACAAAAGAAAGGATATTGCCAAAAATTGATAGTCAAAACTCTATAACTAAAAATAGATAAGAATTACTGTATTTTACGCCGGAATTAATAAGGGAAGTACGGAAGTACTGCTATACTATGTACGATGGCAATATATGACAATACTATTCCTATGTGTGCTTCATTTTTAAATTTAAATTATATTTAAGGATCGCTTATATTCCTTTTTTTAAATAAATATTAGCAATTTGGTTGTATAGTGGACGAAGAACAGATATCCCGCTAGATGTTCGTACATTATTTATGGACTTTAGTACATAGCGGGCTCTAAAATACGTTACTCATATAGTAACCGCGCAGGTTCTGTTATCTTACTGACAAGCAAACTGTCAAATTTGACGTTTAAGAAGTAGGAGTGGATCAGCTCCCGGCTTTGTGACATTTTTAACTTCGACAATCGAAACAACTTTTTAAATAAGTTTTAGCTATTGGATTAGCATGTTTAACTTAAAAAAGCTTGAGCACTATCACGCCCGGTCCAATCTAGTGTTAAGATTTTAAAAGAATAATAAATGAGGTTTGCTTTCAGCGAGGACAGATCCATCAACCATAATAAGTTGATTATAATTGTTTAGTTTAGCTAAGCTAGTCTTTATGTTCCTCCAAGCCGTCCTTATACTCAGACATCAGTGCAGAAGAAACTCTGTCAGACTCAATCATCCAACAGAGCAGTTCCGCTGTCCGGCAAATGTAGGTATCCTTCCCTCTGAAGGTTCTTAACAGGTAAAGAATATTAAATGAGGTTTGCTTTTAACAAGGATAGATCCATCAACCATAATAAGTTGATTATGATTGTTTAGTTTAGCTAAGATAGTCTTTATGTTCCTTAATATGCAAGAATATATACAGGACACATTGTTGATGTATCGATCAACATAATTTTGTATATGTATATAGAAAAAAAAAATTAAACTATGTACCAGGAAACCCAACCAAACTGCAAAATGGCCAATTGAAGCTTACAAAATTATTAGAAATAATTTTGTTATTATCACTAACGCCTAGTAAAGATAAATACATGGTCTAAAACCAATCCAACATCCTTGGAGTATCTGAGATAACACTGGAAAAATGCATACTACTGGGCGAAGGTCTTTATAACTTTCCGGTAAACTAATGTTTAGCAGTGGCGTGACGAGTGAATTTCTTCCAAAAACCTGGAACGGGAAATATAATTTCTCAAAAAAAATGCAACTTATTAGACATTTTAAAATAATTTTAAGGATTTGTCCAGTTCAACTGCCATACGCATTTTAAATAAAGTCAGAGTTTTAAATGAGAAAGCTTCGTGTCTTTGCGATTTATGTGAGAATGTGAGCGTCAATAATTTACACCAGTAAGCCAGTTTAGACTCAACTTGACGAATTTTCAGTTCATGGTTTTAATCCTGCGGACAAAAGACAAAGTTGGCTTGGTTTAATAGGATTGAATCTTATTTGAATTGAGTTTTAGAAATGCGGGCGGGAGATCTTCTGCATGTAGGCCATTACTCTGGGGCCATCTTGCGCCTACTCACATACCAATTCAGTCAGGGAGCCCTGCCTCTCTAGCGAAGGCATACATCTTCCTCAGCTGGATCTTTCTTATGTCCTCCGGATACACCACGCAGCTCCCAAAGCGCACCTTACCCTAGCCAACGCTAGTACATTCGGCAAGAACATGAGTGGACGACTCCTCGTTCTCCAAGCACTACCTGCATTCCGGATTGTCTATGATCTGCAGCAGGTGTAAATGCTTGTTCAGGTTCTCTGAAGGCCCTGTTACAAGCCTGATTCCAGGAAGATCTCTACCCTACAAGGAGCTGAGTCCTCCAATAGTACACAACATTCATTACGTTTCTTAGGATGGCGGCGGCTGTACTGTGAGACATAGATACCTATTATAGGCTCAGATCCCATTGGATGCATTGCGGAACCCTGTCGTATCAGACGATCAGCCTCCTCGATTTCCGGAAGATTCGAATGTCCCAGAACCTATACGAGTCGGGCCTATTATGCCCGACCAAGACCTCTAAGCCAGCCATACACTCAGATACCAGTGCAGAATCATCTGCCATTATCCAACATACAACCAAATTGCTAAAATATATTTGAAATAAAACGCTATCTTTAAATATAAGTTAAATTTGAAAATAAAGCACACATAGGAATAGTATTATCATATATTGTCATCGTACAAAGTATAGTAGTACTTCCTCAATTAATTCCGGCGTAAAATCCAGTAATTTTTATCTATGTTTAGTTATAAGGTTTTGACTATCTATTTTTTGACAATATCCTTTATTTTGTTGTCCTTCGGAAAAAGAGAGAGGGTTTACACATTTGCTTATCTTAAATGATAGTAAGTATTAGGTGGGTTATCGGTACTTCAATTTTGTTTCGAGAATACTCTTGTCAACAACGACCTTGTTTAATATTTTCGCACTTAAAGGGTCTATTATCAATCTACAAATTATATTCGTTATACTTATTATTTACCAAATCCCTAGATGGATCCTTTTGTGCTTTTTTGTGCGTTTGGGTTTTTGAGATCGTGTTTCTTTCACTTTTTTAAGTTTCAGCTTTCTCCTTTTAGTTTTTTAGCTTTCCTAGAAAGAACGGGATTGATTAGGGCTTTTAAAAGTGTAAAAAAGGATGAAAACAATAACCTAAATGAGGTAAGAGTCATTTTGGAATAATTAATTTTCCTTACCTTGTGATCGAAAGATATTGTGAACGTATATTACCATAAAATGCCATATTATTTCGGTTTTTGTTGTTTTTCTTTAATTTAGCATTTATTTTTGTTTATTAATTTTTCTTTGTGACATAACCAAGAACTTACAGAGCAGATCTGCTGCCCAAGCAAATATAGATATCCTTCTCTCTGAAGACCCTCATCAGGTTTTTATGTCTGCATTTGATAATGGCTTACAACGCGGCCTAAAACACGGTCGCCTAAGTTTCAAGCGGAATAGTAAATCTCGTCCTTACGGTTTCTTTATACTCACTCGCTCCAGTACTAGTATTCACTTTGAAGCCATCCCATTAACCAGACATGAACTGCAATTCTGCTCCAACCACACATACCTATTGGGTATGTGAAATTTGAGGGGTCCACTTGATCTGACGGTGGGCAGTATGCTGTCATTAAGGGATTAGGCATTCTTCAGCCGCCTTTCTCCAGAATTTGAATGTCCCTTGGGCTATTATGGTCCAAGATCTTTCAGACTGTATGCAAACCTCAAGGCCTCATGCTCCAGGAATAGGTGAAGGGGCGGTAAAGAAGTCAGTCCCTCAAGAAGCCTGGTGGATGCCGTCCTCATAGCACATGTAATTTTCCCGTAAGTCAATCTAACCAGTAGGCATGGACGTTTGCCTTCCGGTTCACCATACGATGGCCTTGTAGGTGATAAAAGGACTTATTATAGCCGAATAAATTCAATGCGTGCGTCCTCAATCTTTTTTACAAGCCCGTAGAGCATTATTTGCCTTCTTTTGAATCTAGGATTTTCTTCTGCGGTCCAACGGCGAGGGAATTTTGCTACTATTACTTGAAACATGGGCACACAATAACTACATTAAAGAAACATAACTTTACATGATATACTCTTTCGCTATCATAAAGGTTCTTATGAGCGTGAACCTTATGTTTAGCAATCCATAATATTGAATTTTAAGTTGCCTACGGAGCACCTACACTACTCTCGTGATCCAGCATCCAGCTCCTAACCATTTAAATGAGTTTACAAATATAAAAGGGGCGTATGCGAGAAATGGGGAACAAAATTTGAGGTCAACGAGACTTTATGGGAATTGTGTTTGAATTATTTTGTAATCAAGAGTTTTTCAACCGCTATCGAGTTGGTTATACTGGACCATTGACGGGATAAGTTCCGGGAAGTTTAAAGTTCCGATTTCATACCAGGGATAATAAATACTGTACATCCCTCGTAATGTTCGTAATGTTGTTTGAAATTTCAGAAACATCACTTAATCGACGACGTAAAAGTTTCAGTTTCTATTGATGAAAAAGGTTAGTTGCAGAAATAGCCTTGTGCTACCGCTGCCAGCGGCACTAAGTTACCTTTGCTGCCGCTGGTTTATCCAATCAAATATCCACATTTTTTAATACAATGAGCGACTCTGACATGTTATGTGACATGCCTGGTCAGTTTTCGAACATTGGATCCACTGGGGAATTCTAATATTCAAAAACTATTATATATTAAAAACTATTATATATTATTCGGACTTTTAGTGGCTCATCTGAACCCAGCCTCCTCACAACAAATATCACTTCCTTCAGGATTTGTATCTAGAAATAGGTTTTACCCATTTTAATGTTTTTTCAAATTTCAAAACTTATTAGAATATACCATTTTACAACAAATAATTGCCTATCATATCTGCATAAAAATATGATTTTTGATACATAATGATTGTAGGTATGTACTGTAGAATATCCAAATATTTAGTCAATATTATTATTTTCTTGCTTCTAAATGCATTATTATTCGGACATATTTTTAATAGATTTTGAATGTTTAAATATTTGTTGTATGTGATGTTTCTTACATGTTTGGATTTCCCTATGAGTGCTCAAATTGTTTGCAGATGATTATAGTTCTGAAGAATTTTAATTAAATGAAATTAAAAATGTAATAAGCTCTAATAGTTTTAAGAGCAACACATTTTAAGATTTCACCCTGTAGTATATAACATATTGAGTTGTTTACGTCTGGCATTGAAACAAAATCATATGATTTTCGTATATTCAATTATTGTACAACATTAAAGCACAAGTATCGAGTACGCCCATGTACTAATAAATAAAGTTCCCGCCAATTTATATATAGGCAGTGAATTGGCGGGATTCAGTGCTTTGCTTGCTTTCCAACCGAAAAGATTAGATAATTTGATGCTGCCACTATCGACTTTGGACCTCCTGAGAGCTAATGTATTATGTTTTAAAATGATCGATTTACAAAAGTCCTTAATAATTAAAGGCACTTTCATGGCGAGAACACCATTCTTTATAGTGAAATGAAAAATGCTGTCTGTTATTTTGGAATGACCTATAAATTTGCTTTTAGCCGCATCTATTTAACCTGTCGTAGATTTATGAAATATTAACTAGACGTAATTTGGAATTTGGTTTTCTTTTGCAAATTCAATTCATTCATTTTGCTAAACTTAGCTCTAGGAATTTCGATAATTCTTATTTAATCGTTTTTCTAAAACCTGTTAGATCTACCTCTAGAACAGAAGTATTTTTGGTACACGGCACATTAGGGCAATTTTTATAAAAACGTATTAATATTTCTACCTTATTTTTAATATGCCTGATCTTAACTTCTAGTTTAACCTGTCATAGACTTATGAAATATTAACTAGAAGTAATTTGAAACTCGTTTTTCTTTTGCAAATTCAAGGTAGGTATATTCATTCAACTATTTTGCTAAAGTTGGCTGTAAGGAATTTCGATAATTTATCTTTAATTGCTTTTTTTAAAATCTGTTAGATCTGCACATATGACCCTCAAAGAACAGTAATGAGTTTGATACACAGCCCTTTAGGTCAATTTTCTTAAAAACGTGTTAATATTTCTACTTTAATTTTCATTTTTAAAATTTGCCTGTCTAGGTAGTTCAAATGTAGGTTTAAGTGTTTCTTCTTGTCTATTTCTCAAGTTGCTTTTAAAAGTAAATATAATTTATTCCATTAAATAATAATCATAAAAAGTATAAAATGTGTCATCGATATTTAAACCAAAAATACAGTCCACAAAAGTATTAGATTCTAGGTATGTCTTTGCATATTTTGAAAGGCCGAGAATATGTCTTTTTTTGATCAGGAAGGTTTCCATGGATTTAATTGTGTGGCCGAGAATCAATACCTTAAATCATCTATCTCGGCCCCCTAACTTTTACCGTCAGTAAGAATCTGATATTTGCTTATTTAAATCCATGGAAACCTTCCTGACCGAAAAATATGCAGACATAGAATCTGCGTATTTGATTTTGAATTTCAAATGACTCCCAGTCCAAAAATTCTAAAATGAATATCAGAGAAAAACGTTCCAACATGAAAAGGGCAGTAGAAAAGTTAATAGGATGATTGGAAATAACTTATCTTCCTATGCAATAAATGTAGAACTTATTTTAAATGAAATTAATTTTTTAGAAGAATTTCAAAACGCTGAAACACAAATCCATCCTGAACAAAGACATGGCGAGGCAGAGTTTGGAAACGATAGTCCATTTGAGAATGTGGATTTAAATAAAAATGAAAATGTCACACCAACACGGGATCCTTCACTGAATCTAACTTGAATAAGATAAATGTTGATATCTCAAATATGGAAGATGTAATAGTAATTGAAAATGAGAGCATTATTTCCAGTTAACAGGAAATTAAATTAACTACAGATATTTTTCTAGAAAGAAATACAGACATCAGCCTGAAATTAAATGAAGAATGTGAGGAGTTAACGGTCGTAACAGGGAGTTTGAACATGAAAAAGGCATTAATGAAAATGAAGACACGATCCAAATGAATGAAGATGTTGTCCTCCAATTGTGGATAATCAACTTGCCGAAAATAGTTGCGAAAGGAAACCAAATTCAAAACATAATATGGACCGGGACATGAAACCAATGAACAACGAGAACATGGTCACCTTTAAAACATGTGATCCAAGCCCATCTTCGACAGTTATATTTAGTATGACAAGTCCTTTTAAAAGACATCAGGACTATCTTGAACCAAGTAAACATACAAAAAGGTCATCCAAAAAAGAAGAAGACCGAAGATGTCAGGAACAGAAAAGAGGACCGACTAATCACTAAGGGAAAAATAGTTTTATAAAAATAAATTATGTTTGATAAGACCTAAATAACTTAAAACTATTTCGCCGATCCATTAAGAGAAAAAGGTAGAGGAAGAAAAGTGCAAAACAACGGAATTAGTGACAAATCAAACAACAAAAATTTATTGTTCTGCTTATACTGACCAGTTGGAAAGTGATGCAGAAGAATATTGGATGTGATCACTGCTCCCAATGGTATCACATGAAGAATGAAGCCGTCGCCGTCGCCAGGAAGGGTTACAGATGCGATTATTGCACCTAATTCTGAAATGTTTATGAATAATTAATTTTAAGTTTTTTTGTGAATATTTTCATTTTATACATTTTTTCAACTACTATATTACTGTTTTTGTAACTACTGTAAACCAAAATTTTAAGTGTTTTTAAAACGTTTTTGTTTAACCTCTATTACATTCAATTTATTTTTTTATACGATTTTTTTTTCTCTTAATTTTTTCTGTTAAAGAGCTGCAACCGAAAAATGAATCTCTCTATCCATTTTTTTTCGGCCATGGCCGAAAACAGGGACTGTGTTGGCCGGAAACCAGTCGAAGGATGCCGAGAACCAGTGAAAATACCTTTTTCAACATTTTCTTATCTTTTCCAAAAATTTCATACCAGGGTTCATTTTCAACTGGAAGAGAACACTATAACCATGATGACTCGTAAACTTACATAAAAAATATTTTGATTGCTTACAAGTACGGATTAAAAATAATTACGTTAAGTTGTCTAGAACCAGCTATCTCACCCTATTTGATTGAAACTGAGCACTGAGCATTCTGCTTTCATTAGTGGTGGGCCACCTTTCTATTCACGGTTGTCGCTGATTTTCTTCCATAAAATATGAGACATATATTTATTGAGATAACCAAGTGCCAAATCCTAGCATGCCAGTTAACTTTCATTAAATTCTTATTATCTTAAACTTTGTCCCCTACATCCTACATATGAAATTGCCATAGCCTTGAATGGCCTGATAACTAAACTTTTACATTTATTTGTACAAATTTTATATAATCCAAAAAATAATCTAAACGGGGAAAACATATAAACAAAAATAAACGTAAAGCTGACTAACTACGTTTCAACATTGTTGGCATTCGATGGTTGAAGTCCTTTTTATATCCTTAAGCTATTACTCGCTAACGTTCAAGGTCTCTTCAGGCTTGGTGGAAGATGAATATTCTATTTCATGGGCCGTTTCAATGGAGATGATGGCATCCAATACTTAAACATTCAAAGTTTGATTCGTGTAATTTCCGGTGCAGGAAATAAACATTCTTCAGAGGGCATAATCTTTAGAACGTCTGCTTTTAGTAGAAAGATCATTTGTGGCATATAAATCATTACCCAAACAGTTCTTACTAAAATAATTATGTAGGTAATCGGAGACATATATATTGATATGAATTGTACCATGTACCTACTTGTACATATGTTGTCCGTACTTGCAATTTTAGAGACAAATGTGCAAGCTTTCGTTTTTAAGTTATTATAATCCAAGTCCAGAAACTAGCTCTCATAACTTCTCACCTGTCTGAGTTAGTTTGGGTTAGGTTAAAAACCCGTAGTTGTCATTAAATAAATAGAGAAAAAATGGGTGGTACAATGAAATAATTTGTTAAATTTTAACATATTGCATAAGATGTAACAAAGATCCCATCGTCCAATCACAAAAGACCATAAATAATAATAAGCGAATAAAGCAGAGTGATAATGCCTGTTTATAGGTACCAAAGCGATATTCACTTGTTCTGACAGCCACCCGCATAGATAGACATTTTTAAATGCCTGGGAACCTCGGTCAGCTGACTACAAAGAACCGTCAAGGCGGGAATCTGTTTAGTCTCCGTTTGGTTTTTTGACCCACTCTGAGAGGAACTTGTCTGCCCGGTTGCCAAATCTTCAACGGTTTTGCCAAGTAGCTATACGGTCGATATAACTGCATTTGTGTTAATATGCTAATATGGAATAGGGTAATGCGGATATAGGTAGGCAAATAATGCGATTAAAAATGACACAGTATACATTTTAATACATTTTTTATCCCATTTATGGTTTATTTAACAAAACGAAGGTTAATTTCTTCATAAAATTCTAAAATAAAAAAGTGTACTGTAACGGGGGAATAGGATGCACTACGGATTAACTTTCTTATTTTACGTGCTA
>MU182978.1:208398-246486 GCA_016904865.1 Pissodes strobi | reverse complement strand
TAACCTTGAATTTTTGACTTGATGCCAATTGCTTATAAGCACCCGAAATGATAAAGGATCTGTAGCCTGTGCAGAATTACACAGAATGAAACCACATATCGTAATTGAAATGTATTATATCGAAATGACTATAACTAATTAGCAACAGTAAACGAATACTATTCAATCACAAATAATGTAATCAATCGCTAAGCGATAACGAAGGAAATATATATATTAATCGGCCTGCAGGTCTTACTAGAGATATTAGCTCAATTTGCAACTATAGCTGAGTAGCCTCCCGTATGGGACCTCAGTACCTGCTGGCGACGTCTGGCTAACTAATACTAAACTCTTCAGTTTTGAATGTATTGTAGTATTGTCACAAGTGTGTAACGACAAATTGCGGTGCGAGACAGTAGTTTAATTAATTGTTATACTAATGAAGGTTGTACAGCATAACTCGGTTTAGGAATTGGGATCGAGGTTTTCTCTGCCATGCTCTTTTCCCTCGTGAATTCCAGGCGGAGTATGGCACGCTTTGCTTTAATAAATTAGGCGTATTAGGAATCTGTGGTTTGATTTACATGACGCACCTTTCCCTCAAATGTCCCTAATAGTGTTTGGTCGAAGCGCAATCCGAATAATTAAAATTGTGTAAGATATCGTAATAACACAACATAGGTATTAATTTTCTTTTCAATCTATTTTGACGATCATTGGCAAAACAAAGACAAAGCACAATTTGACTTATCTGATTCAACGATGTTGAACAGACCCGGGTACGTTATACTACAGTATGTTTTGGAATTTCTATGTAGTGTGTAGTTTTCCTACGTTTTATGGCCTCCGCCGTGCCACTTGGACGGGGATAATGTTGTTTGCAAGCCTTGTTCAAAAGTAGTTTCCTGCTCAAAGAAATTCCAAATAGACCAACACACCAACACATTAGAATGCCTTCTCAGATTGCTAAGGTTAACAAGATGAAGTCCCGTGCTATGCAGTAACCGTTGAAGCAGTATTTTGAGACTTTTAAAAGCTAAAACCATGGATTTAACGAAGATCTGTGTAAAATGTTTATGGCTGCTAATACTTCTTTAAACAAGCTGACCAACCTGCAAATAAAGGCTTTTCTGCAGCAATATAAAAGATTGATTGCTCCAGATGAATCAACATTAAAAAAAAAAACGTCGTTGGAAAGGCGTTATACCGTGCTAGATGAAAATAAAAAAAGAAATTGGAGGTAACTATTTTCTATATTGCGTCGACGAAACAACTGATTTGTGTGGTCATTACATAGCTAATTTAATAATCGAAAAACTCACAAAAGAAGAATCTGGAAAAGCTTACCTCATAGTTGTAAAAGAACTATAGATAAAATTAAAGTAAAGGCAGAACATAATTTTAAAATATTGTATAAAAATGTAATTCATGTAACTTGTCTGGCTCACGGATTAAGCAGGGTTGCGAAAATATTTAGAGCTTCCTTCCCGCTGGTCAGTCGAAGCAAAATTGAGAGTTATTTAAAGTAGCACCCACATAAAATACCAGTTCACCCTGCTTAGAATTATTATTATTATTATTATTATTAGTCGGAATGGACCGGCTTATAAAAAGATGTTTTTTCTAATTTTGATCAGTTTATATATAAAAAAATATGTTACAAGAATATTTCATTCTTTCGATTCGTTTGTTGCCTTTTGAGAACCATTTTGCATGGCACGTTAATTACGGTCGCCCAAATTTAATATACCGGGTGACAACGAAACTGCTACCAAGGCCCGGATTTTAAAATGGCTTGAGATAAAAATTTGAAATTTTCACCGACCATAGGGTTCAGTGACGTGCACATTTCAAGTAAAAAAACAATTGACAGTCACTTTCGGTTTCACCGGAAACGATATAAGTTTAACTTTTTTAAATGGCAACACCCGTATATTTTTGCATATTTGAATTCTACGAAAAATTCTAAACACTTTTTATGTAGGATGTACTATAGCTAAAGTTGATAGATTTTGACTTATGAGACTTTAAAGTTTACTCTATTTTGACATTTATTTGCCTTTTATAAAAAAACATGTGCTACGACCAAAACAAATGGTGCAGAATAAAAAACTTGAAATTAAGAGTTTTCAAAAATTTATATTTTTGATATGTTGATTTTCAATTTTTCATCGATTTTTGTATGAAAACGGTTTAACCTACAGCCATTAGAGTTTTACTACCCAAACTTACTTTTTTGTCTTGTTTCCATTTCTATCCTTAGTTTTCATTTTCAAACAACTGATATTATTTTTTGTTATGCTTATTGTATCCATAAAACTGGTATTTAGTGACTGGCTTTTATTAAAATAAAAATAATCATGTTTAGCCATGACACATGTTGCTATGGTTTTTAAAAACAATTGAATTTTGACAGGTAACTTATTACCCCTTTATATTCGGCAGATTTCACAATTTTTGTAGCAATTTGTGTAAATTATCGTGCTTTGTTTGGTGACTTTTTTCGGCTTAGACTAAAAGTTCTTTGCAATCTGTTTAAAATGGCAAGATAAAAGTTACCTGTCAAAATTCAATTGTTTTTAAAAACCATAGCAACCTGTGTCAATGGCTAAACATGATTATTTTTATTTTAATAAAAGCCAGCCAGCAGAAATATTGTTCGACGTGATAACTTGGCAACACCAACCCGTTCCTAGACGTCTGGTTCACCCGCTCGCGATAGCCGGTGAACATTTTTGGCCCCGCGTAAAAAGCAAGAGGTATCTCTTGCGTAGCTATATAGATCTGTGATCCTACATAAAAAGTGTTAAGAATTTTTCATAGAATTCAAATATGCAAAAATATATGGGGGTTGCCATTTAAAAAAGTTAAACTTATATCGTTTCCGGTGAAACCGGAAGTGACTGTCAATTTTTTTTGCTATAAATGTGCACGTCACTGAACCCTATAGTCGGTAAAAATTTATAATTTTTATCTCAAGCCATTTTAAAATCCGGGCCTGGGTAGTAGTTTTGTTGTAGTTTTTGACCAATAAGGCCACAAGATTTTTTTTATTCATGAGCACAAGTAGCAGTAGTTGCACTTTTATAGCTCCCCGCTCTCTGTCATTATTTAGAAATGAGAGTTAGTGGATGGGAAACTTTTTGTCCCGATCAGTATTTCTATTTCTTTACATTATTACTTCAATTTACGCACTTTTCTAATAGTTGTCCGTTAGAGTTATATATGGTTCAGTTCCTCATCCAACTTGCACTATAATTATTATGCAAGACAAAAGGCAACAAACACCTGCCCTTATTAGTTAAGTAAAGGTAGTTAAATACAAACAGTGTCTCTGTCACTATACATGAACTTTTCGCAGAAAATGTTAAAGAGAAAGATAATTCAGCAATTTCAGTATTTCTGTTTGTGTAATTGCGCCAATTAAATACAGGAAATCCTATAGATAAGAAGCAAACTGGGTTGCGTTTCGAGAAAATGCCAATAATTAGTGGCATTGTTAAGGTAATGATTCTTTTCTTTAACTGCAAGAAAATAATATTTGCGTGTTTCAGAATTAGTTCAAGATGAATAGGCATGTGTTGATTGAATATAGGATGCAATGAATATTAAAAAAAAAAACGGTGAGGCATATACCGGGTGAGCCAGATCCAATGTAACCCCCGCTAAATTTGTTGTTAATTTAAATTAACAATCAGTAACGAAAATGGAACACATCCATTTTAAAAATACAAGTTAATATTTTGCTATTTGATATTTGTTATGATAAAAAAAATCCTGCTGGCTCATGAAAAACTCAACTTTGTATTTAAAATCTTTCAAATATATTGTGAACTACTTAAAACATTTAAGCTACCAATTAATTATCACCCTGTCCTAGGTTTGAACTTGAACTTGGAAAATATTATGTAAACATTTAAGATAAATTATAAACAACGCCAGCGAACAGCGCAGACAATTATGAACTTTAAAGTTGCACTGGCCAGCATATTCTATTATATAAATAGTCAAGCGGCCCATCATCGGTCGTATAGACTTTTGTCTCCCATCTATTTCTCTCTAACCATTGCTCTGCTATTCACAGGAACGTAGGCTTTGACTATTCTACCAATATCACAATCCCCAAACCTAATTCAAGAGGTGCTGCTTACAAGTGCGCCGATTCAAGTAATTTTTAAAGTTAAATAATTACATTGCCTTAAAGTGCTGAGTGAAATTAAGATATACTAACAATATACTAACAACACCTAAATAATTACCTAATAAACTAACCATAACTAACCATAAATAAAAATATAACATCCCTCTTAAAGAACTTTATTATAAAACAGGGACCATGACCTATAAGCAATTCAAACCATATCACAAACTATAAGACATGCGTGTTTTAATAATCGGATACGGTGTAAATTCGTTAAGTTTTTGACCAATAGACATTGATATTATTATACCGAAGTGCCTTCTTTATCATCTCTTCTCACCTGACGTAGATCGATCCCTAATATGAGCTGCATAACCTGCACGCCAATTAAGGCGTGGCGTCACGAAATGCTATCCGTGACAATATCAAGAACCATAACAGATATCCATTTTAGTCAAAGAACAAAGAGTAAGGTGGGCAGAAAGTCGGTCTTCAAAGTGTATAGTATAGTAGTATATGTCTATAATTAGCATGGTTTGGTTTCCAATGGACTGTTCTTTTATTGCCAATATATACATGTAACTCGTTAAAAATTTTATAATATACAAAGAAGCGTATCTCCAAATTTCGCTTTTTTTGGGTTACGCCCGAAAGTTGACAAATCTGATGTTTTCTACTTGATCTAAAAAAAAACGAATCTCAGTTTACTTTCATTCCTGACTTATTCATCTACACTATTTGGACGTATCTCAATTAAGCCTATTTGAAACAGCCAAGAAAAAAGGCATATCTGAGATAGGCCTTTTGGTTTGCAATATTTTATTACCGTCTGGTAAGATATGTCCTTTTCATTTTTGTTTTCTTTTTGTTTCAAATTAATTAATCTTTAGCGAACATCAAAGAAATAAAGATGGATGTGCTAGTTACGTCTTGTCTCTCATGAACTTGCATAAACCAAAAAAATCCAAAATGTAGTAAATAAGTAAAAACGAAAAAAGTGGTACTGCAAGACAATATTACAGCGTGAAAAAGACATCAGTTCAGCTAGCTTAACAGACAATCTACCGTTAACTCATGTACTAAAAAGGTTGAAGACGAAAGAACTTTTGCAATCGGCGAAAATGTCAGAAAATTAACTACATTTCAGTGACAATAATAAAAAGCAATATAGCCGTAAAAAATAGAAATACTGCTGGGAGCAGTATTAGTTAGTTCTCTCCACGAGATACTAAATGCTACAATTGAGGGTTGATCAAGATTTAAAAGAAATCAATGAACTAAATAACATATTATTTAATAGTGATGACTCGGATAGGGATCAAAACTTCGTAGAGATGACGGATTCACGAAAAAAGACAATAAATAAACTATATACAGTTTTTTTGAAGATAGTAAGTGCGAAATTCTATTTAAGCAGTTAGCCGTAGATATAATATGAGGCTACTGGTATCAAAGTCGGCAATCTACATTCCGATTAAATTATTATCATGGAGTGTAGTAATTGTGCATAATAAGACATTAATCCAACTATAAAGATAAATCGATAATAATACTAGTTATTTAAATTTAAAATTTGGAGATAGATGCGTTTAAACTGGTGCTAATTTTGGAATATGTATTGAAGGAGATTGCTTATTTTGAGGCAAAAACATTAACACAAAATATAGCATTTCACTAAGATGGCCATACCAAGATTTAAGAAATGCATAAAGGGCACATAAAAGTTATAAATTAAATATTTATTCTGCATTTTACAAAAAACAGAATTATTAGGTTTCAAAATAACTTTAAAAAATGCTTTTATTATTACTATTATTATCTATCCTTCACCCTGTAAAAGAGATTTTGAGAAAAATATCAATTTGATATGGCTCCCCAACTCATTTTAAGTTGAATATGTAGTTTTGGTGTCTTGGTCCGCCATAATTTATCCGATGAGGCCGGATATAGAAATGCCTGCTGTAAGTAAACTTTTCAGTCACATGCTTTTTTGTTACTTGCAGTTGGTTCCATCTTTCGTCTAGTTAGACTTGTTAAATATCCACATCTAATATGTCATTTAAGAAATGATTAACGTAAGTTAATTTCGGGAGAATACCTCATCCTTTGGTTCTTGGTATCACTGATGCTTCAAATTGGAGATGTTATCGTACAGTCACTCGACCTGGGACGGATCCCGTCTGGCTTACTCTGCGTGAGGAATGTGTAGACATCTATACTAGAGATCCGAGGATCCTTGATAGGAGAGGATCACATCACGGCCAGTATTATTAGTTATAAGTATTACGTAACAGATTTATGATCTAAAATTGATATCAATTTATTATTAATATAAAATAAAGGGGGAAAATTCATGAATTTTCATTAGCTTTAAGTTCTGAATATTCACGAGGCTGCATGTAGGTATTTTAAGATGAATTTTATCAAAAATTAGCTTTGTATTGTATATTTCTACATTGCGATATGGCAGAATAAGGTTTCAGTTGATGAGATTACGATTGGCAATAATTAGAGAACGTTCGCTACTCTGAATTAAATTCAATTATAAAATTGACTCTTCTAACATTATTTTCTTACTCGATCATCTTTCACAATAAACTTTTCAAGGACGTTCTCGAATTGAGGTCGAAGTCTCCGTACTCCGTAGGATAAGCCTATCACTTTGCAAAGGGTGGGGATATTTAATAAAAGAAGGGTATTTAATGGATGGGGTATTTTTCAACTTTTTTTTCAATTCAAAACTGTGCTTTATTGTCCAAGAAGTAGATCTTATTGACAAAGATAAAAATACACAATAAGTAAATTTTTTAAAATATAGAACAAAGTCACTCATTACTAAAATTAACATACAGAACTAAAAAAAGAAAAACACTAAAGACAAAATATTTTAAAATTTATTAAAATCCAACAGTATAGTAAAAACAATAAAAGAGTAAAAGCATAGGTACCCAAGAACTTACTCTCAACGATACTCAAGGCAACAACGCTTCATCATAGTATTCCTTCAATGTATAGAATGGTCTAATGGTTTAATAAATGTTTATTAGGAGAGACAAATGTGTCTCAGTATCAGTCAAAGCTATGGGTTTTTAATTTTCTTCCCAAGTTAAAATCTAAATAAAAAGTTAGTCGCGTCCAATAAATTTGATTTAATATAACCAAGTTATACCTTCGACGAACTCACCCAGTGCTCTCTGATGGACAGCTGCCATTCGCCTTATGTTAATAACAGCTAAACAACTATTTATGCCATAATACGCCGCCGGTGGAAATACGTGCGTCAACCCTGAATATAAGTATATAGACCGGCATAATACATATTTATTGTAAATTCGACAGTGCCTTATGTTTTTTGTTAAAGCCAGAACTTGTTTAAATTCCACTAGCTCACCCTGTATGAAACCGACCATCATTTATAAAGTGGCATCTTGCACGAGTTTTTCGGTAGATTCTCGTCAAGTTTAGTGATCAGCATTTCTATATAAAAAAAAAAAAATCTCGATAAAAAGTAAAAACCTTCACCTTTTTTACTTGTAAATCGCTGGTGTTAAATTTTCGCTCAAAAGTCAATTTCCCGACATCTTCAAAACAGAGAAGCATTTAGGGAGTATTTTTCCTAGTAATTGCCTATTGTCCTGATTTTTTGCTCCTCGCAATTTTTTCGGCACTAGAACAATCCAAAGTTGTTCTTTTTTTTTCAAAAATATACACGCCCAAAAAATACTATTTTTCGATTCGCACCAATTTCGATGAGGTTCGGAAGAACGTCAAAAGAAATGGGTTCAGAAAATATCATCAAAATTAATTCATTATTCCAACAGTTACCATCTATCAAAGCAAAATTTAGAAAAATCGCTTTTTTGACGCAATAGCTCAAAAACGGAAAATGAGATCGCCAACACCAATCGACCATCGTCGAGTGTTACCTAA
The DNA here is from genome assembly GCA_016904865.1 of Pissodes strobi. Classification (NCBI taxonomy): domain Eukaryota; kingdom Metazoa; phylum Arthropoda; class Insecta; order Coleoptera; family Curculionidae; genus Pissodes; species Pissodes strobi. The sequence continues at coordinate 238,433 of MU182978.1, read as the reverse complement.
AAACGTGTCAAACCTCAAATTTCCATCCGTAGCCGTTTTCGAGAAAATTAATGAATATTTTGGTTACTCAAATGAACGCAGTTAACTTTGAGCGTTACATGCTTATGCGTAGACCGTCTTGTCTTATTCACTATCCAGGAAAAAGTATGCTGAACGCAACAAAAGAAGTTGAACAAGATATCAGCTCTTAATTATGGAAAAATAAAGCAATGTGCTTATAAAATGTATAATTAGATATTTATGGGCAAATTCTTCCTTCATTTTTATATTCAATAACCTAAAAGATGCAAGCATGTGAAATCTCGTTATTCTCAGATATACTATGCTCAACATGAAAACAATCTATATCTATATGTTTTGACTTCTATCGAATTATAGATAAGGATACTAACCTATTACTACTAGTGCAGAAGTAACTCCTTTTCAGTAGCCAACTGCTAAATTTATTCGCAGATAAATGTTTTTCGAAAATGTATTTATAGCATTCAGATTTAATTTTTTCATAGTATAAACACCCTATGAAAAACATGTCACCAACACTATTGAGAACTCCCAATCATATTACAAAAACATTATCTGCTTGACTTATTTCACTAAATTGGCTTTTACTCGAGTCAAAGCTAATATTATAGACGTGTGAACATATTCAGAGGTCACAAAAGAGACAAAATGCAGGGGGGTTTAGATTCATGTAAAAAAACAATTTAATTCGGATATCCCTTGCCGCGTTCCCGAATTTTAATTTTTTCGGTTAGTGGCAAATTTTTTTATTTATCTTCGTCGGGTTTCATCAAAAGTTTATTCATAATAATACTAGGGATAATTAGTACACTGCTTTTAGTTTATTCATACTTGTACGATTTTTACGGCTCATATTTAACTAATTAGCAAAATATTCAAATATTTGCGACAATAAGGATAATCGAGCACTAAAATTAGATTAGCAAAATTAAGACAAATGATCGTCCTTTAATATGTTTATGAACAGTTAAATTATTCAAATTGACCCAAAACTTTCATATTTAGCATGTTTCCCATTTTAAATACGTTTACGTACGTTCGGAACCGTTATTTTCTTTCCTTGCGTGGAACATGACGGTTAAAGCCGTCATCCCGGGTTTCTTTGATATGCAAATAACGGCTAGAGCCGTCATTAATTTCATACAGATTAGAGCATTCTCAATTTATTAGTTCAATCAAAGTCTCTGTCTACATTAAAATTGTCCTGTAATTGACGAATTTCTGCACGTGCGCAGTTTTATGCAGACTTGAAACTATCACTAAGGAATATTTATTTATAGTCAGACGTTATTAGAAAGAGGTGTGCACTGCAAGCTGTATCACGTATCACTGCAAGCTGTATCACGTAAGAGATATTTTTTAAATCATTAAAGAGATGCTTATCCCAATGCGATGTACTGAAAAAAAATGAGCAACTTTTCAATTAATCCGATTTTGCTACCGATAAAGTTCATGGCAGAGAGTCCATAATCCAATTGCACGTCGAGAATTAAACGAGCATCAGCTAATAAATATTAAAGCTCGCCAAATACGGTTTGAAGAAACATGTCATCTTGACATGTCGTCGATGCCTGGTTGTTAACCGAAGAGTTGAAAGACCACCCCGGTAACATGTCGAGAAAAACTTGAAAGTGTAGTACGAGAGCCGATGAAAACTAATTTGTATCGAAGAGCAGAACAAGTTTTTTGCTGAAAACATCTTATTCATTTCCGTAAAGCCCATTTCAAATATTAAAGAGTTTTTTTTTTGGATCTAAAATATACGTTTTAGAGGCGAGCTTTATAGAATATTTATTATACGGATACGAATTTTGTAACCACACGTAAGGAACGTGATTTTTATAAAAGTTTTAATTGCTTAGCTGTTGCGCAGTCTTCCGTTATAGAACTTTTTAGTTACTAAGGTACTATTCTTCTTTTCTCAGGTACCATTCTTCTTTTCTGAATTATTTTTAGCCTTTTGCTATCTTCCATTTTTTATATAAAATATTATATTCCTTTGACTGCTGTAAATGGTTTTATTCCCGTGCTAACGGTTCTTGATATCCGAAATATTTTATGACTGTGTTTCGGTTATTTTTTTAAGGACCTGGCGCGAAGTTAATGGCCTTGCCTTAACTACTTATTATTATTTATCATTTATAATAAAATTTTGAGCTTAGGTTTGGTGTATAAGCTTTTGATGCCAAATCAGATTATAGGAATTCAGAAGTTCATAAGTTTAATCCCATTTTTCAAAAAGTCGTTTTTTTAGCCTTTCTTTAAAATCATGAAATTTCAAAGTTTTCTACGAAAAAAAGATACCCTTGGTTCGGCTTGATAGTATAACATTTCCCCCTTTTACCTTTTATTTCTCAAATTTTATTTCGATTTTAATTGAAAGTAAAAAGAAAAGATAAGTTAAGTTGATCGAAAGATGAGAAAAGGTAAGTTAAATTGACCAAAATATAGGAAAAGATAAGGTAAATCGATCGCTAGTATTAGCTATATTATCTATATGAGGCAAGTAAACGCAAGAAATAAAAGATACAATTTCCTGCTTATTTTTAATAATAACCTTCGACTCAATTATCACATTTCCTTCAAACTACTGTGAAGCATTTAATACCCTGTAGAGGTCAAAAACAAATTCAACATATATCAATCTGAATTGATCCGAGAAAATCCTATAATTAAATCGCTAACTTGGATAATACCTATTTGCAAACAGTGCAACTGCAAATCTCGGTTTTTGCAGACGAAATTGTCTTTATGACCCCAATTAAAATTAATGATCCTGATAAGCTAATAGCCCTTAAGTTACAATCAGTCCACTAATAAGTCAAGAAACTTCGCTACAAAATTAACCAAATTACTAGGATTCCCAGAATTGAGTAAAATGAAATTGATATTAAAATATTGACTTTCGACAGAAAATTGTTTTTATGAAATAATTGTGAAATCTAACAGACGTCTCTGAAAGAAATCCAAGTTATATCTTTCAGTATATATTAAAAACTTCTCATGTGAGAACGGTAGCTCGAGCCAGGATAATAATAAAACTTATTAAGCAATAAGTGAAGAAAAGATAATTACTGAATGAATGATTACTAAAGCTTATAGCCTTAATTTTGGTTTTAAACTGTCAAAAATTAATTCCAAATATATACAGAGTATTTACTCTTAATAATATCTAGTACCGACTAATATGACAGAATATAAAAATAATTATTTTGACTAATCAGGTCAAAATTCAAGTTAGTTAAAAGCCATAAGATACTATTGCAATTTAGTCAATTAAATGTACAATCACCTAAATACATTTAGGGTTCAGAATAGACAATCTAATTTTGAGATATTATTATGGTAAATGAAATATGTACAGTAATTATCCATGTACAAAGTTACTTAAAGTTAAAGATAGGTAAGACAATTTGGCCATAAAGCAAGATAACTGTACAATAAGATAAATGTACAATCAGGTAATCATGAGATACGATAAGACAAAAGTATACTTAATTAGAGATAGGTAAGATAATTTTGAAATATAACCCGAAATGTACAATATAGTACGTAAATGTACCATAAGCTAAATTTACAAGATATAAATATGAAAATAAATTTGGAAATGTTGGTTTTCTGTTGTTAAGAAATCATGTGGGGTATTTAAACTTTTCTAAAGAAGATCACTTATCTTTATGGACTTCCAGACAACGAGAATGTTCAGGGCCTCCAAGCGCTTCACAGCAGAGTGGTTTCACAACCACGGAGTCCTCCCCACAATATAGTTTCCACTTCCCAAATCAGCAACGATTTAAGAATGGAGCATTGTCCTAGAATCCAGATTAAGTAATCCCCCAAAAGTGGTATTAAGCTCCGGTTCGAGAATGATTAGTACTTGGCCTTAGGAATAATTAAAAGTTGATGTTTTCATTGGATTTTGAAAAAGCGAAATTCCTAAGAGTTCACACTGAGATCAGAATGAGATTCCAGTGAAATACAAGTGACATACAAGTAAAAGCCTGAAATAAAAAAGAACGAACATCAGACGTCTCAAAATGACGTCCGTGTACTGCTAGAAAAACTCGTCCATCGACGCAAATAATTACCTGTTGTTATGGCTCATTCTCCTTCAGGTTTTGGCTAATCCATCCTAGGACGCGACAGAGTCGAACATTATTATAAAATCCAGACTAGCTGCTTCCAATTCCAAAGGAATTAGACCATAATGAAAATTTTACCGACACTATTACCTAGCCTTGCTGAAAGTCTAGTCTCGAACTCACCAAAGAGGCTCGTGATCTCGTTCCCATCGGTTTTATGCACTCGTACTCGTAAAAAAACTGGTTCCCGACGAAACACCCGAAGTCAGATTACAATATCCGATTCGGCACGACATCAATTCAAATACCGCCGACTATGTAAACATGAACTCACTTCCTAAATTAGAAAATTGCACAATATCTCGATCAAAACTCCTTTACGAAACATTCAAAAACACGTAACTGACAAATCAAAGCAGCTAGTATGTCCAAACCTCAAAAAAACAACGATATATAAAGAAAATTACTCGCTGATGTACTGATGGTTGCCTATCTACATCGCCCGCTTTTCATATTAAATTCAAGACGCCGCGCCATTACTATATGCCGGCCTCCCAGTAGCCTAGCAAATTAATTTCATTAAAAATAAGTCCAATGATGTGCTATACTATATTGAAGTTTATGAATGCAAGAAAATAAATTAATAGTTTTTGGATATTTAACCGAGAACTGATACAGAAAATTCGAATTTACTGACATTGGAACGAGCATATCCAAATGATTGTTACAATAGGACTTAGAGTTTTCGAGTAAAATCATTTTGAAAAAATCACGTACGTAGCATGTTGATTAATACAAATAAATCAGCTCTTACGCCTCCTACGCAATGATATAAGTTGAAGTCGAAATAAATATGACAAATTATTACGAGAGTAATAATGAGACAAAAATGGTTTTGTAAATCAGAAACTACTCCCTGACAAGTTGTTCAAATAGACCTCGATTTTTTCTAACACAAAATCTAGCTCTACGGCAAATATTGTGAGATGCTCGAAGAATTTGGAAACGATGTCTTCTTATTTTATTTCTAGCTTGAATAATTCGTTAGAGCAGATCCTCACGGATGTCCATCTCCCTCCCTATGTTGCACATTAGGCCCCAATGATAATAATTCAATAGATTTAAATCTGGCAATCTCGCTGGTCAGGATACTGATCCGCCTCTGCCTGGATGGATAGGTGGATACCTTTCAGAATAATTCTCATCCACCCAATTACAGACAGGCTCCAATGAGCAGGAGCGCCGCCGCCGTCGGCGTCTTGTTGGAAATACATTCTCAACCTTGGCCTCAAGGATTCTTCCTCCAATGTACTGGTAATTGATTAACCAAATATCTCACACTTTTTAAACTATTTGGCATTTCAATTAAACCAATCACCCACCAATTGACGAAGAACCCATTGACAATTAGTTCTTCGCACCGCTCTCAGGTTTTCATCGTCCCAAAGGGAGTGTTATGGATGTTAAACACTAAATTTCTAGTAAATGCCTCATCAGACCAGAAAATTTTGGATAAAAAATTTTGTTGTCTTAAAATCCATTGACATAACTCGATATTGGACTGGAAATGTCTAGGCAACAGCTCTTGAGTCCTCTGGCAATGATATGGGTGAAAACCTTGCATCCGAGTCATTCTTCCCAGCTAAAATAAAGATTTGTTATAATAGTAATATGGTCCAATAAGACTCAATACAGTTGATTTAGGAATGTAGAAGCTTATAGCCAATGTCTGAGTCTGACTTGAGAATTATCATCTATTTGTTGAAGTTTATTTTCCAAATAATAATTCCCGCTAGGTCGTCCTTGCCCACGAAAGTTTTGAAACGAACCATTCTCCACCAGATTTCTATGAAATTAAATATTCTACACTCAGTAGTCTTTATTGTAGAAAACGTCTCAATATTGTAATATACGAACTGACCATGCATTTAACCTGTGTTCTCTTAGGTTGCGTAGCTGAGGTAGGTAATTGGGGGAGATGATACAAACACTCGATCAAAACAAGATTCCATCTATTGGCTTCAGGTTGAGTATAAGGTAGTAAGTATTATAATTATTTACTAAAGAAATTTACTTTTAATGTTATTACTTTAATCAGCACTTGGCCTTACGGCGTTATTAATTAACGAGGTTCACTTTTCTGGAAAGTAGTTGCCTGTTAGAGGAGCGTTTCCCTTTCGGTAGTGTGCACTAACAGGCCTTTTATGAGGCGAGAGCTTTGGTCTATCAAAGGGGCTTTTCCCTTTCGATAGTTCGTACTTGTGACCAAAATGTGCCGATATGGGTTGCTGCGTTGCTTTCTATACTAAACTTTATACCAAAATTAGAGTATTGTTTTGAATTATCAACAAGGGTAATCATAACAGTTTATAATTTAGCTAATAACATTTTATAAGTGAGATTCAAGGTTAAGTTCAAACTTTGGATGGAAATGGATATGAGTTAACTCTTGGTTTGCAAAGTTTTGTAGTATTCAGTCTAATTTACAGCAATAAGAGTTGCTAACAATATCTGACATGCATGCGTCAAACGAAACTTCAACGACACAAATATGAATTTTAATTCACGACTTTCTATCTCTTCTATTATTATTTTTTTGATTAATTTCTTTATGGGCCTGTTTTTTTCAAAATGATTTTACTCAGAACGGTAAGTCCTATCAAAATCAGCCTAGAGTACCTTTTTATCGTAGAAAACTATGAAATTTAAAATTTTAAAGAAGAGTATTAGAAAACGACTCGCCATACGTTTAAGGGGATAATTGAGCAAGCGACTTAACTAAACCTACTAGAATCACCAATCAAGATGAGAGATTGTTAAGGCTCAGTAAGTAGTGTACATACTTTGGTTACCATTAGATAGAAGAGTTCTATATGAGTTTCACTGACCTATTGCAGAAATATCTACGGTATTACGAATGTTCATTAGAAAATATTAATCAGGCATGTTAAGAGAAATAAACCGCTGCAGAAAAATAAAACAACACCTACGCCTTGTGTATATTCCAACGTGGTAACACACAAAACTGTCTTTGAAATGTCTACTGATGTTCAACGAAATAGCATCTTTCTAAAGAAAAATTTTCAATAGCATAAGAAATCATTTGGTCTCTTACTACAAACTTCCGATGAAAAAACTCTCGGTAAGCTTTAAGGCACCAGCTAAACAAACTCCTCTCCAATTAATGATTGATTTAATTGGGTTTTAAATTTAATTTAAAGTGTTTAAAGTACATTTTACGCATTTTGTTCTTTTTTCACATTTGAGCGGGTTCTTTTGATCAAATCAATTGATACAAATTTATTCCACGCCTCGGTTGTTGCCTTTAATTTATTTTAGCTAGAGAATAGTGGACGGATGGTAGAATTCGTATTAAGTGGTTTGATTTGATAGATTGAATAAGAAATATTTGCTTTTTGTTATAAAGGCAAGAGCACTTTCGTGATAGTGTTAAAAAATTGAAAATATTGAAACTGAAAACGAAGCTCTATAAGGATATGAGGAAATATTGACAAGTCGTTGGCCTACAAAATTTAAATAATTCTTTAGAAAAAGTACCCATGCAAGTTAGAGCTCAGATGTGGTTTATACACGATGGTGCTTCACCACATTTTAACAATATATCGCGGCGCATTTAAAAGTTAATTTTTGGGGTATTCTATGTGGTAGACGTGGAACTATTTGAGTGCCACCAAGATCTCCTGACCTATATCCCTAATATTTCCTTTTTTTGGGCATCTCAAATGTCTCATCTATTCAACGTCAGCAAACACTAAAGGAGAGTTGCTTGAAATAATAACGCACTTCTGCAATCATATTCGAGATGATTCTGGAATATTATTTCAAGTACAGCGAGAAAAAAAGAAGGTTGAAAACATCGAATTGTCGGTATCGCTACATAAGAAGATATTATAATGGCAACATCTATATGTGCTAATATCGTCTTATTTAGCTGATTTTGCATACTATATTTTTCGCCAACAGCGATAACTAAATTTACATTGATAATTCCAATCCTGTTTTTACCGTCGAGTGAAAGCAGCAAACCCCCAAAATCCCTTAACACTTTTATCCAACACACACATACATTCTCAACATATGTACGTCACACCGCGTGACATAATTCAATACATACGTCAACATGCCCGAATGCAAAAATCCTTTTTGCATCGCCGCCTTTTCATTCAGCTCGGCGAACACAACCTTTTACTTAACCTGTCAAAAGTGACAGCTTTATACCGGGCCGGGGTGGGCCGTAAACGCGTATAAGGGCACAGACTGTGCGCCCTTTTGGGAAAATATGTCAATCAAATATGTAACAGCTTATTTCGAGGGCATCTGTTGAACGATTTCTGATTTCGGACAAAAGCGGTGTTGTTAGGTAGTATTGTGTAAGGAATTGGCACTTATACGATTTGATTTCGGTGTGGGATTAATAAGGACATGAACTACGTCCCAAAATGAAATCGTGCCGGAATAATTTTATTTCGAAAAAAACGGTGTAATTCACAGCAAAGCAATGCCACGTTTTTAATTTTGAAGTATAAACCTGAAGATAATCATGTTATAATATGTATCATCACATTTCTATAATGTTTAAAATTGACTGTTCAAAATATAGTTTGAAATATTTTCTTTTATACAACAAATTTGTACTCACTATCCGTCCGTCATTCTACCATCATAACAGGGGAATATTTGGCAATATCACTAATTCTGGATAAAGTATTGCATGTAGAACATCAGTGAGTGATTTGTGTAGATCTAATGGTAAACTTCTTCCTTAGATAGGACCTTTCGATACTCGACGTTTCGAGCAACAAATCTGCCCCAGTTGTCAAGAACGAAAAATCTAAAAATGAAAATTCTTAGTAAATGCAGTTAAAACAGTAAAATGCACATTGTCAAGTTATGGGTAACAGTTTACTATCCGGCCGTCGACCTATTTTTTTATTTTTTCGAAAAATATCGTTAGTATATTGTTGAAAACAACAAATTTAAAGTGGCGGAGGTAAGATTTTTTCAATATTTATAAAAATAATCAATTAAAAATTAATAAATCAGTAAATAAACAATTTCCACCAATTTCCTAGTTTACTATCAGATTGTTTACCTATTTTTTTTTCGAAAAATGTCAGTATATTGTTAAAAAAGAAAAATTTAAAACTATTTCAGTCAGTAACATTTTTTCAACAGTTAATAAATGCATTGGAACGCCTTTTAATTTATATAAGTACCTACTTACTTTATTTTTAATGAACATAAATTTAGTGAAATACATATATTTATATATCAATAATAATTATTATAAAACCAAAAATGAAACAAAAACTCAAACAAACAAACAAACAAATCGAAATTAATACAAGATAATACAAATAACTATTAGGTACTTAAATTAAGCAGTTAACCATACGTTAACCAAATTAAACTTATTATTGTAATTTTAAATAGGATATAGTAGTGAAATTCGTTTAAAAAACGCGTGAATTCTAACAGCCAGATCAAAATTTTTCTTAAATAAAAATTCAGCCAAATATCCAATAAGATGGGACTCTTTCCTGCGATATCGTGGAATTCCACCTCTTACGTCCCTCCAAACACGCTTTATATTTTGAGTGTGGACTGATCTAAAATACAAAATATGTTTCAAATTTTCCGCAGAATGTAAAAATGCAATAATACACATTGTCTCATTTGACAAAAACGTTGTTAACAACCCAACCCAAACTAACCCAAGAACTTGTAATTAAACATTAAAGCTCCCGGCTTCGCCGGTCGCCTTTTAACTAAACAAACTAATCCAAACTTTTTTTTCCAGAGGGGAATCTGTTTCCAGACACTTTGCCTGTTGTTCTGGCGACAAAGTAGTGTCGAGTTGGGATCCACTCCATGAACTCTGATCGACTAAAACCCTTCCACCTCTGCCCTGTCCTTACCGGGTCCCACCTTCTGCAGGCATTCATCAGGTTTAAGATTCTGGCTAGGCGTTTAGTATCTCTCTTCGTTCTCCTTTGCTCTCATTATGTCTTCCAGCATTTTTTTCCCCGGCTTTCCATCGTTCTTGTGATTCCATCATGATTTGGACAATATTGTGGTCTATATTATTTCCTATCGTAATTGAGGATCTTATTCTTTGACTTTCCCATCTCGGGCATACAAAAAGCGTGTGTTCAGGATTGTCTGTCTGTCCGCAATATCTACATACATCGTCAAATTTCCCAATACGCTTCGTGTAGCTTCTAAAGCTACCGTGTCCTGTTAGGCCTGTGTTAGAAAATACAGAGTTATCCAACGAGGACTAGGCAACGCGATTTTTCGACTTTACCCTGTACTTTTATAAAAAAAAAACTGAAATAGCCATCTTATGTAATTTTCTCCCGCGAATTCGGATATGTTCCGCAAAAAACAATTGAACATAAAATAAAAGTGCTAGGGGTCATTTTGATATTTTTTTAAATGGGACACCCTGTATATTACTACATTTTTGTACTCTCTAGAAAAATCTAATAGTATATTATTTTATATGGAGGAAAAGTGATACTTTCCATGGCGCGCTCGTGTTTAACAGCCGAACGGAGTGAGGCTGGTAATAGAGAGCAAGCCATGAAAAGTAACTTTTCCTCCAAATAAAATATGCTGTTTTTTCTTCAAATGTCGACAAATTAATGCAAAAACATCTCTTTTTAATAGTAATAATATCTAATTATTATTAAAGATAAGTGGGTTCGCAAGGCGGCTTAGACCGGTGTCAGTGAATAGGCACAGGTTGTTGCTATGGTAATGTAACATAAAGCTGTCAGTCAGTGGACACTGTCAACAATAATTATTTTTTTAAGATTGCGTCTCCTATTGCGTTTTAATTCCGTATTGATAAGCAGTTATTCAGTAAGTTCGATTAAATAATAACCAATTTGTTCCTAAATTAGTAATTTTTAGAAAGGCAGTCACAAATTGAGTGATAAATACAAATTGTAGTTTAATAAATCTTGAGTTGTTGACGCTTATTTTGTTGTCTGTTTGTATTGTATCTATGTTGCTATGAGAACACCTTTACCTCCGCCGGCGGAAAAGTGAAAAGTAAAGCTCCGGCGGAGGAAAAACGAAACTTCACGGCCGCCTACACAGTCGAGTAATGACGGATTTACTGACGTTTGAAGAAAAACATATTTTGTGTATAATATCCTATACCTATCTTTAGCTGTGTACCAAATATTGACAGTTGAAAGTCGGGCATTTTGACACTTTGACAGGCTCTAAAATCTAAACCGCACGAGTTAAAAAATAACGGTTTGCACATTCCTATCTTGGGTTCTCATAAGCTATCGAATTATAGTAACTTTGATTTAACCGGAGGTTTAAAAGCCCGACCCGAATTTCAACTGTCAATATTTGGTAAACAGCTAAAGATAGATATAGGATATTATACACAAAATGTGTTTAGGTTTTTCTAGATAGTCCAAAAATGTAGTAATATACAGGGTGTTCCATTTCAAAAAATACCAAAGTGACCCCAAGAACTTTTATTTTATGTTCAATTGTTTTTTGCTGAACATATCCGAATTCGCGGGTTGTCTAGTCCTCGTTGGATAACCCTGTACAAACTAATCCAAACTAACCCAAAGTCTCCCAAAAACTTGTAATTAAACAAGCTCCCGGCTTCGCCGCGCGGTCCCCTTTTAACTACACAAACTAACTCAAACTAACCCAAGAACTTGTAATTAAACATTAAAGCTCACGGCTCCGCCGGTCGCCTTTTAATTAGACAAACTATCCCAAACTAACCTAACCCAACCTAACCTAACCCAAACTAACCTAACCCAAACTAACCTAACCCAATCTAACCTTCTTTTACTATCTTAAAAAACTCTTACTACCTGTTCGTACTTCCTTAACACAGGTGTTAATAAAAAATAAAATAAAAAAATTAGCTCATTTTTTTCACATGACACATGCACATTTAGAGTTGTCCTAATTAAAACGTTAACTTACCTATCGCTGGGATCAACAAAGTTCATTGAATGATTAATCGTCAAATGTTGAAACCCTTCATTAGTAAAACAATTGTAAGCCTTCCAACAATCTGATATCACAATGCTCCCCGGCTCAATGTTTTCTTTAATTATTCCTAAGAGTGTATCAGCGTTTCGATTTTCGACAGGAATTAAAAATATTTTGTTTGTTTCCCTTTCAATCCCATCAAATACCCACTTTCCATTTTTAACTCTGCCTCTGTTATATTTCCTCTTTCCAAACTTCGCTTCATCTATCTCTACTATTTTTCCTTTGCCTCCAAGTTTTCTTGAATTTCTTAGCGCCCAATCGATAACAACTTCTTGACGGTACGATGACCAATCGATAATAGTACGGCTGCTCCAAAACAATTCACTTTTAATCAAATTTTGCCGAGGATACGGCAGCAAGCACCAAAGGATGCAAAAATAAAATATATCTTCAATTCTTAGTTTGGACTTTCCAAACGGATCTTGCGAAATTACATTTTATTTTTTTACTGCTTTTCTTACTGCTACTTCTATTAACGTACAGACTTTTATCGCAACGATTTATGTTCAAATCAGCGTTATGACTGCAATTAGAGCAAACTAGATGAGGTGGTATTACCCCATGTTCTTTTAAGAAGTCACAAAGCTTTCTTCTGTCAGACAAGACTAAAACACTTTTCTGAATATTCAAATTACAACCAGAGCACATTTTCTACTTTTAGATAACACTGCAAATATCAGCCCCATAAAATGTCAAACTAATAATATTTTAAGCCATTCACTTTTTTTTCATAGCCGCCTTACCATTTTCTAAAAAGTTTAAGATTTGCCTGCATTTAGGGACACTTTCAGCGTCCGTATAATCGCAACCTTTATTACCCGTCAAAAATTAACGACTTTATATCTTTCGGAGAAAATATAAGTAAAAATAAGGGAACATCAAAAAAACATAAATTTTCTGTGACAAGCATCGTTAATTCGGTACATATCAGTTTCATTTCAAAATGGGAAAATATGTGAAAAATTTAACGATGTATAATTCGACAATGAAACGTCGCCGAAAAAAATCATTTTAAAATAATTATTGGGCAAAATTTCCCTTAGCTGAAACCAGTTATATAAAAAAAAATTTTATATGAAATATAAATATAATATTTTTGATATATGAAAGGAAGCCTCCCTAAACACAAAATTAAACATTTTTTCCTGCGAAAATGTATTATTATCATTTTTCCAAATTTAGAATAAGTGAAACCAGTTATATAAAAACATATTTCTGCTTTACCTTCTAAACACTTTTCTATACATAAACAGCCTTTCTTCACGCAAGTGCGTAGTGGCTTAAACGAGACGAAACCAACACAAACTAACCAAAACTAACTCAAACTATCCAAAGCTAACCTAACCTAACCAAAGCTAACCCAAACTAACTCAAAAAATGAAAATGACTTATTTCCGCAAGAAGCTTTTTGCGGTATTATGTTTAGAAAAATATTTAGAATGTAGAACAGAAACATGTTTTCATGTAGCTGATTTCAGTTATTCTAGAGTCGAAAAAATTTAAATGATGCATTTCCGCATTTTTTTTATGATTTTGTATTTGGGGAGGTTGCTCTATACTAAATAAACAAATATTTCTTGCATAACTGATTTCAGCTAAGCGAAAGTTGATCCTAATTATTTTTATAAGCGTTGTGTTGGTACAATCTGATCTCTGCCTCGAGAAAATTGTTTACTTACTGATTTTTCAATTTTAAATTTATTATTTTTATAAGTGTTGAAAAATTCTTACCTCCGCCACTGGAATATCTTTAAATTTGTGGTTTTGAACAATATACTAACGATATTTTCCGAAAAATAAAAAAATAGGTCAACGGCCGTATACTAACCTATAGGAGCCTGGGGGGTAATTGTTTACTTACTGGTTTATTCATTTTAAATTGGTTGTTTTTATAAGTGTTGAAAAAATCTTACCTCCGCCACTAGAATATCTTTAAAGTTGACAAATATGTGATTTGTGGAATTGTGTATTTTGTATTTTTTATATAGCTTTGATGTTTTTTTATACGTTTTATAATGGTCTAATAGTTTCACTTAAAAAATTTATTACATTCACTGAGATCTTATAGGTAACATTTTTTGTAAATGAATTTTCATTGAGTGGTTTTATTTTTGTTAGTTTAGATCAAAGAGTGTTTTATGTTTTGAAAATAGTACTGATTTTAAATTCGTTACTTATTCGTTTTATTTCATCTGATAAACCAGAATTATAAGAAATAAAGAGGTTGGTTATAGGTATGTAAAAGATTACCAACATCAAAATTCACCAGCTCATATATAAAAAATTAACAAAATTTTTTAGAAAAATTATACCAAATTAATTTAAATTCTAACGCACCCTATTGAGTTTTGGTGTTGTTGGTGTTTTTCAAACGTGCCAGTTGATAAAACTTTAAATGTTGTAACAAATCAATTAGAAAATGATTCTCACCTTGGTGAATGTACAAAACTTAATATTGACGCTATACTAGCTAGCTTTTTGCGTAAAAAACACTTATAATTCGATACAAAACCATGGTATGGCTATGGGTTCGCCACTATCGCCTTGATTAAGTATTATTTATATGGAATATTTTGAATTAAATTTTGTTGAAAATTATCAATGTAAACCTTTAATTTGGTGGCGTTACATAGATGACATGATGAAATTACAAACAATGTTATTTCAATTTATTTCTATAACGAACAATTTCTTAAAGATTTTCTTAATCATATTAACACGAAAGAAGCTACAATCCCATTCACTGTAGAAAGAGAAATTAATAAACAACTTTTATTCCTTGACATTCTTATGAAAAAGGACTTGAATAGCTTCGAAGCCATAATATACAGAAAACCTACAGATAAAACAGATATTTTTAGACTTTAAATTAAATCAAACAGTAATGGTTAAAAAGGGGGTCGTAAGAAGCTTATATGATTGAATGAAAATATTTTCACTGCAATCCAAGGAGCACTCAAATGAAATCGGCCTACTAAAGAATAGAGCGTAAGACACATATGCTGCGACACCTGAAGAAAGTCTAAGGATTCTTATAGAAATACACTTTCCCAGGTCAAGCAGAATAGCCAAAGAAGAGCTGACAGATGAAGAGGAGCCCATTGAAACCGCTCAGGGGTGTCAAAAAGGGCAAAAGGTTTAGCCAACAAAATATTTACAAAAAACACAATCGGATGGGCGATACATACCTTTAAACCCTATAAATCCCCGGGAGTAGATAGAATCTTTCCAACCTTGTTACAACAAGGACTACCACACATCCAATTAATCTTCACCGCCAGCTTTGCACTAGGCTACATTTCCAAAAACTGGAGGAAAGTTAAGGTATCGTTCATACCAAAGACAAGGCGACGATCACAAGAGGAACTAAAGTCTTACCGCCCCATTAGCATAATCTCCTTTCTTATTAAAAGGATGTAAAAGATTATCAATAGGCACGTCAGAAGCAAATTCCTTTCTAATGCTCCACTGCATGCAAAATAATTCACATACCAACCATCGAAATCTACCACTGCTCTTTAAAATCTCGTCCGCGATATAGATAAGGCACTAGTTGAAAAATATGAGTGGCGCTGTGTGCATTTCTAGACATAGAGTGTGTATTTAGCAACACCTCACATGAATCCATTCAGCGTGCCACAACCCGCAGAAGAGTGAAACCGACCATTACATAACGGATAAAAATCCATGCTGATCTGCTGTGATGGACAAACAACGATCACAGTCAAAGTAATGAAGGGATGCCCCCAAGGAGGGGCCCTATCGCCCATGCTTTGGTCTCTGGTTATTGACGATCTACTAGTAAGACTGACTGAAGCAAGCTTTGAAGTCCAAGGTTAAGTAGATGATCTAGTTGTAGTAATAAGAGGTAAGCATGACAACGTTCTCTTAGAACGTATGCAAAGTGCACGCAACCTTGTCAGCACTTAGTGCACACAGAAAAGACCAAATTTCAAGCCAAGCAAAACCGTAGTGATCCCGTTCACAAAAAGAAGGAAGCTAAACCTTATGCAATGATTTTATTACTAATAACTATCCTATTGATTTCATTCAAAATTGCTTTATACCGGGTGTTTCCCCAAAGTGGCTCATCCCTATATCTTTTTTGTTTATAGAGATAAACAATTGAAATTCGGTGTGTAGGCATAGTATATAAATATGTATTTTTTGACGTATTCAATTGTTTTCTCTCATTTCGGGTTTGGCCGGAAGTGACCCTTTCTAGTTTCGATCGAGTTTTACTTTTCATTTGTTTAAAGGTTCATTTAAAATATACAAAATCGTAATTTATGACGTTTACTCAATTTTTTCAAATCAAATTGTAAAAAAGGTGGCTCGTTAGCATATCTAGAAAGGGCATCTTCTTACGGACAATGAGATTTTTCTATTGAAATAAGTTAAAATACACCGGGTGTCTCAGAAACAATTGAATACATCAAAAAATGCATATTTATATACTATACCAACACACCGAATTTCATTTGTTGATCTCTAACAAAAAAGTTATACGGGTGAGCCAGTTTTGAGAAACACCCGGTATATTCTGAACAATCAAGTATTAGACAAAGTCAAAATAGACGTATTATTAACCTCTTTATTCCTTATTTTCCTGGTTTATCAGATAAAATAAAAGGAATAGGTAACAAATTTGACATTCGCACTATTTTCAAAACAGAAAACACTCTTAGACCTAAACTAACAAAAACAAAACCACTCAATGAAAATAAAATTACAAACAATGTTATCTATAAGATCTCATGTGAGTTTAAAATACTTTATATAGGTGAAACCAGTAGACCATAATTAAAACGTATAGAATAACACCAAACCCAAATAAAAAAAAGCAATTCCACGAATCACGTATTTGTCAACATTCATATGATAACAATCACAAAATACAATGGAACGCTGCAAGTATTTTAGCAAAGGAACCAAAATCAAGAAGAAACCTACAATTAAAGAAAATGCTTTAATATTATTAAATAAATATAAATGCGTTGCTTCAGCTTCTGTTAATTTTAATACTGACTTTGATAAAAACTGAAGTTGATAAGGGGCACTTAAAAATTAACCAAAACTTTATATAAAAATCGTCGAATACTTCCCAAACACATAATACCAAATCACAGACATATAGCACCTCACAAACGCATCAATTATTTACCTAATAACACTTACATATCACACCACTTACTTAACCGACCAGTAATTAAACAATATGATATTATTCTTGCAATCTTGTCAAAGTCAATTCAAAACTTGACAAAGTGCACAAGCTTTTCACTGTTTTATTTGCATTTGCTAACCATATTCATTTTTAGATTTCTTATTCTTGGCAACGGAGGCAGGTGTGTTCCTCGAAGCTTGGATTATTTCCAGTTCTTTTAGGTTTTTCAGCTTCGTAAGGGTCACTAAACCAGCAATTCTGCTGGCGCTTCTGCTTTGGAAGCGGCCTTATTTTTCATACAACTCAAGTTGAGTAATAGGCAATAATTTGGCTAATAAACATCTTTTACAAATTGCAAAAGAAGGCTCAGAAATAGTGTTATGTGTGGTTTTTCTGAAGACCTAACTTTTGACTTATTGTCCTCCAACATCTAAAAATAAAAAGACCGTTATAATGTTATCCAGCATACATGACGAAGGACGAAGGAGATAAAGATAAAACTGTTTTTTGCCTACCATAATACGGCTTCACAATGGCACTAAAGAAGTTTGCATAAACTATGCCATCAGTACTCCGCATCCAGAAAAACGTGCCGTTTGCCACTGTACGTATTTTATGGATCATTAAATATTGTAGGGTTTAATTCACTAATTCTCTTGAATGATTCAGGAGCTAGGGATAAATAGAAAACCCAAACAGGCGGAGCTATTTGAAATTTTTAGTATATTGCTTATGAAACCATATATGAAGCAACGCCTTTCTGAGCTAATTTTACCCAAATATCTCCGAAACAAGGTTGACGGAATATTTCAAGAAAACATTTGGTTGAAGTTGTAAACCGAACACCATACAAATTTTGGGAGATGTTCGTTCTGCACCCGATCCCGAGACCGTAAGGGTTCAACATGTGCAAGAAATTTATATACGCAGATCATCAAATCAGAAGTGTTGTAAACCACAGTAGTTCAAAATGTAATTAGCTGATAAGGAAATATTTAAATAAAAAATTTATTTGAAAATTTGAAATTTTGTTTAGTTTTGGTTTACTTCAGTATAATTCAAGACGTCATTGCCAATACCCCTACCCTGGGAGATGTTATTTTAAGCATGGGTACGGTTGAAAGGTTAAAACTATGATGGCCCACTACTGTTGTAGTTTTCAGGTAATCTCCATGCTCGAAAATCGTATAGACCAATAGACAAATTCTTGGATTTAATACCCAAAAATTATCTAGAAGCAGATAAGTAGCTATTTACAAGAAATTACCAACTTTCTCGTTCATCAAACTTATGCTTTTCATGTGCCTATATTTCTTAAGAACTGCTTTTGAAATGTCACTTCAAGATAAAGCTAGAACTTTGTCTAATCATACTCGAATCATTCCTAATGATCCTATTCATATAATCTGGACATGCAATATATAATGTCCAAAGCTTCAAACTTGGGGTAGCAAAGTAAAAGTTTCCCGTGGGACACCGATACACTGTAACAGCCGATAGTGATTCCCCAGCGTTCACAACGTATACAAGGCTAATCCATTTTTCCAATGCTCGCAACATTTAGACGACTCTGTCTATAGAGATTAAGTTGCTGCTACGGACGCCCCCTCGTGTTTATACATGTAAATTAATTGGGGTGGCTGTTATGTGTGGTGTCGAAATTTGATATCGCCAATGAATAATTTAATATCGAATTTTTAGTGCGTCATGACTTGTGTCAATCACATAAAGTTACTGGTGTTAGTCTTAGTTGTAATACAAACAACGAGAACCATAATGGGTACAATTAATTAATATTTATGAAATCGAGGAAACCTGAAATATATTTATACTTTATTTGATCATGTCTTATGAACGAATTTTCTACAACTTCAGTGGTATTCTACAAAGTCATTCCTGGCTATTGCAGGAATGTGAAGTGCCATTTAATTAATTAATTAATATTTATGAAATCGAGGAAACCTGAAATATATTTATATTTTATTTGATCATGTCTTATGAACGAATTTTCTACAACTTCAGTGGTATACTACAAAGTCTTTTCTGGCTATTGCAGGAATGTGAAGTGCCATTTTGGTAAAGGATTGTATCGGTTCTCATAATTTGACTATAACTAATAAGTGAGTAAACACTGCAGCTTTTTTATTAAATGCTTTGTTAATTTTCGACAGTTTTCATTTTAAAAGTACTCTTAGTACTTATGTGTTAATTTAATTTTCGCAATTATTCTTAATACTGCACCCTTTTATTATTGCTGTCCATAGTAATCTGTCTTTGTTTTTATATTTAGGCTTTTTTATATACATAGAATAGTCCTGCGTGTTTAACCTGTAAAACTAGAACAAAAGTACTTTGTCTTTGTGAAGTTTGTTGGTTGGAGGTTATGATATAAAGATTGCCACAGATTCCAGTCTATGTATGGGGATCTCGAAAACCGTAAAAGATATGCAAGGACGTTTAAGTAATGGCAAAATTGCACAATCGAGTGTTTAACAAAATTCCGCCACCGTTTTAAAAATTATGAGTTTACCAATATTTTCGATAGTCAAAGAAAAATCGAATTTGTCGAATTAATATTTTATTAATTTGTAGCTCCGTCGTTTAAGCTTTTGAATAATAGATGACACTCTCTAAAGGCACTTTTTAAATATTTTAAGGATACTGTAATTTCTTTTTAAATTTGATGTTTCGCACTTTCTCTGCCTACGTCATGTTAATTTTTTTTTGAATGCAAACCTGCCCCATTCTTCATTTTGAGGCATGTTTAATTCTAAAACCGAAACATGTTTTGTTAAAAATGTATATTAATTTTTTTCACTTAGTCATCTTTAATCTTTTTATAGATTTCTTAATACGGTCCTGTTAAATATAATTTTTCGTAACTTTTGAATTTAAGAACTAAATTATCTTAATTAATTAACTGATAATATCTGTATGTAATTTACAGCATAATAGAAATACATAAATTAACTTTTTCTTAAGTACAATAAAACCTAAAATATTAACTAGCTAAAATACTAGAAGAAAAAGATTTAGAACCAAAAAATGTATTTAAAAAATCTCTCTTGAGCGAAGATTTCACAGTTCCCCAGAAAATGTCATAATGGATCTGTTCTTGTCTGCCCAATAGAACATTATTTTGCTTCCCCGGTCAAGGGAAATAAATCAATTCAATAATTAAACATTATTTTTACTGATAGCGAACAACATCAATGAAAAGGATAAAGTACATAATGAAAATTTTGGCTTATAATGTATAATAAACTAAAACCACTTTAAATATAAAGTTATTTGACATACTTAACACATGGTAAAAAGGAAAAATCGAAACTTACATAAGGCAAAGAATATTGTAAACTAGAAAGCGTAATAACAAACGAACACTCAGTCTAATGTTTGAACTTGATACTCGACATTGAAGGATCAAATATTATGAGTATTATCTAAACATGTTTTAAAAACAATCAGTCAAATAACAACAAAATTTAGTATAAAAGAACGGGCAAATCAAGTAGACGACAACTTATCTGGTTGAGTAGTTCCCTTTTAATTAAGGCAAAACGCTCCTCCTGTAAGCTCAAACCCTCCCGATCCTGATGATCTGGTTAAGTAGTTCCCTTTTAATTAAGGCCAAACGCTTTTCTGGTGACCAGGATCAAACCTCCCGACCTTGACTATCTGGTTAAGTAGTTCCCTTTTAATTAAGGCCAAACGCTTTTCTGGTAACCAAGGTCAACCTCCCGATCTTGACTTTCTCGTTAAGTAGCTCCCTTTTAATTAAGGCCAAACGCTTCTCTGGGGACCAAGATCAAACCTCCCCTAACGTTACGTCAGTGTAAAAGTAAAGTGTAAAAGTAACGTAAAACTTAAAGTAAAAAGTAAAGTGAACCATAGATAAAAGTGAAACCTAATTAAAGCATATACCAATATAACTGAAACGAATCAAAACGCTAATAACAATTTAAACTAAAAGTAAACTCAAGGGAGCCGAATAGGTCGAGTCCGGTCAGTCCTCATCGAATGGTCATGCGTTCTACGCTATTCTAGTAAATTGTATTCAAACATAGTCGTCATTCTAAGTGCATTCCTTCCTGTATCTGAAGACCAATATACGTACAGTTTGTTTCGAATTAAGCGAGTCGTTATTCCATCTGATCTACAACCCCCAGCTCAAGGAGGAACGCCGCCAGTAATCCCACTCAGCAGCAAGCATCTGGGAAGCGCCCAAAATCCTCTTTGACAATATTTTTGAAAAAATAAAGGGAAAAATAAATAGACACGTACATACGTTCGATAAACTAGGTACGCATTTATTCACCACGTAGGTAAAATATAGGGTTTCTTGATAAAAATAGCGAAAAGGAGTTATGAAGTATATGTATATATAAACTTAATGATTATCAATTTTGGGGGGACCGATCATAGAGAGAATTGCTACATATCATATCGAAATCCGATCGATATAGCAATGTCTGACATCTAAGCAATAAAAATAGAAAAATATCAGGATTCAATTTCAATAGAGAGATAATGTATGTATATTTAACAAAACATAAAATATCTGCGAAGATTCCTGGATGGATCGGTCTCACAAAAAATGTACTTCCAAGTATCAGATCATTTTGTGGCCTCATATCATATGTTTTCCTTCTTAACGCACCAAATAAATGTAGCTCTCACATATCTTAGATTAAAATAAAATCGTATAGTATTTTTGACATATTTGAAATAAAAATGTTCCCTCACCCCTACGGATACCATACGGTGTCAGTGTTTTTGTTTAGTCTACAAGCAATAAAATTTAGGAAATTGTAACTGACTGAAAAAAAATTGACAATAATTAAAGGAATAATTAAAGCGGTAATAGGTTAAGATTTAATTATTAGGTTATAAGATACCATAATAATTATTTTGAACTTCCTTGTATTGGTTACAAGTATTGAAAAATTCGCCAGTATGGAAGGTGGATTTGAGTATATGAGGATGTGATTTTCTTACTTGTCGTTTACTGTCCGTATGAATTTTTATTTTATTTTATTCCTTTCCTATAAACGAATGCAATGTGCCAAATCCTTAAATTAAGTAGGTGAGCTTTCTTATAATCCTTTTCAATCAAATACTTAAGTAAATAAGCCATTCAACTATTGTTTCGATTCTGTTAATTTGCCTAGTGTAAACCATAAATATAAAGGTACAGATAAAAAATGCAGTCGGTTGTTTGCGAAGCGATCCTTACTTGGAAGGTTCCACTTGAAAACAAAAGGTCCATAAAAGTAGGGTACATTTTATAGGTCGCCCAGGCAATGCTACATTTTAAGACATATTTAGCATAACCAATGAAGATTTAAAACTGTACATGTACATGGATATCGAACGAGGACTAGACAAGGCAATTTTTTGACATTCCCTGTACTTTTATAAAAAAAAAACTGAAATAGCCATGTTATGTAATTTTCTCCCGCAAATTCGGATATGTTCAGCAAGAAACAATTGAACATATAAAAGTGCTACGAGTCACTTTGGTATTACCTATATATTACTATATTTTTGGATTCTCTAGAAAAATCTAAACACGTTTTGTGTATAATATCCTATACCTATCTTTAGCTGTATACCAAATATTGACAGCTGAAATTCGGGCATTTTGACCCTTTGACAGGCTCTAAAATCTACACAGCACGAGATCAAAGAAAACGGTTTGCACATTCCTATCTTAAGTTTTCATAAACTATCGAATGACAGTATCTTCGAATTTAACCTGCGGATAAAATTAACCGGAACTTTTAAACCTCCGGTTAAATTCAAAGTTACTATCCCAAGACAGGAATGTGCAAACCGTTTTCTTTGATCTCGTGCGGTTTAGATTTTAGAGCCTGTCAGTGTCAAAATGCCCGACTTTCAACTGTCAATATTTGGTAAGCAGCTAAAGATAGGTATAGGATATTATACACAAATTGTGTTTAGATTTTTCTAGAGAGTCCAGAAATGTAGTAATATACAGGGTGTTCCATTTAAAAAAATATCAAAGTGACCCCTAGCACTTTTATTTGGTGTTCAATTGTTTTTTGCTGGACAAATCCGAATTCGCGGTAGAAAACTGCATAAGATGGCTATTTCAGTTTTTTTATAAAAGTACAGGAAAGTCAAAAAAACGCCTTCTCTAGTCCTCGTTGGATAACCCTGTACAATCACAGATTTTACAGTAATTTTGTATTAAAGATCTTCCCAACAAATTTGAAATTAGGGTAGTATGCTCTTGAGTGAAATTCACAATTTAATGATTGCTATACATAATGTTCTTTAACTACATTATTTTTTCTTCAAACGTCAGTAAATCCGTCATTACTCGACTGTGTAGGCGGCCGTGAAGTTTCGTTTTTCCTTCGCCGTAGCTTTACTTTTCACTTTTCCGCCGGCGCGGCGGAGGTAAAAGTATTGTCATAGCAACATAGATACTTAAACTAAACTTTGTATTTATCACTCAATTTGTCCACTGCATTTCTAAAAATCACTAATTTAGGAACAAATTGGTTATTATTTAATCGAACTTACTCAATAACTGCTTATCAATACGGAATTAAAAGGCAATCGGAGACGCAAATTTAAAAAAATAATTATTTTTGACAGTGTCCACTGATAGCTTTATGTTACATTACTATAGCAACAACCTGTGCCTATTCACCGAGACCGGTCTAAGCCGCCTTGCGAACCCACTTATCTTTAATAATAATTAGATATTTTTCCTATTAAAAAGAGATGTTTTTGCACTAATTTGTCGACATCTGAAGAAAAAACAGCATATTTTATTTGGAGGAAAAGTTACTTTTCATGGCTTGCTCTCTATTAGCAGCCTCACTCCGTTCGGCTGTTAAACACGAGCGCGCCATGAAAAGTATCACTTTTCCTCCATATAAAATAATATACTATTACCAGGCCAGGAGCCAACATTTTTATCGAAAGTGCATTTTTATAGAAAATAGTATATCATATACTAAGGGCCTTAATTGGTGCTTTTATTCCGAAGCGAAAATTTTGCTAACGGATTAAAAGGCACTTTAGTCCCGTGGCTTATACGCCATTTTTTGTAATTTTGAACTCTCTTTGTAATAAAAGTATATACGAATTTATTTCAAAATGTTCAGATGAATATTCACGCAGACGCTGAAAAGACCACAAAGAACTCTTAACCGAAAGGGCAATTGTATCAAAAACAGTTTTGCATTTCTAAAGAGTTGTAGGGAAGGAAAACGTCGAAAATTATAATGAAAACGTACGGCTGGCATATTTTCTAGAGAAAACTGAGGATTTCAAGGCTTCAATAATATGGTGGGTGTACTAGATGCTCAAACCTATTGCAATTTCTTTTTAAATTTGACGTTTCGTATTTTTTCTGCGTACGTCATGTTATTTTTTGTATTTTTTGGCTTCACTTTTTTAGTTTAGCAAAAGCATTTATATATCAATAGATAGTGCATTCATTCTAATTTCAAAATACATCAAGACTTTTTGTCTAAGGTTACCCATTACAATTACTAAATAAAAAAATTGAGACTTGTAACCCCATGTCAGGGATGGTTGTCACATCGTGTAGGGTAAGTAGTCACATGGTAACTTAATGGGGGAATAAATACATAGGTTAACGAAAACAAAAAATGTCATAATAAAAAACAAAATAACCTTAACGCTATCAAATAAACTAAAGATCTAAGATTACAGTAACGAATAAAAAAAAGTTTATTTTTCAGTCTTATAGAATCAGTCTGAATATTCTAAATCATAGTTTTGGCGAGTGTAATAAGGCAGACCAGGTGTTCAAGCTTGGTGAGCCTATAACTTGCCTTTTCGGCACCGAATCCAGATTTCCTTGGACTTGCTAGCAGAGTATGGAGACACTTTCAACAGGCAAAACATTTCTTCCTCTTCCTCGTCTACGTCGTAAACTGCTTTATTTTTCATTCTTTTTCCTTATTTTCCTTTTTCATTCTTCTTTCTAGTAGCCTTTTCTTCTTCCTTATCCTCACTCAATACACGTTTGGTTACTTTCTTTTTTCTTGCGTCTTGTTTCAGTTTTTCTCTTCTAAATAGGTCTTGCCCTCTCTCATTTTCAGCCGATACAGTATCATCAAGGTCAGACATCTTACATGGAGTCGTTGCAGGTTCATTAATGACAGTGTTGCGATCGAGGTCAGAGTTATCGTTTTGATTCTGTGCGTTATTGTGTACGATTTCGTCATCAGAATTCGTAATTAGTGGTCTATCTGTGACAGATGACGACAAGAAATCGTGCTTTTAAAATATGTACTGATTAACTGGAGAGATTCCACGGGTTTTAAAACATGCTAGGATATTGGAAGGAGCAACTTCCAATGGAAAAGCATGTGCCGTAATTCCTGGTACTTCGTGTATCGTCATTTGTTGGCCTGAATGATTTACCATCCATTGATCCATGGCGTTGTTAATGTATTTTTTCAAAGATTCATACACCGACCTGTCCAAAGGTTGGAGGCGGTGAGTACAGTATGGCGGGAACGATAGCATTATTATGCCATTATCTTTTGCAAAATTTAGTCCTTCAATGGATAGATACGAGCCGTGATTATCCAACAGTAAGAGATATGGTTTTTCCTTTGCTGATTGTACATGGTTATGGAAATGTTTCAGGAAAGCAACAAATAGCTCTTCTGACATCCAACGCGAAGGATTACTTCTTCCTTTGCAGCCAATTGGCCCATCTCTGATGAAATGGTCTTTGAAATGCACCCTCGGAAAAACGAAGAATAGTGGAACTGTATTTCCAGCTCCCGAAACAGCAACAGCTAGGGTAACTGGTGTGCCTCTCTGGCCCGAGGTAATAGCAACAACTTGCTTAAATCCTTGTTGAGCCACAACTTTGTCCAGGTTCCATATGTTGAGTGGTTGGAAATTGTATCGTTTAATTACCGATTCAAGGTTATCAAAAAGCTTCCGACATTATGTGGATTAAAACTGGTGGCTCGAGCCAGACTGGTAGCCTCCATTGTTTTAATGAACAAAGAAGGGGTCTCTGCAAAAATAACGTAAACCAGTAAACTTGTTCGATTCCCAAGACTTTGAAACTTTCATGTTATTGGAAATAGCAAGCTCGATTACCATTTTCTGAATATTTTTTGAGACAGAAGGACCTATTTTTCCAATTCTGCTTCCTGCTCATCGTTAAAGATATGTTGATTCCTTTGGTAGCCTATTCTTGTAGATTGTGTTAATACGGCTATATTGCATAACTCTTCGGTGCTTTTTTTTACAATACCTCGTTAAGGTTAGATAATTAATTCCAAAATCCCTCGCTACAGACCTTATGGATTTTTACATCTCTGGCAGCACGCAGCATCACTACTGGTGGAACAAGCCTTATGGTAGATTTTCTTTTTTGCTTTCGTGGCATTTTTATGGCTAGTCCTGGAACAAACAAACTCTTAACGTAGCTAAGGGTCAAAAAGACGACAAAAAGAAGCACTATACATGCCTGGAGCTAGTTGTCACACGTGACTACCGGCCCCAACGTGAGACAACTGGCCCCAATCCACGTTTCACAAAATATCCGCCCAAAATAAGTTCAAATCAATATTTATTTAAAAAATTATCTAGCCATATTGTAAAGCACACATTAAACATCAAGAATACACAAAAAATTATACTAATAGCCAAAATTTGGGCATACTTATGGTACTCAATACAAATGCATACAAAATTAATTCACTATTAATATTTATATTATGGTAAAAAGAAAAAATCGAAGAAGTGAAATGAAACACAAGGTTAAAAAGTTACCAGTTAAACAAATTACATGGTGTTCGTATTTTAAAAATAATTGCTGAAAAATGACCATGTGGGCTCAAAAAGCAGTTTCAATTATTATTACACGAGTCAAATAATATTGAAGTATCATGAGAAACTGTCATTTATTTTTCAAATCTTCAAAGGTAAAGATAAAAATAAGTAAAATCTAAATTCGATTTTTTTTTTTGGAATATCATCGGAAGTATTCAGAATCTGTTAATTTTCAGAGGGCGTTCTGTAAAGCGCAAGATTCCGCAACTTTGCCACCATTTAATCGTCTCCGTGTCTCTTTTATGGTTTTCGAGACAGAGACTAGAATTTGTGGCACCCTGTATTTAATATTAGCATATTTTTAAATGAGGTTTCCGTATGTTCAAATCCGATGAGAAATTTACTAAAATAATTCTTTACGTACTTATTATGCAATCGCTTAAAGGATTTACAAACTTTCATATTTCTGTATGAGATTTCTGTACGTGACTTTTTCAATATTCATTACATCGAAAACCTAAGTCGTCACAATCACATTATATCATTACTGGCAGCTGGTTATTATTATTGTCATTACTATTTCATCATTAAGAAGTCGAGACGACTTAATCCTCAAGTCCATATCATGAAAATTGAAAACAACATATCACATTTGCTCCCCCAAATCTGGCTTGAACCCGGGGATTAACAATTCGAGTTGATTTATTTAGCTAATATCAAGTGAAAGCCAGTATACGCCCCTGCTTCAGCGAATTAACTCGTGCTTACTAGCCTTTTAATCATAATTGGATAACCCTCAGATAAGTTCCAGATTACTTTAAAGTTAGCGTTAAAACAGCTGCGCCCGGGAATGAGTAGATCTGAAATCGTGTTTGGTCCCAATTAAATTAAAATTAAAAAGTTATAATTTACTATTAAATATATCAAAAAAGAAGTTTTGAAAAAATATTCAACGGACTGTAATAAACATGGACCAAATGGCATTAAACTGCAACCATTTCTGATTTTGATCGGGTTCTTAACAGGTGGTCAATGAACATTATTTTTACAGCATGGTGTCCGGGTGTGGGTTAGTTTGGGTTAAAATCAATTTTATAAAATCTTCCCGGGCATCATTGTTTTTGCAGAACAATAATAGGATTATGATTGATAAGTGACTCGCTATGCGTTTCCCAATAGTTATGTTTATATATCCATGCAGCTATTCTTTCGTCCATCACTGATATTTCATTTCTCTTTGTCATATGGGACATTTATCCATTGCTTTTCAGATCACCCCGCAACTCATCTGAAGTCCTTTCATCTTCCTCTTTGGTGACCATATGGCTTTCACTGAATTATTTGGGTTTGTTTGGGTTATCTGTCATCTCTTTGTCTAATTTAAATTGTTCCTATAGGTCATCAATATAAAAACAATTAATAATACCCATATATTGCATACTACAAATGAATTTAAAAGGTTAAATACAAAGACCCATTAAAACCGCTAAAAACATATAATTAAGCAATTATTTAAAAATATGTATCAACACTGGAAAGTGCACCGTCCACCAACAATTTTTTGAATCCTCTTTAAAAGACAATTTTAAGAGAGTTCGCATAAAGAATTTCCTTTTGTTTGGAGCAGGTTATTTTCTGCAAGAATTTTAATTTTACTTTATAATTCGCTTCAGAAGTTCAATTTCCGGTCACTTTTTGTTTATGTTTGTTGTGCTTGCTGTTCTACCTTTTTTATCGGATTCGTCTCCAGTCAGTGAAAATATATTTGAACAACTACCCTAAAAGGTGGCAGCATTTCTATATTTACTTAATTCACCACTATACACTGGACATTGATTCATCGAACGTCTGCCTCTTTATTAGCTAACTCTGGTGCATCTGTGGATGTTTTAAAAAGGCATGGAGGATGGAAATCAGCACACGTCGCAGAAGGGTACGTTGAAAATTCCATAAATAATAAAGAAAACTATTGCCGACAACATTTTTGGACATGATGTCGTGAAAGCATTCCCAATTGCTAAACCTTCAGGAAACACATCCAGACAAGCTTTTGAGCAAGTCTCTGAACCGCATGTGGTTCTATATCAAGCAGAGGCGTACAACATACTAGCGATGAAACCAATCGACTATTTTATATTGAAAATTGTAGGAACGTAAACATTCATCTGAACATAAATTAGTTCGTAAAATTTGCTAATTTTTTTTTAATTTTGTGTTGTTGGCATGTACCGGGTGGCCAACTATGAATGGCACTCGGCTATATCTTGAAAAGTAATTGTCGTAAAGACTTACGGTAAAAAATATATGAGTAAAGCGGTTGCAACACGTCTTTCTTAATAAAGTTAAAAGATAAGCAAGTAAAGATTAATTAAAAACAAACCTAACACCGGAGAGTCGTGTTTGCAATATCCGGCTCCGGGAGTGGAGTTCAAGAGTGCCACCAATTCTTACCAACTAGACTGGAAAAGCTCCGGGGTTGTTAGGCACGCCTATCAAACAAAGAAACTCAATCTTAACTTAACAAGGAAACACAATCTAAATTTACGGATCAATGTATTGGCTTCTAGGTTTTTTTTCAACAGCAACAATCTTTCAGTGAAATTTTTGCAATTTAAAGGCGACATGAATTTTATTTAGGAGAATAATTTAGAGAAAGTTTATGAAATTGTTGAAACTAACAGGCGAAGGAATGTCAAAAGACTATTAATTAATTATTAATAATGGTACAGTATGATGATTGTACTGAGACCAATTCTGTTGATAACTCGGTACTGTATGCCTTACACCTAAACGCTCTAAACTCTACAATCCAAAGTGATCACTTTGGTTTACCTAAGCTTATTGCATATACGTATGCGTGCGCTAGTAGCTGCACCAATTATAAATGTAGCGAT
>MU182978.1:191580-207998 GCA_016904865.1 Pissodes strobi | reverse complement strand
TATATTTGGTTGATATTTTTGCTGCCGATTAATAACCGTTTTCAATATTTAAATATAAATTTTGTCTTGTTGCGCAAGCTTAATAATAAGAGATTACATTGAAATCTAGTCAACGATACCCCATTGGAACCGGTTTGTCTAGCTCAGTAGTGGAGGTAAGAAGTACCTCTGGTGGAGGCGCCGGGCACCTGTAGCAAAACTCAGGTACTGCAATAGCACTTGATAGCCCCGATGAAAAAATTGGCAGAGGACTCGATAGCCCGGTGATAAAACCCTGTTATAACCTAATACCAATTAGACGAAGCCCCTTACTTTAATGAAAAAACTTGCATAAATATATTTTCTTTATAAAACAAATCCTCAAAAAATTATCAATGGATTTTCAATGACCATCAGCAAATAAAAGAAATACAAAAGGTACAAACAACTTGAATATAAAAAAAAGAAATAGGTGTGAATCACCCCTAAATAATATAAACTTCCCCATATGATCAAAACTAAAGTCACACTAAAATAAAAATTCAGATATGATAAAAAGAAATAAGTAATATATCTCATGGAATGCAATGCAAATGGTGATCAATATAAACAAAAGGTTAACACAGATAAGGCAATTAAACCGTTAAATTAGACAAAAAAAAACTTTAGCAATAATACCTTTCTTGAATCGGAGGGTGGCTGGAAAATCAACGGTCTCGATCTTGTAAGATGAGCTCGGAAAGCCTCTAGAAATAATGGAAAATTGCCCTTAGCGTCATGGCGTCCATGTGTTTCACAAGCAATAAAAAAAATTATTCCAGAAAAAGCTTACCTAGTAGTGCAGTACGAATATCCCAATAACTTGGTAGTGACAAGCACTGATTAGGGACTCACTCCCAGATCCCCTACAAGGGTAGTATTACCACAATTCAAATGTTGCGTCCACTATGACTGCACTAAAGCAGAAGGCTTCCTCTCACACCGAAGGGTATTTCTAGAAGAACTCTGCATCCGTTTCAATCAATTTGCCTTTCCACTTCCACGAGATTAGAAAAAAAACGTCGTATCAGAAAAAAAGATAGAGACGAGAAATGCCAAGTGATTCTAACGATTCGTTACGTGGAATAATTATAAGATAATAATATTAATTGGTAAAAGGCCACATTAATTATATCAGTTGTTGTTATGGTTGTAAAACGACGGCGGAAGCCACAATTAATGAGCTAAAATTAAACTTTTCAA
Organism: Pissodes strobi; assembly: GCA_016904865.1. Lineage (NCBI taxonomy): Eukaryota > Metazoa > Arthropoda > Insecta > Coleoptera > Curculionidae > Pissodes > Pissodes strobi. Next base: position 206,777 of record MU182978.1, on the reverse strand, counting down.
GAAATACTAGGGAATATTCCTAAACGATATAATTAACCTTTAAAAATCCGAATCTAAAGCAACAATTATGGGAAGATAGCCCATTCCTATTACTCGGAACTACCCACCGAATATTACATAAATTGCAGCCTGCCGCGTGGAAAGATAAATATGAGATTCCCAAGCAAATCAGAGGTCCCAAAAAGTTATCAGAAGTTACCAGCCAGTGACATGAATTAAAGCAAATCCGGAGGTCCCAAAAAGTTATGAAATGTTCAAACCGAAAATAAAATATGAATTTGACGGATCTAATGAGGCTTAACCCAATTCTTAAAAATATAGAACGGCCAGCAAACATAATTAATGTAATATAAATTAAGCAAAGTTATACTAATAACATAATATCTTCTTTTAGTGGTTTGATCAAACCTAAGCGATCTGTGGGTCGCTTATCAACAAATCGAATCAATAAATTTAGAATTAATTAATTAAGAGGTCAATACTCAATCATCCTTACCGCAAAATATAGCATCTTTTGTTGCTAATTGCAGCATATAAAATGAACTTTAAAATCTTTTACACTGGCCAGATCAGACTGTTACATGGTTTAGAGAAAATGTTGGAAATTAAGTTTCCAAAATGGCCGCCAGGGGGCGTAATAGCCATCTTAAATTTTAAAATATGTTTTTTGCAAAATTTCCCTAAATTAATGACAGTAGAATGCAATGCCATTTTCGGGCCGAGATAAATTCGATTACTTTTTGTTAAACCCTTTTTGCTCTATCTCTGATCGAACATTTTCGGAAATAAATGCAAATAACTTCAAAATGGCTAAGCGGATCTTAATAAGCTTGGAGTCGTTGAAAAAGGCTTTCCTTAGGCTATCAATCGTGCCTTGAGTGGGGTGATTGCGATTTTTTATCTAGCCGCTAGAGGCGATTTCTGACATAATCGCAAATAAATCAGATTTTCGCAAAACATTTAAATAGCGATACCACTTTTTTAGCAAAAGACAGACTAATGAGAGCCTACACTGAATCGGCATAGACCGGCCAGCACGGCCAGTAGATTTTAATATGTACGTAAGCAATTGAGCAAGCGCCCATCGAAGCGAAACCGCCCGGCTAGGCGCGGCCATAGCCCACTTAAAAGGACCCTTGAAGTCGGCTGTGGCGCGGCACGTACAGAAGCGCCACCACGTACATATTAAAATCTACCGGCCGTGCTGGCCGGTCTGTGCCGATTCAGTCGGCGCCCTGCTTTATACGTCAGCGAAAACAGCATCTTGGTATGTCTTAACTAACCTAAAATATTAGTAAAAGAAATCAAAGCTCGAAATAAAATTTTGGGACATTTTTTCGTTGTTATTAATTCCTAATTATCCTTATTTTACCACAACATATAACAATTTACTGCTAAAATACCAACATTATATTTAAAATCTCAATAATAATTAATATTCAGTTAATATGAGTGAATATTGCCCTTCTGTCCATACAAAATTCGATCTTTTTTAGAGAAACCAAATAGGCTATAGATACAACAATTACATTATCGTTGCATTGGAAATAAGCACGAAACTTCTATGGGTGGAAAATTTATATTTTTTAACAAATAAGGCCCCCAAAACATCTCATACCGGGTAGCCGACTCATATCTCAAAAACTAGTTATCATAGAGCAGAGCAGTAAAAACGCTTAAGGGAAAACGCTGGAAATTATTTTTGAGTTTCCAAAATGCCCGCTACAGGGTGTAACAGTCATAACCAACTGTAAAATTAAGGTTTTCTTCTTATTTGGACTAATTAACAGGTATCAAAAAAATCTGCATTTTAATTCTTACACATAACATCTCCTGATACGTTTTGCTTACAGAACGAAAACTAATACATTTATTCAAAATAATGATAAAGTTTTAAAAACATCGAAATATATCACTTCTTCTACAGGTGTAAAATTCAAATTCTATCCCCAGAAATATCTCATACACAATAAATAGCTGCAATCTTAATATGATTGACATTTAGGTCTTATAATTAATTATAATTTTTGCGATTTATTTTTGCGATTTAGTTTTCTAAACCATACTTGCTTTCTTTAATAAATTCGAATGTTGTGTGACCACAAGGGCAATCAATATTCAAATTGAATGAATAATAATTATTATTGAGTTTTTAAATATTATGTTGGTATTTTAGCAGTAAAATAATATATATTGTGGTAAAATAGCGATAATTATGATATTTAATAACAACGGGTCTTCCGAAAAATTGTCCCAAAATCCTATTTTACTTCGAGCTTTAATTTCTATTGGGTAAGAGATATCAACATGCGGATTTGACTGACGTATGAGAACATTTGATTTATTTGCGGTTATGTCAGAAAAGGATATGGCAAAACTCAGAAAACCTCGATGAATACCAGGAAATGATCGCAAAGTCTCTGAACGATAACATGCAGACAGACAGCATAGAAAAACTCAATGAAAGAATTACTAAATCCATCGTTGAAGCAACTAACAAGTTCTGTTGCAAACAAAAAAATAACACTAAGCTAAGCCAACACACTCAACAATTAACGAACAATCGAAGAAAACTCTTGCAGCAGGATAACTTAAACCAACAAGATGTGAGAGAACTAAATAAAAATATCTCTAAAAACGTAAGAAAAGACTTAAGAAATTACAACAACGAACAAATTATGAATACAATGGATGAAAATAAAAGTTTGAAGGGCTTGAGAATAAACTGACAAAGGGTAAAAGAGAAATTCTAAGGCTTAAGAACAGACACGGCAGGGTAATAACCAATAGAGAAGAATTGCTCCAGGTAGTAGAAGAATTCTATGCAGTGCTATACCGAAACAGACATAAATTGGAAAAAGAACCAAAGGAGATTAGGGAACAAACGGGAGTAATAAATCAAGCGTCGGAAGAACTACACGAGATCACAATGGACGAAATCAAAAAATCACTACAAGCGATGAAAAATAATAAGACTCCAGGCAAAGATCAAGTAGTCAGAGAAGCAATAAAAATTGGTGGTCAAATCCTATTGGATTCAATAAAAAAGCTCTTCAATTTATGCCTTTATAACGCTTCCTTACCACAAAGCTGGAACAACATACTGATGGAATTGATACACAAAAAGGGCGACACTACTGACTTGGAAAATTACAGGCCTATAAGCTTACTGTCTAACCTATACAAGCTTTTCACGAAAATAATAAATAAAAGGCTGGAGAGAAAACTGGACTTCTACCAAACAGTAGAGCAGGCAGGCTTCCGTTCAGGATACGGAACAAATGATCAACTCCTCACACTAAAGCTGCTCATTGAGAAAACAATAGAATATACCAGGCCATAGGTGCTTGTGTTTGTTGACTTTCAGAAAGCATTTGACACCATTGAAATGCATGCGATTCTGGAAGCACTTGGTAAATGTCGGATAGATTACAGATACACACGTTTGATACATAATATTTACACCAACTCAATGGTCAGCGTAAAGATTCATAATACCACTAGAAAGTTTTCCATACAGAGAGGAGTAAGACAGGGCGATACGTTATCCCTAAAGCTATTTAACACCGTTCTAGAATATGCTTTTAGGACCCTAGACAGGGATAACAAAGGTATCAGTATAGATGGGAAAAAATTGAACAATCTACGCTTTGCGGACGACATAGTGCTGATAACAGATGATGTGGGGGAGGCCAATTCAATGATAAAAGAGCTGGAGCGGGCAACAAAAAACGTTGGCCTGTGTATAAGTCATCAAACAACAAAAATCATGACTAATTTGGTACTTGGTGGAATTATATCTCTAGAGGACAAAATTATTGAAGTGGTTGACAAATACAAATATCTAGGTCACGAAATTAGAATAAGTCGAGACAATCAAACGAAGGAACTACAAAGAAGTATCTCTCTAGGGTGGGCTGCATACGGTAGACTGAGGGATGTCTTTAGAAGCAGCATACCAATAAGCCTAAAATCAAAAGTCTGCAATCAATGCGTATTACCAGTAATGACCTACGGTGCCGAAACGCTTACACTGACAAGGAACACCGTACATAGATTGGAGGTTGCTTAGAGAAAAATGGAGAGAGCTATGCTTGGAATTCGAACCAAAGATCGCGTAAGAAATACGTATATCCGGCAAAGAACAAAGGTCCAAGACATAATACAGAGAATCACGACACTAAAATGGAAGTGAGCAGGACATGTTGCGAGATTCAAAGACGACAAATGGTGTCTAAGAATAATACATTGGAACACGTTGGAGCAACGATATAAAAAGAGTAGACGGACATTGGATTCGAACAGCTTAAGATAGAGCTCAGTGGAGCAGTTTAATAGAGGCCTATGTTCAGCAGTGGACTCAACACCAGGCTGGGAGATGAAATGATGATATCAAAAAACGCGGCTAGGTAGAAAATCGCAATCACCCCACTCAAGGCACAGTTGATAGCCTAAGAAAACCCCTTTTCAACGACTTCAAGCTTATTAAGATCCGTTCAGTCAAAGTTCGAACACCCCCACCACTTTCCTTTGATAGATACAGTAAAAAGTGTTTGACAAAAAATAATCGAATTTATCTAGGCCCTAAAATGACAATGCATTCTACTACTATCTTTAATTTAATAAAAAATTGCAAATAACGGGTTTTAAAATTTAAGATGGTTATTACGTCCCATGGCGGCCATTTTGGAGACTTAAAAATAATTTCCAACATTCTGTCTTGACCGCTTTACTCATAATTTAATAATTTTTAATATAGCAACTTGAAAATTTGAAGTTAACCGTGAAAAATGCAGTTGTCACCATATCTAATTAATTCTTAAATCACCATTCTCTGAAGGTACTACAATTTAAAAAAAATTTCGCGAAATTCTGCTTCGACTAAAGAAAAAGTGATAATTATTTTCTTCAGCTACGCCATCGAATTTGTGTCCGGCGTACTAACTTGGATTTGGCAAGCATTGAAATATAGTATTTGCCCAGCTTTTTTGGGCCAACTTGATTTTTTAAAAATATTTGCAATATACCGCATATTGCATCATAAATTAAATATGTGACATGGCCTGGGGGGTGGGGGGGGGTGGTGTTCTAAGAAAGATATTTGTTTTCGGATAAATATGTTGGACACTTTTTATTGGAATAATACTTATACATTAAACTATTAAAAGTATGAGAACCAAGTTTGCAATTACGGGAGAGCAGCGGTATGACGGGTTGCTTACCTGCCAGGGACAATTTTGAGAAAATCGCTAAAAGAGCACACTCGACCTTTTCTATGGATGAAAATCACTCACAAACATTCTAGATGATCTGGAACGTAACTGGGATATATGCCAGCCGCGTGGTGGCAGGTTGCCTGACCTCTAGGCGCAGAAGGTAATGAAATTTTTTGTAGTGTTAAGCTAGGGATTTTTGTGAGTGACTCCATTTCCACAGACAAAATATAAATAAATCAATCCCAATGAACCCATACACGTTTTTAAATCGGTATGCTCATAAATATAATTTAACTTTAGGTTACCTCAGTTGTAAGGTGGATAGAAAATTTAATGATTAAGAAAAGCGATATTTACTTCAAACAGGCAGTTTAACAACATCACTTAAAGCGTTTAGCATAAATTCCATATCGTTATTAATGGATAATATTATTCATTGTCTTAGACGTAATCACGGAATGTAACAATACTAGATCTATAACATCACAACTTTGAGTCATAAATATCAGACGTTGGCACACTTTTGGCATTAATCAAGGTTCTTAGGGCTTGGGCAACAACAAAACTCATAGCAGAGGACTTTAGATTTAGCGCAGTTGCATTTCCCAGCGCGTATTCCAGATTAGGCAAAAATAATCGAAACTAACTTAAACTAGCCAAACAATCGCATTGAGACGAGCGCGCTACCCAAACTAACCCAAACTAACGCAAACTCACCCAAACTAACCCAAACTAACCGTAATTAAGCAAAGTAAAGACAAGCGCGCTTGCCTTCCATATTCCAGATTAAGCAAAAATAATCGAAACTAACTTTAATTAGCCAAACAAGCGCATTGAGACGAGCGCGCTACCCAAACTAACCCAAACTTAACTCGCACGTAACCCGCCCTTAACCCAAACTAACCCAAACAAATCTAACTATGATTTTGGACATCGCAACATATCGGCCCCTAAATGGAGCCTCTAGGGTCCAAAATATTTTTAACGGTTTAAGGGGCGCCCGCCGAACATCCCTGCCGAACATCAACCCTTTCGGACGTCAAATCGCCTTTTTTTCTTTCGCACAGCCTCACCCCTAGGGGCCTCGACTTTCTAATGTCCAGATTCGGTCGTCTCATCACCAAAAACCCCCGACGGCTGATTTTCGTCGAACTCGGACTTGCCTATAGACGAATTCTATTCCGAGCTCACGTTCCCCAATACAAAGAATTTCAGATCCCAGAAAAATGAAAATTTTCAGACGAACTTTACATTTTATCGAATACCTACCTTATTTGAACTCCTATCGAAAAACTGTATAGAAACTTTTCGATGGACCTTAAAACGACGCAAATACTGGCGTAAACCGATTTGAGATACCTCTTTTCGTTACCGAGAAAAAGGCGAAAATATGAAAATCACGTTTGGTCAATTTAAAAATAAAATTAAACGTCGTACAATCAAACTGGATACGACACACTATAGTACCCGACGAGACCCATATTTTTCCCAGTTAAAGTTTACCTCTAACTGTTACCATTTTCGAATTATAGCCGATTTTCTGAAAATCTCGATTTTTTTAAGCCATACCCCTGAAATTTTCGAAAAAATATTTTTTCTGAAAAAAACCGTTTCCATGCCGGAATCGATTAAAGGGGTCCATTTGCATGTCACTAACGTAAAAATTAATTTTTTAAAAATCTTACACGTCGTGCAAAATGGCGATTTTCCGTATTCGAAATCGATGGGGCCCGATTACGGGAAATGGGTTCGGATCGAAAATCACGCAGAATACTTTTTTTTAATTGAAATGCGTGTGGGTGCTCTTTGGAGGGTCACGCTCGCCCATCAAAAAAATTCGACCTCGTCCGGCTCCTATCGCGGAACCTATTCGTGGTAGGTTCCCGCCGATGTAAGATTCGAATTCGGCATCATTGAAAACCCCATAAACCCGAATTTGAACCCATTCGGACGTCAAATCTCATCGGCCCCTAAATGGAGCCCCTAAGTTCCAAAAATGTTTTTTCGTGTATAGGACCGCCCGCCGAACAAAATTGACCAAAACTATGATTTTGGACGTCGCAAAATATCGGCCCTTAAATGGAGCCTCTAGGTTCCAAAATACTTTAATCGGTTTAAGGGGCGCCCGCTTAACATCTCTGCCGAACGTCAACCCTTTCGGACGTCAAATCGCCTTTTTTTTCTATCGCACAGCCTCGCCCCTAGGGGTCTCTACTTTCTAATCTCCAGATTCGGTCGTCTCATCACCGAAAACCCCCGACGGCTGATTTTCGTCGAACTCGGACGTGCCTAATTCTTTCGCTCGGAAATTTTCGGAGCTCCTCCCGTGTTCCCTAGACTCTTTACGATCCTCGGGTCGCTCGTTTGACGATTTTCCCAAATTTGCTTTTGGCAGATATGCAACCCGCCTTACCGCTACTCTCCCGTAGTTGCAAACTTGGTTCCACTTCCTAAAAGTGAGGTATGGGTATGCACTACCACTGTGCCAAATCTGAATGCTCTACTCAAAAATGCAAGGTTGGTCCCAATATCGCTGACTAACCGCCGGCGCCGCTCTATATTAAATAATCTCGCTCCGGCTCTGCTTATACTAAGAAATCAAGATCTTAGATACACGAGCTTTAAATTATAGCCTAGAAGTTTAAGCCGAATTTCCAAATTTAGGGGTATAACTTATATAACTCCACAATGGTATGGAGCCGAAAATGTGAATTTCAATAATAAATTTATTAGTATACTTGTATTTACAGAGCTTTGCGAGCTGGATTTTCATTAACACGGGGGTTTTAGCTTTTCAATTTGTTTTTGTTTAAAGTTTTCGGCGGCGCTCGGTTTTGAATACAAACTTTTAAGAGGATTTGCGAGAGATTTTAATGATTTTACACAGCTGGATCTGAGAAGTGGCTCCTTTCAGACGCGAACCAGAAATGAAATAAAGTTGAATTCTTTATTATTTGGAAAATAAGCTAACCAGTCTACAGATCATAAAGGTTAGAACTCTGGGTAAGGTTTAAAATTGATGGCCTAAATAGTGAAATAGTGGTTCAGCATGGCCGGGTAAAGTATGATCCTGATCCAAATAGTGATGACTAGAAGTGGAATACCTGAGAATGAGCCATAAATTAGTTTTCTCTTCACTGATGTGATGTTTTGCATGGAGCATCTAAGTATTATCTCATTTGAATTATTTCGCACTTTCTAGAAGTTTCTTTTCTGCATATCCCCTCCAAGATTATTTTGAAGTAATAATTCGTCCCAGACATGATTATAGTGAAAACAGACCGGTAACATAGGCCATATCGCGTGGCGTCACAATCGAAAGCTGACGATTTCACCAGTGAACACTGTTTATATTGTACAGGATAAGTCAGACATATGGCAGGAACGTCAAACTAGTGAGAGCAGTTTGATTATGGGGAGTGACGCCCCCGCCATTCAGAGTTGCCACGGGATGTGGCCCATCGAATCACATCGTCCTCCCTCAGGCTGGAGAACAGCGAAGTACAAAGTCTGGAGCTGATCAATGACAGTTTTTGACAAGATTGGCTGCATTGTATTAGCAGGCAGGAACGTCAAACTGGTGAGAGCAGTTTGATTACGGGGAGTGACGCCCCTGCAATTCCGAGGTGCCACGGGAAGTGGTCCATCAGATCTCATCGTCCTCCTCCAGGCTGGAGAACACCAAAGTACAAAGTCTGGTGGTTCTGAGTTCAACAGTAGGAATATATGGACATGATGGTTCTTTCAGGATCAAAATATTTCGGAAGTTAACTCCCCGTCCATTCGGATCTCCGCGCGCTGGGTGGCCCTGGGAGCCCTTCATTCCGCAATGCACATAAAGACACCGGTCCAATTTAAAATAACTTTCCGTAACATAAGGGGCCTGAATACAAACATAAATTAATTCGGTACACCAACATCTACAAGCGAATAGACCGCACATACTAGCCCTTACGGAAACACAAGTATGTTCTACAACAACAACAACAGTAAACAACTACCCCTATCCTGGTTACGACTTACACACCCGATTTAGACATAAGTTCGGAATATGCCTTTTTGTCCGAAGCGACCTTTCATGTCACCGCGAGGAAACATTCGAACCGAACAACCTTGACGTCATGTGGCTCAAGTTCACCGCCAAGGGAGTAACCAAGTTTATATGTTGTCTCTATCGCCCTCCGAGCGATAGAGCCTACCAAAACTTTTTACAATACTAGCTACCACTTTTGACTCAATACAGGTCGATGATCCCAATTCAGATATAATCGTTCTGGGAGACTTCAATGCCCACAACATCAACTGGCTCAAACATCACAACAAGACCGACAACAAAGGTAGAGAAGCTGAAGCATTTGCCATCAGCTGCGGGCTTACTCAACTTGTAGACGAACCAACTCGAATCTCAGAGAGGGGCGAATTCGCCCCACTCCTGGATCTTTTTCTAACCACCAATCCTGACCAGTACACAATTCCAGTTGGTCCGTCATTAGGTACTTCCGACCACAAACTTCTTACAATGGTTTGGGAATTGCCACTTCTACAGAAGGATCTACCATTGCCTCGCAAAATCTGGCATTGCAATTCTGCAAACTGGGATGATCTAAGTTAGTTCTAGCTAGATCTTCCTTTGCTCGCAGTCTGCTTTGGCACTAACGACCCGTCAGTCTGCTGCGAATAGATTACGCAAATTCCAGTTACCGTCAAAAGGAAAGCCCTGGTTCGACAGATGATGCGGAAGAGCTGTAGATAGGAAACAGCAAGCCTATAAGTACTGGCAGCAAAATCACAATTATTTTGTCGAAGCGAGAAACGAATGCAAACGTGTGATCGACGAAACTAAGGACAAACACAATCAAAGGATCAGTATAAATATTTTTTTTCTTCAAACGTCAGTAAATCCGTCATTACTCGACTGTGTAGGCGGCCGTGAAGTTTCGTTTTTCCTCCGCCGGAGCTTTACTTTTCACTTTTCCGCCGGCGGAGGTAAAAGTGTTGTCATAGCAACATAGATACAATACAAACAGACAACAAAATAAGCGTCAACAACTCAAGATTTATTAAACTACAATTTGTATTTATCACTCAATTTGTGACTGCATTTCTAAAAATCACTAATTTAGGAACAAATTGGTTATTATTTAATCGAACTTACTCAATAACTGCTTATCAATACTGAATTAAAACGCAATCGGAGACAAAATTTTTAAAAAATAATTATTGTTGACAGTGTCCACTGACAGCTTGATGTTACATTATATTCACCGACGCGACACCGGTCTAAGCAAGGCCACCTACGACCGTGGTCTAAGCCGCCTTGCGAACCCATTTATCTTTAATAATAATTGGATATTATTACTATTAAAAAGAGATGTTTTTGCATTAATTTGTCGACATTTGAAGAAAAAACAGCATATTTTATTTGGAGGAAAAGTTACTTTTCATGGCTTGCTCTCTATTACCAGCCTCACTCCGTTCGGCTGTTAAACACGAGCGCGCCATGAAAAGTATCACTTTTCCTCCATATAAAATAATATACTATTGTATCATGTATAATATCTCTAAATTCATTTTTCGAGATATTAGTGTTCAAATATTGACAATTTTGACACTTTAAAACCTTGTAAAATCTATACTGTTTGATTTAAAACAAAATGGCTAGCACATTTTTATCCTTGTTTTGCCAGGAAGCAGCGGACATTCCGATTTTTTGGTTCCGGCTAAATTGAATATTTAGGCGCCCTATTGTCAAAAACTAGGATAGAAATGTGCAAGCCACTTTGCTCTAGATCAAATAGTTTAGATGTTCCCAAAAAAGCTGTTTAAGGTTTCGGTTAATGTAAGTCATATTCAGATCTGGCTTCGACTAATTTTGATCATATTCAGGAATGAAGATAAGGTTTTGGCTAATGCTGACTATTTTGAGGAACTTAGTTACCGTTTCAGAAAATATTGATCATCTTCAGGATGTAGATCAAATTTCGGTTCATGCTGATCATCATCAAGAATTTAGACAAGGTTTCGGCTTATGCTGATTATCTTGAGGAATTTAAACAGAGTTTCGACTAGCGCTTAGAATTAGACCAAGTTTCTGCCTAAAGATATCTTCAAGGATTTAAAAGCGGCTTCGGCTAATGTTGATCATCTTCAGGCATTTAGATCTGATCTGCGCTAATGGTGGTCATCTTTAACGATTTAAATCTGGTATCGGCTAATGTTGGTCATCTTCATCGGTTTAGATAAGGTTTCATCTAATGTTAAACATCTTCAGGAATTCCGACCTGGTTTTGACTAATACTAATCAATGTGAAATTGCTGCCATGGAGATTCCTAAATATAACTTATTGATTGTCTCAATCTATCGTACACCTTTGGGTGATTTTAAGTGTTTTATGAACTGTTTTAACTTTTTGTTAAGTAAAATCCAGCCTCTGCCTCATGATGTTTTAATATGCGGAGATTTTAACATCCATTTTCATACTTCACATACTTATTTTAAGGCACTAAGTGATTTATTCAATTCTTTTAGTTACAAAATAACAATAAGGGAACCAACCCGAAGGAATGCATGTCTTGACAACTTTTTAGTTAGAACATCAAAGAAGTGTGATACGGAAGTCTATGATCCAGGCCTTTCCGATCATAGAGCAGTGGTATTATCTGTGCAGTTAGATATCAAGAAAGGTAATGTTACAAATGAGGTAAAATTTGTTAGGCCGCTTACACAAAAAGGTTTTGCTGACTTTTATAAACAGATTTGCAATAAGGACTGCAGTAGTCTCAGATAGTTGGAGGTAAGCCCTAATGAACTTATTTCTAAATTCCTAAATATGTTTTCAACTGGTGTTGATGAATGCTTTCCTCTAAAGGTTGTAAAAAACTCAGTAGTAAGGGGGAAGACCTGGTTCACGGAAAATCTAATAATTATGCGTGAGGAGTTACACTTTATTTCTGAACTGTGTCAAAATTTTTCCTCAGTTGACCTTGTGAATATTAAAAGTGCATATCGTAAAAACTACAAAAATGAAATTCGAAAGACCAAGTTAGCATTTAACAATAATATTATTCGCAAGAGCTCAAACTTGCCGAAAACTTGTTGGGACCTTATAAACCAAAAAAGGGCATGTAGTAATAAAACAACATTCCAAAGTAAATTTGACTTGGAAAACCTAAACAGGTTTTTTCTAAGTGTAGCAATTTCCATAAAAACCAAAATTATGGCATCATCAAACAGTGTACCTTCTCACAAAATTTTAAAAAGTAATAAGTCATTGCCTCCTTTTTCATTTAAATTAGTGACATATAATGAGGTTAGGGAGTGTATAAACGACCTTAAAAACAAACCTAGCCTAGACTGTCATAACATTAATGCCAAAATGCTAAAGAGTGTTAAAGAAACTGTTTTATACTCACTGACCGATATTGTAAATAGATGCTTAAAGGAGGGAATTTTTCCTGACGGTCTTAAAGTTGCTAAAGTAATTCCGTTGCCAAAAAAAGCCAATGTTAAAGATCCAAGTGACCTTAGCCCAATATCCATCTTATCATTAATAGGGAAAGTTTTTGAAAAGATTTTGAAATCACAGATTGGTGCCCACTTTGAAAGACACAAGCTTTTTATGTTTAGTCAGTTTGGGTTTTGGGCAAAAAAATCTACAACTGATGCTCTTATTTGTTTGGTGGAAAAGACTATGGATGGCACGGAATGTAGGGAGATTGTGGGCTCAGTCTTTTGCGACTTAACAAAAGCATTTGACTATTTGTCTCACGGTCTCCTTGTTTCGAAGCTTGAGCAATATAACTTTGATCCTGTAAGCATTGAGCTTTTAAAATTTTACTTGGGTGATCACCAGCAATTTGTTTCTATGAATGGTAAATGTTCAAGCACTAGTACTATCACATGTGGGGTGCGTCAGGGCTCCGTGCTTGGGCCCATTCTCTTTTTAATTTATATAAATGATCTGAGCTTGGGCCCGGGGGAGGACCTTGTGTTATTTGCTGACGATACCACAATTTTGGTAAGAAATCCCAATGCTAGTGAGGTAGAAACAAGTATATCTAACGTAAAAAAAATGGCAAGTGAGTGGTTTGCTAGAAATGAACTGTCATTAAATGATACTAAAACACAAACAATGTTATTTAGCCATAAAAAAGAATATGCCAGACAAGAGACATGTAAGGTTCTTGGTTTCAATTTAGATCCAATTTTATCATGGGAAGATCACATTGATTTCTTGGCTAGTAAATTATCAAAAAATATTTTCTTGATCAGGTCACGGTAGAATTAATGAACGGTAGCGTCAAATGCATAAAAATCTTGATTTTGCCGCCTGAGGTAAGAGCGGTTCAATCCAGTTTTCTCATAGACTCGCAGAAACTCTGGGGAGTTTTAGCACAAACGTATTATACGAGGGCGAGGGAGACATTATTTAGGGACTGTTGTTGCGTTTTCTATAACGATGGTTGGATTTTGTGCAGTGGATAACTATTTCAATAAAACTGATGGTAAAAAATTATTTTTTAGATTCCCAAAAGATCTTTTCAGGTATGAGTAAATATTATCTTGAATTAAAATTCCTACCTACTTGGTTTTTTAAAAAGGGATGAGAAAAAAATTAGGCATGAAAATATTATTCATAAAATTGTGCACTCCATATATTCCTTAATCAATCATGTTCCCTTTTCAAACCATTTGGTTTTGTGCTAATCATGAAATGTAAGATTAAACTTATAGTTCCCATTCATAGCATAGGGGTGGAACCAATAAACACGAAAATATTTTATATTTTATCTAAATAAACCAAAACAATGCAATTACAAATGGAAAAACACCATCATCATTTCCCCAAATTTCAATTACGGGTGTTAAGGGAGTGGTGACCATAAAGGGGTCGTTTATTTTTGTAGAAGAGATTGTAGCTCAGGTTATAAAACTATTATGGGCCTGAAAATGTAGTTTACGTATCTAAGTCTAAGACGCTGCGTTGCGTGACCGTCAAAACCAATAGGATTGATTCCGGCCTATAAAGAACCGGTTTTTAATAGTGAAAAAATAGTAATATTAAGATACTTGTTTTAAAGTACCATATTTTTTCGCAAGATCACTAAATTAGGAAACGACCCGCTTGCGTGCGACGCGACGTGCGAGTGCGCTAAATGTCTTTTAAAACGTGTATTTTATTCTCTTGTTTCTATTTTGCAGGTTTTTGTAATGAAAACTATTAATCTAATCCCGATCAACAGGTGGGCGGCCATATTATCATTTTTGGCGTCTTTATTACTAGAAATCCCATTGAAAGCGGTGTCGACATATTTGCTTGTGGGCCTTCGACATTGAACAATTTTGTTAATATCCTAGCAACCAGTCAACAAAAGCCGTATCGAAAAGAAGTTCTTTTCGACACGCATTTGCGTATCAAAATGGAATCATTTTGAACGCAAAACAGAAATAGTATATTGTGCAACAAGTGCTGAAAATAAGACTTTTCACACCAATGAGACAGTTTGGTGAAACGAGGCGTAGACGAGTGTCATAAAGTCTTTTCGGCACGTGTAGCACATTATAATTTTTCTGCGACTGCTACATACAGGGTCTGGGTGCCCCACTGGGAGTGTGGTAGAAACTTACATGTTACCTATATGGGAAAATTTTTATTATTGATTTATCAGAAAATTTTATTCCTAGCGAAAGAAACTACGTGAGTAAGAGATTCTCGCTAAACTATAACTAGGGACACAGTCCTAAAATGAGGCCACCGGTGTGGGGTCTCTATTTTCTATATATTTTGAAAATGAGGCTCTGGGGGCGCAGCCCTAAAATGAGGTTCCAGGGGGCCGAAACCCTAGAATGGAGCCTATGACACGGGAGGACCATTTTTACAGATATTGGAATGGAGACCCAGGGCGAAGCCCTAAAATTGGACCCCAAGCATTAAAAGGGGGGCCCTGGTATGAGAGTCCCATTTTCAGGGGGGGGGGGGG
>MU182978.1:170454-182336 GCA_016904865.1 Pissodes strobi | reverse complement strand
CCAATAGGCAGGAGGTCTTAGATCTAACGACCATTGATAATCTCTTAAATAGGTGAAAGACCAATCATTGAATACAGGGACCCTAAGTGAACTGACTGGGCTGGTTTTAGTCTTACTCTTCAGGAACAGATGCGGACCTCTATTCTAAAGATATCAAATCGTGAGGAGGTTGAGCTGGCCTCGGAGCAACTGAGGTCAGCCATAAGTACGACTTATCACGAAAACTGTTCACTCAAGACTAAAAGGGATATCAGAGGAACCACTTGATGGAAAAACTCCCTTGACAAACAAAGCAAGGAAGTTCGTAAACTCTTTAATCGAGCCATAGACACCGGCATATAGGATCAACACCGAACTGCTCTAACGAACTACAACAAAGCCATCAGAGAGGCAAAAAGGAATTCATGGGAAACCTTCCGCCAGAGTATAACAGATGCTCGTGGCAGTGCTAGGATCCATAAAATTCTATCCAGAGAACCCGTTCAGAAGTTAGGATCGCTAAAACGACCTGACGGAACATTTACGGACTCTTGCATAGAACCGTTAGAGCTTCTGGCTAAGACTCATTTTCCAGCATGTCGGATCTTGCATAATGATGAGCAAGAGCCTTTTTGGGACCGGACCAAAAACGGACTACTGGATTGTCCCCAAGAACTTCATTAATGCATCAACAATTAAAAGTGCTATTCTATGTTTTCTGCATTTTAAATCACCTGGTGAGGACGGGATATTTCCAGCACTGCTGGAGATATTAACACCGTTCTTTATTAAACTTTTTAGAGCCAGCCTAGCAGCTGGACTAAAATCCGAGTGGTGTACAGATGGGACGTAGGGAATCAACACCTAACTCACGTAGACCAATAAGTCTGACCTCCTTTCTGTTGAAATGCATGGAAAAGCCACTGGACTTGCACATTAGAAAGAGTGCACTTGGTGAATATCCTCTAAATGCTCATCAATATGCGTATCAGACCGGCAAATATACAGAACTAGCACTAAACAACTTTGTCGGGAACATAACACAGGCGTTAGACAACATAAGTATCGCGGTGGGTGTGTTCTTAGACATTGAAGGAGCATTCAATAATGCATTGCCAAACTCCTTATACACAGCATTAGCTGAATGAGGGGTTGAACCACAGATAAGGAACTGGATCCGTAGTATTCTAAACTGCAGAGTGGCCACACCAACCCTACAGGGGGAGGGCTACAGATTCAGGGCTGTTAGGGGGTGTCCGCAGAGTGGGGTTTTATCGCCCCTTCTGTGGTCTCTTTTGATGGATGGTCCGCTAGCAGACCATCCTCTCGTTGTGGGATGTGGAGGTGCAGGCATACGCGGATGATCTAGTAATACTTATAGAAGCAACTCGCAAAGAACTATCTCAGAGGATCTTCAAGAGGTGTTAACCGTGGTCTATGACTGGTGTGAAAGGGAACAACTATCTGTGAACCCGCACAAAACCGTTATAGTACCGTTCACAAGGAAGAAAAGGCTAGGAAACGTAAGACCAACTTCATTCAAAGGAGAAAGTATCCCATTTGCAAATATAGTGAAGTATCTGGGAATTACCCTAGATAAATACTTAACTGGTATGCGGATCCGGATAAAATTGCTGCAAAAACGAAACTGTCATTATGGACTTGCAGAAGCATTTGTGGCAAAACATGAGGCATACATCCCAAATAAATGCACTGGCTATATATTGCGATCATAAGGCTAATGATACCATATTAAGCAGTAGCTTGGTACTCTAAGAGCCTACAGAGCTCCGCGAGAATCAAATATCCACCTTACAAAGACAAGAGTGTCTGGCAATTAGTGCCGCCGTGCGTCGGCACTACACCCACGGCAGCGCTTGAGTGTCTTTTAAATCTGCCACCTGTCCAAATAGTCCTGGAGAGGGAGGCCAGATGGGTTACGTATAGATTTACACAGGCGGAGATCAACAATTCGCAGGCGACCATCATGGTGCTCAACAAGCTGAAAAACGCTAATAAGCGGGACATGTGCTAGGTCTACCATCAGATGCTACGTCTACCAAAACTAACTATTACCATGCCTATGACGTCCTCCTACCCGAGAGAGACAACTGGGCAAAATACTCCGAACATCTGAGAACAACAGAAATTAGTTGGTTCACTGACGGCTTCAAGACCAATGATGGTACAAGAGCCGCTGCATGGAATAAAAATGGTAAGGTTAAGCTTAAGTGTTCCCTAGGCAAACATGCAACCATCATTTTTCAGGCTGAAGTTAAAGCCATTAATATGATTACACAGCGGCTCACCGATAGAAACTGTAAAGGCAAGTCAGTCAAAATATTCTCGGACAGTCAAGCGGCTTTAAAAGCTCTTGAATCTAGCCGTTGTTCATCCAAGGCAGTATGGAACTGCCAGGAACTACTCACCAAACTAGGTAGAGAAAATAAACTTTCACTGATCTGGGTTCCTGGACATACAGGATATGAAGGCAACGAAAGAGCTGATGCTCTTGCGAAGCTAGTGGCCGCAACGGCCTTCATAGGACCAGAATCAGTAATGGGAATAGCTTATAACACAGCTAAAGAGGCCCTCTCCAGATGGACGCAACAGCAGTTTGTATAGACAAATGGAGGGAGTTTCCGGGCCTAACTCATTCAAAGATGGCAGTAATTCTACCATCAGCAGTGAGAACTAAACAAATTATTCAACCTGGCTTACAACAGGTGCAGGCTGTAGTTAACATGTATACTGGACATTGTGGACTAAGAAGCCACATGAACAAGATAGGGCTTTCCGATGAAACGGAATGCTGCTTGTGCTTGGTGGACGAAGAAACAATGGGACATGTTTTATTCTACTGTCCAGCAATGGAAATAACCAGAAATACGGTGTTTCGAAATTCTCAAATTACACTCGCAGATTTGGAAACTATCCACCCCAGAACGCTATTCGATTTCATGAAAAGAATCGAGCTTCTGGCCTAGTGGAAACTACAGATGTGAGCCACAATAGACCAAGGGTGGCAGTGGAGGGCCCCAGTTGGGCCCACTCACGTGTACAAGTACAAGTACCATGTTTTTCTGTACTGCTACACCTCGCGAAATAAACTGCTGGCCATTTGCTTTCGAGCAAGGAAAATTTCGCCTATATTTAAAACTAAATATTTTCTTAACCAGACATGATATCGACCTACGGTTTTTAATGATCAATAGACTTATCCCGTAGAAAAAACATTCCAATGTTGGATTTTTTCAAACTTTCAAAAAGTATTATATACAGGGTGAGAAAGAAGACGGTGATTTTTGCTCCAATTTCAAAAGCATGTAACTTTCACAATATTTTTTAAAATTTTGTCACTGTACGTCAATTGAATCACTGGTCCATAGCAAAGAAAGTAGTCTGTCAAATTTTTGATATCTGTTTTATTTTAAGAGATATTGATTTTTTCGTAAATCCTTGATTTTTCCAACTTTTTGGTAGCTAGACCCCACTGTGCGTTATACCGTGCAAATTTTATAAGTGATTATCATTATACCTTACGAAAAGCTATTTTATGTTCAGTAAAAAAATTGTACCTATATGTTGTGATGTGCAGTGGCGTACTTATAATCACTTATACTATTGTTTATTAGTATCTCAAAATTTTTCCCGATTGTTTTGTATTGGAAAGTACTCGCCTCTAGATTAAGCAAGTTTTATCCTTATTTTCTATTGTTTAATATTGCACTGTATCTACATGTATATTTTACAGTGTGTCTAAAAAAAATTTAAAAATTATAATTCTTTAGTTTAATTTTTGGAAAAATTTAATTATTTATTTCTAATACAGCACTATTCCTAAAATCAAACTTGTTTTGAAAACCCTTAAAATTAAATATCACTACTTTGATGTGTTTGATTTTGCGAGCGAGTACTTTCCCATACAAAACAATCGTGCAAAATTATGAGATACTCATAAACCATAGACAATATAGGGATTATAAGTACGCCACTGCACATCACAACATTTAGGTACAATTTTTTTACTGAACATAAACAAGCTTCTCTTAAGGTATAATAATCACTTACAAAGTTTGCATGATACAACGCACAGTGTGGTCTAACTACCAAAAAGTTGAAAAAAAACAAGGTTTTACAAAAAAATATGTATCTCTTAAAATATAGCAGATATCGAAAATTTGACAGACTACTTTCTTTGCTATGGACCAGTGATTCAATTGATGTACAGTGACAAAATTTAAAAAAAATATTATGAAATTTACATGCTATTGAAATTGGAGCAAAAATCATCGCCTTCCTTGACACCCTGTATATAAAAAATTTTGACAGTTTAAAAAAAATCAACTTTGGAAATTTTCTCTTAAGGGACAAATCTATTAACCATTAAAAACCAGAGATCGATATCATGTCTAGTTAAGAACATATTTAGTTTTAAATTTGGGCGAAATTTTTGTTGCTCGAAAGCAAATGGCCAGCAGTTTATTTCTGGTTTGCCCAATAGAAAATCTATTGGACCGGATAATATACTCATTATGATTATAAAAGAAAGCAAAGAAAAATTATCTGAGATTATTTCCGTTATAATAAAGAAGTCTGTTGAGGAAAGTGTTTTTCCGACCCAATTAAAGAAAGCTAAGATTATTCCAGTGCATACAAAGGGTGCACTCAGCAATATTGGGAATTATAGACCGATTTACCTTGCAATTGATTGCCTTTGGCTCCACAAATGATTACACTTGTTTTGAATTGGTATAGAGCCTCTTCGGCTCTGGCTCCAGGATGTAAACTGCACAAGTGCTAGTTTAGTGACCCTAATGAAATACCTAGATATCTTCGACGTTTCGATAAGCAAGTCTGCTATCGTTGTCAAGAATAAAAGAAACTAAAAATGAAAATGCAATAAAACAGTAAAAAGCTCTTGCAGATTGTGGAGCCAAAGGCAATCAATTGCAAGGTAAACATGAATCCTCCACAACAATATAGAACATATCTACATTATAGACCGATTGTCATATTGAGTGCCTTTTCAAAAATATTTGACAGAGTTATTTATAAAAGAACCGAAAGAATTTCTTGACGCTCATAATATTACATTTCCTAGTCGAAATGGTTTCTGAAAAGGTTTTTCCAAGGAAAGTGCAAGCATTGATCTGGCCCAGCATATCTTTGATTCCTTGGATACAAATGAATGTGTAGTTATTTTGTTGTTTCACCTGATAAGGGCCTTCAATAGTTTTGATGCGGAGTTTGTCTTGATGAAGTGAGATAAAGTGGGAATTAGGGGAATATTAATAAATTATATACATTTTTCATGAAGATAGGCTCAGAGCGTTTATAGAATCGATATGGGCACTCTACGGGAAAGGTTTTTGGGTCCACTTATATTTACAAATTTTAACAATGATCTGTCGGACTTTATTAAGAGTGGGAAGTTGTTTGTATACTGTGATGATACTACTGCTGTTGTTTCGTTCCTTCTCAGAAGATAAATGAACAATGGTATGTTTTTCTTTAGCCATTTATCCTCTAATATGAAGGTTATTATAGGCAGGTGTTTGAGGAACAATGTTTGTATGAATCGAAAATTAGGTACTACGCCTATGTAATAGCCGAAACAAAGTTGTAAAATTAGCTTTCTCGGGTTTTAAGATGTGTTGTCATTGTTTTATTACTTTCTCTAATTTTAAAACGATAACAGGTTTATGCAGTACTGACTAACATGCTTAACTAACAATGAACAGCTTATCCGATGTTTTCAAAAAGGCACGCACTTATATTCTGAAAATATTTAGCAACTATATATTTCCGCATCACTTTGCAAATCTTTTGTTGGCAATATTGCGGTACCCGAACACGACTCTTTTTAAAATACTGTAGATCGAAAACTAAGAATTTGACCCACCAGTAGTTCTATGAAAAAAAAATCAAAGAGTCAAGAGCTATAACATATAAAAGAACTAGGAATTTTCACCGAACCTACTTTTCAATGCATTTAGTGCGTGCTTCCTTAAGCCAATCCACCATATATTTAGTTGCGTCATACACCTATGGTTATCTATGCTCATCTATATGATAAGTTGGGCATCTTGAAAATTAAATAGAAAACTGTACCTTTTGCAGCTGAAACTTAAATTCCACATCTACCCTACCCTGTTTAAAATAAAACCGAGAAGGCGAGTTAAAAAGTGGCGGTGGCACCCTATCATTTAGTTATTATACGAAACAGTGACGGGAGGGTTTCACGAGTCGACGGGCATTGCTGAGCGCCTCGCTTTTAATATAAACTTGACTGTGATTAATTTGTGTACAAACAGATTGATGAAAAGCTGATGCCGGCTGATGGGAGAAAATTTAAATTCAAGGTTCGAGCCCACTTTTTATGCGGAAAATATGCAAAAAATGTCAGGCTTAGTAGCGGTGAGTCGTGAAAATACTTCAGGTAGTGTGCGCGAATAATTACTTTAAATGTTATACCTTCTTAGATATTATGTCAATACATATAAATGAAGTTTTAGATCGTTTTTTCGCAAGAAATAGCTTGCATTTCAATGATTTAAAAAACCTTCAACATTTTGTTAATAAATTATTCAGACTCTGAACTTTTTCTTTTTGCAGGGTGATTAGCTTGGATTTTCGACTACTCAATACAAATGACAGCTAGCATTGATATTGGTCAAATACTACTCGTTCTCTCTACACTTACTAGTTTTGACTGTAAACGGGGAATTTTGCTAACATTTCAGCATTTCCTTAAAGTCACCTGGTGACAGAAGGTTACTTCGACAGGTTTTTGGCCTATTTCTTGCTATGCAAAGGAAACTGTTCGACTTAAAGCCTTGGTTCCTTTTACTGAAAAAATAAACAAATCCAGTCTGTGTAGTTAGTGTAATGTACGTAAGAACATTTGGATACAAAGTAAAGAGAATCAGAGTAAGTGTCGGCAACTTTCGTTGTTTCTGGCCGAGCTCTCGATGGTCCAGGTTCATCAAAATCAACGATTTTCGTATTCAGAAGTTTGGGTTAGTTCCCTTCAAATTTTTCTTTCATTTTTGCATGGTGGAAGTTGCCTCAATATAAGGAATGTGCGGTAAATTAACTTGTTCTATTGCTACTTTCGAATGGGATGGAGTACTTGTTGCAAATGGCATTTGCATTTGTTGGATTGGTCTTGTTTCTATTTTCTTTCCTCTTTTGCGAGACGTTGCCTTTCATGACTCTTTTACAAACTCTAGTAAACTAGAATCTAACACCCTTTCGGAACTCGTTTTGTTGTCAGAAATTTTTGTCAATACTCCTCCTGAACCAGTGGCACTTAGCCCTGTTGCCCTAAAGCCAGACTGTAGGTTTGTAGCAGCTATACGGACGGGATCACAATCGATTCAACAAATTTGGGAATTGCTATTTTGGGATGCTTCCTTTTCGACGACATTCTTGTCTCCATAAATTTAGGATTTCTCGCATTTCCGGGGTCATATAGATATTATTCGCTATTGCTGTTTCGATGACATGAAGGGAAAAGTGTGATGCTGAAGGTTATCTCCAATCACAACTTTTGTTTGTTCTGGGGTGCTATTACCGTTTATGTGAGGTATCAAGATATCGAAAAACTATTTTTAAATATTGTCCTGTCAAACCATCCACTTGGAGTGACCTCATAAACTGTGCCTGCAGAACCTCCTGTTGTCCAATTTTCGTATAAGTATTGGGCTTTTTAGATCACCATGGGTGGAAGCAGGATACCCTTAGCTGCTTCACAAACCATTATACTCACCGATGTCCTTGAGTGTTCTTGAGCTCGCTCGACTCTCTTAGTTGTCCTGGGTACCAGTACTTTTCTGCACCAGGATCATCGATATGTTAGTCTCGTCGTAATTATAGGCATGTTCTGGTAACGCATTTTTCAAGATGTCTTTAATGTTGCCAAAAAAAAATTTTTAGCTCCATTTTACCTACGGCAGCTCGCTGACGTTTAATATTGGGAGTCAAACAGGTTGTCAGGTTGTTTCTTTCAGCAAATTTGCTTATGAAATCCAAACCTGGTTCGTTGTTCTTCCATTCCGGAACGTTCTTTCCTTGCTTCGTCACAAACTTCGCCACGACTTGACGAATATCCTAGGAGCCCCAGTCAACTGGGGCGCTAAGAGCTTTTGCTAATAGCTTTTCTTACTCGACAGTCAGCACACATGGACGACCCAGTTTTAAAGGATGAGTTTCACAAATTTTATCGATCAAAGTTGTTCTTGTATACTTAAACTTCTGACTTGATCTGAATTTGGACATACCGTTCTTTACAATTTCAATGGCATGTTCTTCTTTTTGTAGTTGAGGTAGCTCCCAGCTTTTTTTTGAAAAAATTACCTGAAACAAAGAGAAGAACTTAATAACAATTCAGAAATATAGTAATAATGGTAATAATAACAATAAGAAATCAATGGGTACTCAGAAAAACAATTTTTATGCAAAAAGATGCATCATAATATGAATGTCGAAGTTACTCTCGCTGTCCACGTAACCTCGTTTTACGGTAATTGCTTGGAGCTTGAATATTTGTATGAAATATAGAATTCTTGACTAACAAAGCTGTTGATATAGTGCATATTTCGCAGACGCATTTCTGAAATCCGGGATGGGAATTTTAAACGCAAATTTAACTTATTTTAGTTCAACAACGAACATTCTACGGAAGTTTAAAAAATGCTTCAATTCAATTATATTCATATTAATGTAGTAGATGTTAAATTATACAAAAAAATATTGAAGAAAACTATTTAATTTGGTGCATTTCTAATGTCTATTGTCAAGTAGATCAATTAAACATTCACTATGAGTTTCAGAAATACAGCTATAGAAATTGGTAGGTACTCAGAATATTTCAACGTCATTTGTCAAGAATTCCTCATATTTCTAAGATAACGTCAGAAGTGTATCTATGAGAGTGAGTTCTCACGGAGGAGGTAATTCACTTCCTCCGAGAGGGTTCTCCCTCGTTGAATTACTGAGGCGACTCTCTCATCATAAATTAAGTTTGTGCCTTCCTGTACTATCTTAATAATTTTTCTACACTTGTCTACCTTAAAGATGTAGACATAAGTATGAGTATTTTATTTCATCCTATAATATGACCTTGTTAAATTGCGCTGCGGTTATCACCACTCCGTCTACTGAGGATGATCTCTCACCATGAAATAAGATTTTGCCTTTTGTATAACCTTGGCACATTTTGTATGTAGCTTAGGGTTCTCTACTTCAATTCAAAATTTGTAAATTTATATTATGGTTAATATCTGAAAAAGAAAAAAGGAAGCAAAAAGCAAGTAGTGAAAAAACTTAAAGTTGAAAAGAAAAGCCCATAGAAGAACAGTGCGTAGAAGAACAATGTATAGAAAATTAGTGTTTTATTTGCTTCAAATTACTGGAAGACAGAAATTTATGTTCCTAAATGTTGAGATCATAAGTGCTGCTGTCAGTCAATGTTTGGCAGAGTGGGCAGTCAGAAAGGGAAATTATGCAGTTTGTAGAAAATACTTTTTTCTACTTGCGTGCGGAAAAGTTCATTTTTCCGCATTCAATTTAGTTTAGAAAGTGCCACTTTTCCGCACTAGTGCGGAAAAGTACTTTTCCGCACTACTTTTCCGCACTAGTGCGGAAAAGTAACAATATCAAAAAAAGTATACAAATTTGTCACACAGTAACTTCTATATTGATAATACCAAATTTAGGGGAACACGTCATGTTCGTTATAACAAAGCGGAAAACTAGTTATAATTATTAAAGAATTATTATACAAAAGAAATATAGCTACAAATTTGGGACACCCAGTATCATAAATATCAATAACTGCTATTAAATTGTTATTGTTTTATGCTTCTTAAATAAAATCTTGTCTAAAAAATCTATGTTTCTCAAGCGAATAAAAATAACTATTCTATTTGCCCAAATAAAACAAAATAGACGGTTCAATTTTTGATTTGGTGCTTGTAGAAAAAATTTTGTTCCTAACTCATGCGGAAAGTCTCTTTTCCTCACTCGACTGCTTGCCGAACTCCACTGCGCGTCGTTCGGCAAACTGCAATCGCGTGCGGAAAAGTATGACTTTCCGCACTAGTTAGGAAAATAACTATAATGCAATAATTTTTGAAGGCACCAAGGAAGGAGTTTCTAGTGATAAAGTATTAGGAAATGTCTTTATTAGAAGTAAAAAATACCTCCTTAATTAAAGCTAAAGCCTTAAAATTGAACCAATATAAAATGGAAGATATTGACGATTTAAACATCGAGAGAATTTTGGAAATTGCAAAGTTAGGGATATGGGTCCAATAAACATTGAAAAATTCGAATTGATAGGTGAACACGATATAGATAATTTTATGGAAATTGAAGCAAAACCATCCAATCCAGACGAATTAGAAATGGACCAAGAGGATGAATATGTAGCTGGAAATGTGTTTCTGGAAAACTTCAATGAAGTTCCTTTTGTCGACCGAGCATTTTGTATAACTCAAAGTTATGTAATTGTACACATATGTCCTGATAGAGAGAAGCATGGAATAGGTATTCAATTGTAATTTGCTCAAAATCGGTATATCATGTAATTATACCAAACGCTTGCGTCTGTTGTAATGTTAATAATGGAGTTTTTGAAATTGAAGTGAACACTCATATTCATATATCACCGTATTAGATAGAGCTATTTTAATCTTTTTTTGTACTTACTATCTATAAAAAATAACTAATTTACACATTTTTAATTCCAATTTCAAAAAATAACTAAATTTAAAAATTTTTAATTCCATTAAACTGCTATTTAAAATCATATAGTAGTTATTTGAAAAACTTCAATAAAATTTGACAAAAGAATTGAAGTATTGAACCACTAAAGACAACCTAACTTTACAAACGTGAATGTGAACACCATGTTTCTGTATACCATATTAGATGAAGCTATTTGAATATTTTTTTGTATAGGCTATAAAAAATAACTAATTAGTGCTGGATATGTTTATGATATAAATATTTGTTGTAATACTTCATATAAATACAAAATTTGATTAGCACACATTAATTGATGATAAAAGATTAACTTATGAATTTTAAATAATTTATTAACAAAAAATTTGCTATTTTGTTTGCTTCTTTAGGTACTAATTTCATAAAATAATAATCCTAGTATGTTAAATACTGTTTACGATATGTGCATTTGGTATAATACTTCAAATAAATACAAAATTTGATTATCTCATATTGATTAATGGTAAAGGATTAACAAAAAAATAGCAATTTTATTTGCTTGCTTATGTACTAATTTTATAAAATAATAATCCTAGTATGTTAAGTACTGTCTACGATACACATTTGGTATACTACTTCAAATAAACACAAAGTTTGATTATCTCATATTGATTAATGATGAGAGATTAACTTATGAATTTGAATTAATTTATTTACTAAAAAATAGCTATTTTGTTTGCTTGATTATGTACTAATTTTTTAAAATAATAATATTAGTATGTTAAATACTGTTACCGATATGCACATTTGGTATACCCACTACTTGAAATGAATACAAAATTTGATATCTCATATTGATTAATGATGAAAGACTAACTTATAAATTTTAAATAATTTCTTAACGAAAAAATAGCTATTTTGTTTGCTTTTTGTACTAATCTTACAAAATAATAATTTTAGTATGTTAAATACTGTTTACGATATGCGCATTTTGGTATAATACTCCAAATAAATACAAAATTTAATTATCTTATATTAATTAATGATAATTAATGAATTTCATATACTTTATTAACAAAAGAATAGCTTTTTGATTGCTTGCTTATGTAATAATTGAATAAAATGATAATCCTAATATGTTAAATACTGTTTACGATATGCACATTTGGTAT
>MU182978.1:143209-161150 GCA_016904865.1 Pissodes strobi | reverse complement strand
TTGTCTCAAGGAGCACTGGCGCCCACAATATCATAAAAAATATATAGTTAGTGAAAGAGACAACTCACACCCTCAGTGACAAAGAATCTCATATTTAAATAACCTAAATAAATTAATTTTCGCTTTATCCTTACAAATTGGCGACTGAGCTAGTAAAAACATTACAAAGTGGCGCCTAATTAATTTAAATTAAAAATAATTAAATACTTTTCATTACAAACAATCAGTTTTATATAATCGATCATGATATTTTGCATTTTTGCAGATGCCGAAAAGAACAAGGGCGCAATGGGATCCAGAAACCATAAGGCAGGCTATACAATTTGCTGAAAATGGAGGTTCATCAATAGGACAGGCTGGTAAAAGGCTCAATATCCCAGAGTCTTCTATACGAAAAAGGAAAAAAGCATATGACAATGGATTTGATGTTGTAGGACCACATATTGGTAAGTAGTGTGTCATTTGACCCGTTCAAGAAGAGACATTAAAGACCACTTTCTTAAGTTGGCAAAACTTTATCATGGAATGACTAAAGTTCAAGTCAGAAAATTAGCCTTTTCCTTTGCCGAATGCAACTCGATAAAGCACCACAACGTTGAACCAAAAAAGGCCGGAAAAGACTGGTAATATGGATTTCTCAAGAGAAACCAAGAGATAACTCTAAGAAATCCGAAACTCACTAGCATCAATCGAATCTCAGCATTTAACAAAGACCAGATTGTACATTCTTCCAAAACCTTAAGAAATTATACGACAAATTTAAGTTTAAGGAGGATGCAATATTTAACGTAGAAGAAACTGAAATTTTTGCGGTAAAAAGCCATGCGAACTCGGACAAAAAGGGATTAAACAATTTGGCACTCTCAGATCTGGTGAAAGAGGAAAAACAGTTACTATTATCTGCTATGAATGCTTCTGGAGCTTGCTACATAACCAACAAGGCTAATGCAATTTATTCCTGTTCAAAAACTGGCTGGAGCAATGAAAAGCTTTTTCACAAATGGCTGGAATACTTCAAAAAAACGTAACATGATGGATCTGTATTATTGCTTCTAGACAATCATTCAATCCATATTTAATTAACAGTTTTTAACTATTGGAAAGAATATGGTATTATTCTTCACACGATACCCTCATATATGTCCCATAGGCTTCAACCATCGGACGCAAGTTTTTACGGTCCACTAAAAATAGCGTTTAACAGGCAATGTGACTACCACCTAACATGGGCAGAAAGAATCACACAATATGATTTATTTGCTATATTTAGCATATTATACTCTTGCTGCTACAATGAATAAAGCCCAATCGGGATTTAGGGCATGCGGGATATGGCCTTATCAACCAGATAACTTCACCGATAACTCCGATGAGGATTTTCTACCAGCCACTCACCACCTCCCAATTATGATTGATGCCGAATTACCTTTTATTTCCTCTGTATACCACCAGCTTCTCTTAAACTAGATAAACAAAATAGTAACCTTACTGAGAAAAATTATTTAAACGGCCTACCCAGTACCGAAAATAGTGATGATCTTGTCCCCAGTACATCTACAATTTCAGATGAGTTGAGTCCTCTTCCTAAACCAAGTAGAGCTAAACAAGAAAAGCGCAATAAACAAAAGTCTGAAATATTAACAGATACACCGAATAGAGGAAATCGCAGCAGCAAAAAGGGCACTAAGGCAAATGAACTTAGAAGAGAAACAAGAAAAAAGTATAAAATAACTAAAGGCCGTCAAATTAAAAATTTTAGTCTTCGAAGAAAGTAGTGAAGATATTTAAGAGAGTGAGATGTATAACGATAACGAGTTGGACCATCTCGAATCAGACCAAAATGAGAGATGTGTTATTTGTGGGGATGGCAGTATACAAAACAAGATATGGTTCAAATGTTTGTTCTGTAAAAGCACTATGCATGGAAGAAGATACCCATGAGGGATATATTTGCGATTTTTGTGACACCTAATGAACTTTTTTATTATTTTCATGTTATTATATTTTTTATATCTCGTTTTATATTAATTTTTAATCATACGTTAATGTATTTTTTCCCTTTTAAACAAATAAGTATATTCTTACGTTCAATAAATTGTGTAATCTGTTTCCCTTTTCAATGCGCAGGATTATCCTACCTATGCGCACCAATGGCCGCATTAGTCCAGTAATTGTGCATATTGTCATTGTTTACAATTCGTATTTTAAAGACACAATGTTTTTTTTTTTATGGCAGTGACACACACATAGTTCCACAGTGATGCAGTGCGCCAGACAAAGGAGTTCTTGTAAAGCGTTGGTGTTTCCAGTTGTGCTACGAACTGGTGCGCTCTTGCTGATTGTGATTGTCTGACAGGCGTTGCCAGGGGCGGGATGAGGCAAACCAAATTCTGGGAACATCTGCCGTGAAAGTATCTATAAAACAGGGACATCTCGGCCGTATGACTGCGATGTTCCAGACTATACAGTTTCCGTGTTAACTCCGGGTCGCCGACGAGACGGACAGCTCTCTTCTAAATGATATCCAGCAACTTTAGGGTGTGCTTTGGTGCGGCACCCCAGATGTGGGAGCAATATTCGAAGCACGGTCTTATTTGCGCTTTGTAGATCAAGAGCAACTGCTGCGGTGTATAAATTTTTTTGTCGCGAAATAGCGCACCAAGCTTCTGGTAGGCTGATTTTGGGATGTTAGCAACGTGGTCATGCCAGGACATATTGCTGTTGACCCAGACACCCAGCAGTCCGATTGACGAAGATGAAGGATTGGTCGATCCTGCCATAATGATGTCAGGTTCCACTGTATTGGCCCTCTTGGTAAACGTTGCTGCTTGGGTCTTTGCTGCATTGAACTGGACCAAATTTCGGTCGCTCCAAGTTTGAACCTTCTCTAATTGCTGTAATCAGCTCCTGTCTGCGGTGATGAGTCTTAGTCGCTGGTAAAGGTTTTTCTGATCTAAAGTACTGTCATCTGCAAAACTGTAAACAGGCTTATTCGTTTCGATCAGCAGGTCATTAATATAGATGAGGAACAGAGCTGGTGAAAGTATTGCGCCCTGAGGCACGCCCACGTTAATAATGAATGTGCCTCAGATGTGTCCATCAACTGCGACGTGCAGAGATCGGTTCTTAAGGACACTGGCAAGCCAGCTGCAGAGAGAGGCTAGCAGTCCGAAGGACGGAAGTTTGTTGAGCAGTCCGTCATGTCAAACTCTGTGGAATGCCTTCGAAATATCTATCGCAATCGCTCGAGACTCTCCGTAGTTCTCAATTGCCCGACTCCTTATATGAGTGACATATATCTCTTTGCGAAAGCCGTATTGATTATTGCTGATTATTCTGTTGTTCTCGAGGTACTTGAGTAGTTGATTGACTACACGTTTCATGACTTTGGAGATTATGGGAAGCAAGGCAATTGGGCGATAGTTTCAGGGCGTGGTACTTGAGAAGTTGATTGACTACACGTTCCATGACTTTGGAGATTATGGGAAGCAAGGCAATTGGGCGATAGTTTTAGGGCGTGGTTTTCTTGCCTTGTTTTAGAACAGGTGGCACTCGAGCGACTGTCCAAGAAGATGGGTAAATCCCTGTTCGGTAAGACAGAGAAAAAACCCTGAAAAAAACGGGTGTGCATACAATGTACATGTTATTAAAAATATGCTACAAAATATTACAGCCAAAGCCTTGAGGAATCTTGAGATCATACCCAGGAGACCAATATTTCCCACTTTCCGATACTTTACGCAAGGTAGTGCCTCTATTGCTAGCAATTTATGTTAATATTAGATGAGAAATAGAACAAAAAAATATTAGAAATTTATGCACAAAACATAAAGAGCAATATTTTAGACAATTGTGAAATTGTTGAAAACGTAGTACTATTCAAGAATAATGGAGGTGGACATTTTCTAATTAATGACGGAATGAATAGTATAAATATTGATAACTTTAAAACAAAATCACCTTTTTTTTAGATAGATACCCATGCATGATATGCATAAACTGGTAATTGTTTCTGGGGATTTTATTATTCATTTTCATTCGAATAGCTCTAATAACATTTCCTTTAGAAATGTGATTGCTTCGTTTGGTTTTAAAGATAATGTCAAACTAGCCCCGTTTAAATAGTTGTTTATATAATATTTAAATCACCAGGGTGAGTGCAATGAATGTTTTCACACATCCTTGACTGATTTTAGATGAGATTTCATTGGCGAAAGTCGTTTGGGAACTAATGACAAACTTTATATTAGTCGGACCTGATCGTAACAATGATGAATGATTTATCACCACTGTCGGTTAAAACCCTGTTAAATTGGCGTCGTCTGATAGTAGGTTCTGAAGTAGGTGTTTGTTAACCGATTATCTTATATGATTGAAATTTCTTAAGTGAGCAGTCAATACTGGTAATCAAACCCAAATGGCCATTTTTTATACATCTATTTTTCTTTACTTGTACACTTTAACGAAAACGCAGTATGAAGCTACATAGCATACCCGTTAACATAATATACTAAATATGTATAAAAGATTAATTGAATTTATATTTTAAAGGACAAATGTATATTCGCACTAAAAATTCATTTGCCAGAATTAAGTTACAACTTTTCAATCATGCCCTCGCACCAGGAAATACACCGTGACTGTTTATTAAAAAAATAGAGCCAATGTATGTGCTCCTACACTGTGCTCTACGCTCGATACATTCACGTTACTCATCTGGGAAACATATGCATACTACCTACCTGCGAAGGAGCATTTTATTGTCCCGTAGGCTCTTTTCGTGTCATCGTAGGACCATTGTGCCCTTTGGTGTGTTTTGTATACTTTAAGGATCTTACCACCATTAGCCCAACTTGTTGTTCAGAGATAAGAGGGTTAAGGTTTAGTTGAACATATTTGGTCCCCTCCCAGTACCTACTATACCTAATCAATATCGCGGAATCTACGCGAACCTGATCAAACTACAACACTAGTTTTAAAAGTTCGACCCTCCCTTAAAATGACGTCTAGCTATTAGATCGTAAAGAATTTCAGTGAAACGAAATAATTTACTTATCTGTAAGGAAGCCGTCTGGACTCCCCTGCGAATTCGCTTGTGGCTGGGGTTTATTCGCATCTACCTACAGCAAATTTTCGACCTTCGGACCTACGCATTTGGCAACAGCCCGGTGTTGTCGTTCTATTATTACACTTCACGCATGGCCCTCCGCTAGCATCGTTCGCTCCGGGAGCGCAACCAAACAAACCTAACCCAAACTAACCCAAGGCAATGCCCAAAATCAAGAAAAAACAAAAACAAACAACTTTGAAAAATATAGAAATTATCGCGTACGCATGCGTGAAGGCTCAAATTGCTGTAGGTAGACGCGAATCTGAAGTTTTAAGATTTGTTGTTAATTTCATTTGGCTGAGGAAAATTACTGAGATTCCCAATTTCTCGGATAATAATTGAGAAACTATACAAAGTCTAGGTGGAACTCGTCTCTACCTAAAGCACGTGGACGCCAGAATAAGTGAAAATTTCAATTGGAAGCCAGTCTCAAGCTTTGGCGAGTGGAATTGGATTAGGCTATAGCCAAAATGAGTGCTTTGGAGAGTGGAATGGTACCAATCTCTAGCCAAAACGAGTGGTTTTTATAGACTCATCCCTGCTTCTTGCTGCGGATTTTGTTTTATATAAGAGTTCCCCATTCCGATACTGCATAATAAAAAATCCATTAAAAAGGGACGTAAATAAGTATGGAACATGAATTCCCGATTCCCTGCGCCCGGCTCAACTCTTTTTACCTACCTCTCGAAGGTTGCATGTAAAAGTGCTTTTTTAAAGTTTTTTATAATACCGAGTGTATGCAAATCTTGCCGCCAAATTTTATTATTTTAGAAATTTTCCTTGTTAATTTGCATACTTTGGGTCGGCCTGTTTCACTTATGAATAATTTTTTTCCCATAAAATCCAAGGTAATCCCTAACAAAAGCTCAACTCTTAAGTGGTACACTCCAAAACAAAAAAAAAATATGAGGGATGAATTATTTTTTTTAGTGAATTACATATATAATATCCTGAACGGGTGACGAAGAATTTTATAAGTAGATATCGCAATCGTTACAGAGAAGAAATATAATTATCCAAAAGGCAGCATTTTGTGAAATAACTTGTTCGAATAATTTACAAAACTCCTATTGGGACATACTTAAGTGTCATAGAAACTCAAAAAAATAAAGCATATATGAATCACAATGTAACTGCAGAGCGATTTAATGATTTTCTCTCAAATGTTGGTAGTGAGATAGTTAGTAAACTGCCTCAGTCACAGTTACCATCTGATATGTCGTCAAGACAAAGATATAAGAGCCAATTTGTAGTTTTTTAAGGTAAATAAAGCTCTGTTAAAAAAATAATATTCGATATCAAAAATAAAGCCAGCCAAGAAATCTTTGACATTAATATATTATATGTGAAACAAATAATAGATGTAATTATTTCCCCTCTAACCAAGCTTTTTAATTTGGCAACAGACGAAGGGGTGTTTCCGCCGATTTTTGAAACTGGCAAGGGTGGTTCCAATTCATAAAGCGGGTGCGTTAGATGATGTAAATAATTTTCGCCTCATATACCAAGATTTGTGAATTCTATGCCACTAATTCTTTGATATTTCACAACCAATTTGGTTTCAAAGTGGAAAATCTAGTGTAAATGCAACAACTCGCCTGACTGAGAGAATTGCAAATGATTTTGGGTATAAGGCTTACGTGGGTGCTGTTTTTTGTGATTTACTTATTTATTTTTCAGCTTCGTTAGGGTCACTAAACTAGCACTTGTGCTGTTTACACCCTGGAGCCAGAGCAAGCGGCTCTAAGTGGAGAGAAAACCCAAACATTTGTAAGGTAAAACATGAATCCTCCACAACAATATAAAACATATCTACATAAAAGGCTTTCAACTGCATCTGTCATGAATATCATTTGAATGATTTAAGGAATATTAAAATCTTGAGTTTGAATTTAATGAAATTTTATCTTAATGTGAGGATATAGGTAGTGGAAGCGGGGAACGTGTTGTCTGTCTGTCGGGGATTAACCAAAGATGTATCCCAGGGATCCGTTCTCGGCCCTGTATTATTTCAACTCTCGGTAAATATAATTAGTAAGTCTTTTCTGAGATCTGACCTTGCCTCTTCGCGAACGACACGGCTTATGCTTGTTTCCATGGGATATTGAATGACCTGCAAAATGATCTTTTACAGACACAGTCGGGACAAGATTCTCAAGTATACATCTTGACCTTAATGAAGTAATAGTATATTGTGCAACAAGTGCTGAAAATAAGACTTTTCACACGAATGAGATAGTTTGGTGACACGAGCCGTAGGCGAGTGTCATAAACTCTCATGAGTGTGAAAAGTCTTTTCAGCACGTGTAGCACACTATACTTTTTCTACGACTGCTACATACAGGGTGCCCCACTGGGATTGTGGTATAAAATTACATGTTATATGGGAAACTTTTTTATTATTGATATATCAGAAAGTTTTATTCCTAATGAAAGAAGCTACGTGAGTAAGAGATTCTCGCTAAACTATAACTAGAGGCAGAGCCCTAAAATGGAGCCACCGGTGTGGGGTCCCTATTTTCCAAATATTTTGAAAAAGGGGCTCCGGGGGCGAAACCCTAAAATGAGGGCCCCAAGGGGGCGAAGCCCTAGAATGGGGCCTATGGTACGGGAGTCCCATTTTTGACAGTTTTAGGAATGGGGTCCCCGGGGGCGAAGCCCTACAATTGGGCCCCATTTTCTACAGTTTTGCAAAAAGGGGCTCCTGGGGGGGGGGCGAAGCCACAAAATTGGGCCCCCTTTTTAAGAGATCTGGGAATGGGACCTCTGAGGTCGAAGCTCTAAAACGGAGACGAAGCCCTTTAATCTAAATATCCGAATAAGCGTGTGAAAAGTATACTTTTCACACGCCGTGTGCAAAGTTTACTTTTCACACGATGTTTGAAATGTCCAGTTTTCAAGAGCAGTTGTTAGTGCGTGTTTGTCTATTTCCAGGGCAGTCGTAGAAAAAAACTTTAAAATGCTTTTTTCTAAAAACATGCGGAAAACACCACTCTCCCACAAGCATTTTAATTTAGAAAATAATTTTTCCCGCACGTGAAAATTTTTTCAAGAGCATTACATTATATTTTTTGCTAAATTGACGAAATTTTAGACTTACACATTAAGATATTTAATTATCAAATTTCGTAATATTTCGCTTAGGTTTATCATAAACAAAATGTATTTAATTTTTGCTCTGAACCGCCATACACAATCTATTTAAAACAACAAAACCATCTTTTCTTTGACAACATGTGCTTCCCATTGGTTCCCATAGCGCCAATAAATTGTTTGCCAAGGTGAACTCAAGACAACATTGAAGATAAAGGAAGCTTCGTCACCATAAAGATCGTTGACTAAAAAGACCATTCTTCAATGGCATTTGTAATCTCGGAAGAAGTTAACAACGGTGCATTCTTCAAGCTCTTTAAAACATAGGCATCCTTGCGACCTTCAAAAAAAAATCTCATCGTCGCTTTTGTATAGGAGTAAATTCGATTGAAAAATGTCATCTGAGATTGCAGCCTATCTATATCTTCCAAAACCTCAATGCTATACTGGCCATAGTTTTAAGCGTTCTTCAGCTATTCTTTTCGCCGATTCTGGAGAAGATTTCACTAACATAAAAAGGCTATACTAAATGAAATCCTTTGCATTCCATGCAAAATTTTTATCCAAAAGGATTTCCTATAGAAGCATAACAACAGAGCGCTTTCGGCCTAGGCCATCATCAGTGTTACCTGAAAAGTAAGTAGAAGCACTACCCATTAACGGAAAGTAAGAGGTTGATGTACTGATGTAAGATCTTTATGAAAGAAAATGTTCTAATTTTGATCGTTATATGACCATTCTTAGAGCGTTGAAATTTTTTTTCTTGAAGGTATAAAAATAAGTGTGTAGTTGAGAATGGTGCATTTTTTCGGCGATTTTTTGTGTGAAATTTTAGAAACAAAGGAAAATGGTAGAGGTTCTTTCACTTACTTGGACCTGAAGAGCATATTAACGAAGAGAAACACACAATACCAACAAACAACTGTTAAATCACAATTAAAAAGTTAAAAGTCACATTTTAAAAGATACAATACATAATTAAAGGCCGATGCCTTAACCACGCTTTTCGTGGAACGACAAAATGTATCGTTGTTGAAGTTGACAGTCTTGACAAGTAGAATCTAAAGACGCAGATAGTGATCCACCAAATTAGCGGTAAATTTAGATCTTGAAATTTAAATGCTTAAATATTCAGGATACAAATGATGTACCTAACTTTATAAAGTAAGTCTGGAGAACAGACTGGCTGCCACTAAGCTAGATGAGGTCAAAAGATGTGATCAATGTTATATAAAATAATTTTAGAGAACTAACGATGAGCTAAGAAGTTATTGTTTTGAAAAAAGAGAAAGTGCTTACTTGAATGAATGATAGGATTATAATAGCCAAAGTAAGAGCAGACGATGGCCCGACACAACCTACCAGACCCCCCCCCCCCCCCCTATTTGCGGTCGTTAATTCATGTTTTATCATTAAGAGAAAAAACACAAACTTTTTGATTAAGGGTATTAGTGTGTTACTTTCCGTTAATGGGTGGTTCTTCTATTAGATAAAATAAAATACTAAAATACATTTATTTACTTTTTGTATGTACCATAAATTAGATCGCATTCTAACACACACTGTGGTACAAGAGCATGTTTGCCAGATTTCCTTATTAATCAGTGAATTTAACTTTCAGGTAGGTATATTTTGTTTGTAAATAGCATATTTTAAATTTATTGAACCATGTTACATTTGTTATTCTATAAATACCTAATTTAAATCTACGTTAGTTAACAAAAAAAACATACGTAATTACCTACTTTAGAATTTTAAATATTGTCATCAAGCATGCGAAGAATTTCTATAAATAAAAGTGGCAATGCCGCGTGGCTGCCTCCTCTACTTCGGCTACGTCTCGTCTACTTTCGGCCGATTCCGGCCGAATAATAACATAGCGTATTAGTCGTAGTAAAACGGCATATTTTGAATCTATTACTATCGTGTGGTATTCTTTAGTGCTTTGTAAGACTTTTTGAGACAAATCAGTGTTTAATAATTTATCATGGTTCATCATTGTAGAGTTTGCAAGAAAACAAGTCGGAATTTTCCAAAACTATTGTGTCATCGGTGAGTATTAAATGTCATTCCATTGCCGTCTCTCGAGGACCATACAAAGCAATAAAATAATGCATGTGTTTCTAGTTCAAGTACAAGTAGATGACAATTAGCTTCTAATAACACTTTACAAGTTTATTATATCTGCTAATCAAAAATGAAACTAATCTAACATAATTGATATTTTCGTCTACACGAGTCCTACCGCCTGACGAGTCCAATCCAGTCGCTTGTGCGCGAATTATAAACACACTTCTGAAAACTGAATGGTATATTTGCTTATAAATACTTTTAAAACCTTGCCATCTACTTTTACTGGACTGGTTTGAGGACCAATATATATGAAGATGTCCCGTTAAATTGCCATGGAACCGAATTAATAAAATTAGTGTTAACAAATTATTTTAAAATCAGGATACATTATGAAACTTAAAAAGCTTGAATCTTCTCAGAAACCAAGAGTTAGAAGTTTACTTACAAAAGCTGTCTTATTTAGAAAAGAATACACTTTTTTATACTTATTAGTTATTCAACTAGATTGTTTAAATAAGCGTTGTATACTTAAAATGAAATTTCAGGACTTAAAAACTTGTCAAAAATGTTCCAAAATAATTTTACCTGGTATTTTCTTAATCTCTATCTTTGCTTTGTTTTGTTCTTTTGAGTTTTTTTATTGCTGTGATTATTTTGATTTTTCAATAGCGAAATCAGTAGTCCTACTCCATTTAATTATTGGAACATTTTTATCGCCATTAGAATGCAAAAAACATTTTACATCTATTACGATAAAAGTATGTTACTATATACTATCCTAAATGAACGGTTTGATTTAGTATTATGGTGTATTGCAATATCTTTAATTTTTAATTAATAAAAATGTAACCTATTCCGGTACGTTTTAGCCCGTTTTGGTGCTTTTGGTTAGTCATTTAAACCGGTTCCGGTACCTTATATGCAATTTTAATGTTTTTGGTTAGTCGCCAAAATTGGGTTAATTTGGGTTAGCTTTAACTTACTTTAACATTTTTAATCTGATCTGATATTTTTTAGCCCGTTTGGTGCATTTATTCACTTTTGGTTAGTTTTGGTTAGTCATTCAATCAGCTTTCGATTACTTTCAGTTAGTTCCAATTTAGTTTAGTAATTTGGACTGCTTCTGACACGTTATTATAACCAATTTAAATGCGAGTTTAAAAGTTTTTGGTTAATTTTAGTTAGTCGCCAAAATTCGGTTAATTTGGGTTAGTTTTAACTTAATTTAATATTTTTAATCTGTTCCGATACGTTTTAGCCCTTTTTGGCGCTTTTAGTTAGTGTTGGTTAATCGTTCAATCAACTTTCGTTAAAGTTAAATTAGTTTCAACATAGTTTAGTCATTTGAACCGGTACGTTATAAACAATTTTAATGTTTTTGGTTAGTTATGGTTAGTCGCTAAAATTCGGTTAATTTGTTTCAGTTTTAGCTTACTTTAACATTTTTAATCTGTTCTAATACGTTTTAGCCCGTTTTTGGTGTTTTAGTTAGTTTTGGTTAGTCATTCAATCAACTTTCGGTTAGTCTCAGCTAGTTCCAATTTATTTTTGAGCCGATTCCGGTACGTTATTATAACCAATTTGAATGTCGTCTTTGTTTCATTTTAACTAGTCGCCAATATTCGGTTATTTTTAGTTAGTTTCAACTTACTTTAATATTTTTAATCTGTTCCGATACGTTTTAGCTCTTTTTGGTGCTTTTGGTTAGTTTTGGGTTAGCCGTTCAATCAACATTCGATAAATATCAGTTGGTTTTAATATATTTGAGCCCTTTGATCCGGTGCCGGTACGCTATAAGCAATTTAAACGTTTTTGGTTACTTTTGGTTAATCGGCAAAATTCGGTTAATTTGGGTTAGTTTTAATTTGCTTTAACATTTTGAATGTGTTCTGATAGGTTTTAGCCCGTTTTGCTTCTTTTAGTTAGTTTTGGTTATAGTCATTCAATCAACTTTCGGTTACTTTGAGTTAGTTCCCACTTATTTTAATCATTTGAACCGGTTCCGATACCTTAATTATGACCAATTTTAATGTTTTTGGTTAGTCGGCAAAATTTAGTTTATTTGGGTTAGTTTTAACTTACCTCCATATATTTAATTTGCTCCTATACGTTTTAGCCCGTTTTGGTTTTTTATTACTTTTGGTTAGTCATTCAAACAACTTTCGGTTACTTTCAGCTAGTTCCATTTAAACCGTGCCAGAGTTTTGGTGTTCGAAATT
The DNA here is from genome assembly GCA_016904865.1 of Pissodes strobi. Classification (NCBI taxonomy): domain Eukaryota; kingdom Metazoa; phylum Arthropoda; class Insecta; order Coleoptera; family Curculionidae; genus Pissodes; species Pissodes strobi. The sequence goes on along the minus strand of MU182978.1, from coordinate 148,655 downwards.
GTCGATACCTTTTTTCATGCCAGTTTTGATACCCAACCAGTCTGAACAAAAAAAATTGGAGGTATGGTGACGGAACTTTATAGACTTTTAATCTTTTATAATTTAATATCCCTCAAAAATATTAATAAAGACTTTTCAATACATTTAAATAGCATTCCTACCTACTCAAGACAATCAAATTTAAATTATGTACTAAAAAATTCTTGAAAATTTTCGGTCGCAAATTTTCCAATATTTCAATATCCAGATTTAATTTAAGAATCGAACTCTATAAACGACCCACAAATTCCCATTTTTAGATTTGCGTGATCAATTTAGATTTGAATTTTGGTGAAAGAAAAAAATTACGAAAAATTAAAATGCTACGCCTATGTTTGTTTGCCCACTAGCCACTTCCTGTACCACAGTTTCATTGATAAATACGCACTTCACAGTCTGTGGTATAGGATGCAGTTTTCTAGAAAATTATGAATGACAGACTTTGTCTTTTTAAGTAAGTAGTGGTTCTTCTACTTACTTTTCAGGTAACACTGATGCCTAGGCCGAAAGCGCTCTATTGTTATGCTTCTATAGGAAGTCCTTTATGGATTAAAATTTTGCATGGAATACAAAGTGTTTCATTTAGTATGATTCATACATGCACACAGCCACTACTCATCACTTTATAAAAAGAATAGGCGGATGAACATCGACTACTGTGGCAGAAAGGTACCTTGAAGACCGGAAATAAAGAAAAAAGTATATCCAATAATATTTTGTTAATCAGTGTTAAGACAAAAGAAAATGCGAACAGTTGTAAAGTTCCTGCTTTACTGCAAAAACAACAATTAACATCAATAAGCCTGCAGAGTTCAGTAAATCGTACGTTTAATATTAATACACTCAATAAATAAAATTGGAATATACACTTTTGATAATTATTCTCTCATAGAAACCTCGCAGGTGCTGACAACTCAGTGAGTGATGTAAAATTTTTTAACTTTCATTAATATCCCTTATTATCTCACCTCACGCCGATTTTATTTGTAAAAATATTTCAACGAATATCTTTCTTTTAAGAAACATAATGGAGATTGTCCCTGGTATAGTAACGAAAACTGCATTTTAGATTCTTATTATGTCGCACGTTGCGTATGCCCTAACACGCTGAGATAATTCTTCTGCTCATCGTGTAATCAGAAGGGCTCCATATAGAAATACCATGAGAGAAGGGTTCAGAAAGCTAAGAATACTTACTCTGCCCTCTTTGTTTATCTTCCAGTATCTGATTATTATTAAGGAGAATTTGGATATTTATGAAACACATAGCACAATACCAGAAACAATGCTAAAATTCAGTGGCGGCCCCTGCCGTGCGGCACATGACCACGTGCCCCCAATAATTCCATAAAAAGGATTATAAAATAATATACCTATTAGACACCTATTCCTCTCATGACAATAATAATATTAATAATTATTTCTTAATTTTCAGCATATTTAGCTTTATCTACTTATTTACTAAAGTACTAGAGCAATTTACTAACATACGCACACGTCCACGAGTCCCGATTTTACGTCACAGATCGCCATAGAGTACGTTATATTCTATTTTGTTTACAAGGTTCCTATGGTAACGACTCTTTTCACCGCCGCGCCGCCTAGAATGGCCCATTAGCGCACATTCTTATTGCGTCCACTTGTCGGTATCCTTTTGACATGTTATTTTGACCGCTTGTCGCGTTTGTTTTGACTAATATAGTGACGATACTGGCGCGTTTCTTTCAATCAAACTTAGTTAAACATTAGTTTTATCGATAATTTTGTGGATAAGTGAATGTATTCTATGATAAACTAAGAACTAAGCAGGCAATTCCGAATACTTTAAACCGTTTTATTTTTGTTAAGTGTTTAATAGAAATTTACTGTAAATTATTTTGTTAAAATGAATTCAGTGGCATATATTTTAAAAAAACAGATCTACCTAAATTATGAGGACACGCTTAGTGTCAAGTAATTGGGAATACTTAATCCTGATTTAGTTATAAAACAACTTGTACGGGAGAAACATGGGAATTCAATAGACATTTCAAACGGAAACACGCATATGATAAGTTTTCGTGGATGTGCGGCTTGCTATTGGACAAATTGTCGATGCTGGCCGACGGGCGGTAAAGAATGCACTTTATTTGGGTTGGGCATTTTTGGGTCAGTCAAGTAGTTCCATATTCGGTTCGATTTACGTTTGCCGTTTTTCGGATTTATATAATTAATAACAAACGGTCAAGCGAGGAAGGATGCTGTTAATTCTGTTGGTCGTGTTTGTTGTTAATTATCAAACATTTAGTAGAAAACTATTAAATTATTTTATATATTTATATTTAGAACCGAAATATCTATATGCTTATTACAATTACATAATTAGAATTTTTTATTGAAACATTTATACTATGGAAAAACTAGTTTCATTTAATGTAAATTACATTAATCGTCATGTTTATGTTTTTGTTCGTTTTTCCTATAATTTTCTTATTCCTAAATATAAATATAGTGGTCACAAGGGGCCCCATGATTTTTTTGTGTTTTAACGATTTTAACGAGTTTTGGGCGAAAATTGGGCACCCCGGCAAATTTCCGTCTTCGGAAGCGCCTGCGGCGGCGGCGGCGGGCTTTTGGATCCCTTGTACCCCTCCCACTTTATGAACCCAGGAGCCGCCACTGCTAAAATTACAACTGATTTCCCTGAATAGATGCAATGCACCTCAGTGAGGACCGATGACATCTGTGGTACCAGTGAGCGCTATGGTAACTGTGAGCTTTCAGGTCCTCCACCGAGGCCTCGTGAAATGGTTTTGTGGTACATGGAACTTGCAGGCTCCTTTAGGTGAGTTATCTCATAATTGAATTATTTATTTTCATTTATGTATAATGCTCTTGATTCTTCCTGCCTATATTTTAAAATTTTGCATTCGTTTCTTTTTTCTATCTAGGCATCTTCGTCTTGTCCCTAGCTGAAGTGTAAGTAAGAAATTGAATTTAAGACGAGTATTTCCTCCTCGTGCATATTTCTATTTTACCCATTATTAATATATTATTATACTTTTCAATTGTCCCCTATCTGGGTCTTAATATTACTATATGCCCATTTTGTGTGGACGGCGTGTTCTGCCTTTATTTTTTTCACTGCATTATTTTACAAATTTTTTTTCTTTCTTAGTCCCTTATTCTCTATTATATGGAGCCAGTGCCTCGCACTGACTCCATATAGAGTCTTGGTGTGTATATTATATTATATCTATGATGTACTTTTTTAATCATATTCACTATTCTATAATATATTACGTCTATGTGTTCCTTTATACTCTGTTAAACATAGGATGAATTCATTTTTAATTGATCATTCTTTTAATAATTTTAATGAATATTTGTATGCCGATTTTAATACGTTATGTAGATGTTTGATGTCGTATTTGTGTAGCTCATTAGCTCATTGCTTGCTTGGCTGTGTGTTGTGTCTGGTTATGTTATTTGTGGTTAATTCTTTTTGTATTCTGACTTAGTTTACTAGAATAATATTGACTTAGAACTGTAGTGCTGACGATTATAAACACTCGCATAAATAGCATGACTAAAGTTATTTTATTCTATTCTATAATATATACATATAATTAGCTCATGCTTATTATTGTCTCGACCTCTCAACGAACAAGGAGCAAAATATTATCAAGTTATTTTAATGCGGTACGAGGTACATATTCGAGAACACGTCCGTTGTGTCACATCACCACCGGTCTCCGGTTCGTCCGTTTGCCTTTTTGCAAAACGTCCCGCTGATAAAAACTAGTATACATCCTGCCACCCAATTAGTTTGACAACTCGCGTCCATACTCCGGTGGCGGCCGAGTGCGAATCGGACCGGTAATTATCGATCTGTATAATATGTGGTACAAGAATAACTCAAAAATTAATTTACCTACCCAAATAGTACTGGAAGGCGTTTGCCTATTTGGTCTGTCGAATAAAAAAGATTGCACTCACAAATTAGAGCTTAACACGCAGCTGGTGAGGTAACTTTTTTGGGACGTAACTGGTGAGGTTGCGTTTGATAAACCCCATTAAAAAATACGTTTTTGGAAAGCCTTTACTATAAAAAAAATTATTGCATTGTGTAAATGTAACGACTTAAAAGAAGTAGATAAAATAAACAATAAATAAAAAATACTAAATTAATTATTTTATTTTGTAGGTTACATTGCATTACAAAGTTATACACTAGGAATACAAATTTGTAATTTCCAACTAGCAAATACTTCACAAAAAGAATACTAGTTTTTACCAAGGACTAAAAAACTATCTAAAAATTACCACGCCCTTTCGTCTCATTGTGAAGTACGAGACTTTTAGTTTTGCAGTATCTGGATCAGTACGATTATCGTGGTCCATTGATGAAATTTCTTTACAGGAAGAAATTCCATTGGTACTAATGGGAGCACCTAAGCGTCTCTTAGATTGAGCAGGAATTGCCAATTTTTACAGGTGTCGTCTACACTGCTGAGCCCACGCCCGCCGTCTTTTCTTGAGAGCTGCAGTTTCGTGCACGAAGACGCCGCCGGGTGATGAAACCTATACTTGGTAAGTATTTTTCTAGTTTTCAGGTCAATCTTTTTTTAGGTCAGTCGTGGACCACTTAAGAATGCCGATGTATACATTAGCACAGGTATTGCCCAAGTATTAATGACTTCTATCTTTTCAGCTACTGGTAAGTAGCATTTGGCTATCGCTGATACTCTCTGGTAATAGGCTTCTGCTGTTCTTTCCTCCATTATTCCCTCTTAGATTCGTCCTGTTTGGAGCATCCCTAGATACTTATAGCCTAAAGCTGTCAGGGTCTCAGTATCAGTGTCGTCCATCAGCTTGGTATTGGGTATTACCATCATTTTGCCTTTACGGTAATGGATTGTGGCACATTTGCTTAGCCCAAATTACATCCGGATAGAATCACTAAACCACTTACTAGCTCTAGCGTGCTTCGTATTTAATCTTCGTTTGAGGCGTACAATTTGATATCGCTCATATAGACAAGAAGTGAAATTTTGGTTTCGTCGAGTCTATACCCATATAATGACAGACTAAGCATGCTGCTAAGTGGGTTAAGAGCCGGACACAACTAAACTGGGCTTAAGCTATCGCCCTGAAAGATTCCTCGTCGTGGGGATAGGTGCTGAGTCTCATACCCATCTCTTCCGGTTACTAGTAGCTTGTTGTTTTATACTAAATGAAAAAACCTTTGTATTCCATGCAAAAATTTTAATCCAAAAGGACGTCTAATCAGCGTAACAGAGCGCTTTCGGCCTTAGCCATCATCAGTGTTACCTGCAAAGTGAGTAAAAGAACCACCCATTAGTGGAAACCAGCATAGGCTGTAACATTTTTTTGGGTTGAACAAAGTAAAATTGCAATAATTGTC
>MU182978.1:95231-118209 GCA_016904865.1 Pissodes strobi | reverse complement strand
GCAAATCTAAAATCTCATTCATATAAACAAACTAGAAAATGGGCTTTTAAAACAGGACTCAAAGTCTTTCCATCTTATTACAGTTTAGCAAAATCTAAAATAGCTTGCTGTCTTGCCAAAGAACATATCTTTTTATTCGAATTACGCGCATAAATTAATTTGCAAGCTATTTTGGATTTAACGGCTAGACGATTAGTAAGTGCCCAAAGCCCAGTTTTTGAAAGTAATTTGCAAACTGATACCTCATCATTTATCCTTATTAGTAAGTAGGGATGTGAGGGAAGCTCTGGTCACAGCAATTATAAACAAAAATTCTCTGATGTTAGTTTCACGGATGAATATTTGTTAGTATTTTCTTTTGTTCCGATTCAGTTGCGTGAGAATAAAAATAATTTTTTTTGGCAAAATCCACGCCCATCTTCGACAATGTATTGCCAGATATCAGAATTCAAGAGCAATGAGGGTCATTTTGGTTTTGGATTGGCTACATTACACGCGTGGATTCGTTTTTTGAATGCCTTCTACATATAACATACAAACTCGCTGTAAGAAAATGGCAAGTTATGGATGAACAGGATAAAACGATCATTAAACAGCGAAAAACAGAAATACAGGACAAGTTTAAAAGTAGAATGGGACTCATTGTAGACAAACCAAAACCAGGATTTGGATCAACAAACGATGGGAACACTGCACGCCGTTTTCTTAAAGATCCTGAATTAAGCGCTGAAATTACGGCGTTAGGTGTAACATTAATTAAAAATTTGGGCCAATGGTTAAGAGCCTTATCTTCCGGTTTTGATATTAATATTTTAGCTTTTAAGAAATTAGCAGATGAGACAAGAAAAATATATTTAAGTCATTATTCTTGGTATTATATGCCAACAACCCTCCATAAAATTTTAGTACATAGTGTAGAAATTGTCCAAAACTCATGTGTTCCCATAGGTATGCTTTCTGAGAAAGCTCACGAAGCCCGGCACCAAGACTGTCGAAGATTTAGAGAACGTCATACAAGAAAAAATTTCAGAATTTCCACGAATAATGATTTAATAACCATGTTAATAATTACATCTGATCCCTTAATCAACAGCCTCAGAGATATCCCCAAAAGAAAATACAGCTCATTTCCCAGTAAAGCTTTGAGTTTGCTCATTCCTCCTAAGGTAGAGGTAACCAATTCCCCTAATATAAGTTCTTTAGAAAGCTCTTTAGATCGATACTCAACGGAAGATTCCTCGAACTATGAAGAAAGTAGTTCTTCTGATAGTTCTTCTGATGACTGTTAAGTGAATTAAAGAAAAATGTATTGAATTTAATTGATTTTTATGTTGTAAAGTTTATATCTTTCTGACAGAAAATATTTCTCAGTAATTTATTATGTCTATTTCTGTTTGGGATGTAAGGGGTGATGGCAAAGTTTGGTCAACTGATGCCAACCCAAATGTCAACCTCGCCTGCTCGAGTGATGACTTTTGTCATCCGGTGCATCCTGCTAGACAACCAAAGAGGCTCTGACGACCGAGTCACGGCGTTCAACCTGGAACTGAAGGAAATGTCGTTCCATCATGACCTCCCATCAACCCGCACTGGCCAGCGTGATAGGAAATGGCTAAACCCCTCTTGATATGAATATGGAAAAAGTCAGAAAGGTACGGCCCTCAGTCCCCGGCGGACTGATCGTCCCCAGCCAAGGTAGCGGCTATGCTAGACGGCAATCAGAGGGTGCTAAGAATCACCGGGAAAGACCAGGCTACCAACGAAGACGAAAAATGCATATCGCCACTTATAATACGAGGACGCTCTCAAACGAACAGTAAATTCTTGAGCTGGAACAAGAACTAAAGCAGATCCATTGAGATATAATAGGTCTGTGTGAAGTTCGAAGAAGAGGAGAACAACAGTTCTGATAGATCAGCCTAAAATCGGGGAATAGGTTTTACTACAGAGGCAACGAAGAAGATTCAAATGGGGGAGTGGGCTTTATAATACACAGAAAACACGTGAAGAACATTCAACATTTTGAGAGCATAAGCCCGAGAGTCTACTTCGTGGTACTAAAATTAAGCCAGAGATATAGCATTAAAATAATTCAAGTCTATGCGCCAACCTCAACACATACAGACGAGGAAGTTGAGAAGTTCTACGATGACATAAATGAAGCAATGTGCAAAGTCCCAACATATTTCTCTATCACGATTGGGGATTTTAACGCTAAACCTGGAAGGAAGCAGGATGACAGTGAATTCCCCCTTGGACAACACGAAGTAGGAGAAAGGAATGACAGAGGGAATACTTTACTTCAGTTCCTCCTGGAGCAAAATCTGTATGCTATGAATACTTTCTTCAAGAAGGCCGAACACAGAAAATGGACTTGGATCAGCCCCGACGAAAACATAAAAAACGAGATAGATTTTATCATTACCGGCAACAGAAGACTTGTACAAGATGTTACAGTACTGAACAGGGTGTCAATAGGGAGTGACCACAGAATGGTCAGAGCAACAATAGTGGTAAATCTAAGGAAAGAAAGAAGAACACTCACCAAGATCAACAATAAAAAATGGATCGCTGTTGCAAACCACGAGTAATACCAACAAACCATAGCTGAACATCTTGAAAATACAGATTCAATGAATATCGAAACACTTAATGCCACTATAATGAAGTCCATACAGGAAGCCCAGCGAAAGCACTGTTCAGGGCCAAACAGTAAAGAAGAAAAATTCTCACCAGGAACACGAAATCTTAAGAAACAGAGACGAGAAGTGTTGCAGGAGAGCCCTAGAAATACAGGCCAACTAACACAACTGAACAGAGACATATCGAAAGCTGTTCGAAAGGACTTAAGAGACCATAACAACAAGTGGGTAGCGAGGACAATCGAGGAAAACAAGAGTATGAAATTACTCAAGAACAAACTCGCAATAGGAAAGATAGAAAGCACAAAATTGGAAAATGCAAGTGGAAAGATCACCACAAATAAACACGAGATCCTAGAAATTGTAAAAGACTTCTACTCAAACCTATATGGTAGAGGTGAACATCAAGAAGAGAACAGCTTCCGTAATATCCCCCAAGTTCTAAACATAGGATGAATTACCTGAGATAACCACTGGAGAAGTTCTTAGGTCACTATCAGAGTATGAAGAACAATAAAGCACCAGGGGAGGACGATATCGTGATTGAAGCAATTAATGAAGGTGGAGATAAGTTATTGAAGGCTATAACAACCTTATTTAATAAATGCCTCATATAAGCAACAACACCTGCAGTTTGGAACAATGCTATTATCGTGATTATGCATAAGAAGGGAAACATCGCCAATCTAAACAACTACAGGCCAATTAGCCTATTATCACACCTCTATAAATTGTTTACCAAAATCATTACCAGGCGCCTTGACAATAAACTTGACCTCTATCAGCCTTTGGAGCAGGCGGGTTTTAGATCCGGTTATGGGATCAACGATCACCTACAGGTTATGAAAACATTAATAGAAAAATCTGTTGAATATAACAAGCCCCTCGTGCTAGTGTTTGTGGATTATGAGAAAGCTTTCGACTCAATTGAGCACAACGAGATGTTTAAAGCGCTTGCCGACTGCCGGATTGACCACAGATACTCTGCTATTCTGCAACATATTTATAAACACGCAACAGCAAGTGTGAAAATACACCAGACAACGGATAAATTCAAAGTGCAGCGTGGGGTCCGACAGGGTGATACAATCTCGCCTAAACTGGTTCGCTGACGATATTGTGCTGATCTCGGACGGTCTGTGGAGGCAGAAAAAATGTTATTAAAACTATCTGCTTCACAAACAGTAGGTCTCAAAATCAATGTAAGCAAAATACAATTTATGACAAATCTGGTCCCCAGCCGAAACATACTACTTCAAAGAGGAGAGATCCCCCAAGTTACAGCCTACAAATATCTAGGACACGAAATTAGAGTTAGCCGGGACAACCAGACCTGTGAGACTGAACGGAGAATTGGACTTACTTGGGCAGCCTTCGGAAAGCTCAAACATATTTTTAAATCAGAAATCCCCATCTGCCTTAAACGCAAAGCCTTTGATCAGTGTATTTTGCCAGTCCTGACCTATGGCGCGGAGAACTTAATTTTACTGTTTTAATGCGTTTTATTTCTAATTAAATTTTACCGCGTTTTCAAAAAAATATAGCTTGTTTATTATATTTAAAGTAATTTTCAGATATATCTTGACCTGGTTATTCCTCTAGTAGACACCCTGTATAATATATTTTGTTCTCGAGAGTTAATTGGTTCTCAAAATTATATTTTTATAACAAAACTCAAGATAAATAATTTTGTCCAGTTGGAATACCCAAACGAATCACTATGAGACGTTACGACTATAATAGATCTATTTTTATGGGGATAATTAAAAAACAAACTAGTAGGCAATGCATTTTATTGTTAAATACGTGTATATTAATGGTTAGAACTCATTAAACAATCAGCAAATTATGACATCACCCCATACCATTTTTGCGGGTAACTGTCACCTCTGCTTGGAAGTTAAAGGATGAAAATATATAGAAATCGACGGAACCGAGCAATTTATCAGATTTTAATGCGGCAGAAGGCGAAAGTCACGACAATTTCACTGCGGTATTAAGTCTTGTTGGCTTCGCAAATGTCATGTATCGATAGTTTTCAATGGATAATTCTGTTTTAGGAGTTCCATAGATTGCCAGAAGAATCAGTAATTCATTTTCCACAATCGTCTCTACTTTACAATCCGCAAACTTATGCAACTCGGGGCGCCTTTATAAGCTTTTACTTTTCCTTTAATAAAAAGTGCAGAAATTGTGTCACAGCTCCTGGTTTATGGAAGAAAACATCTTGGTATGAAGGAGCACGTCATATTAGAAGAACTAATAAAAATCTTCTCCAACGATAGTAGTGATGTTGTGTGGTGATTTCTCAAGTGCCGTCTCTCTTATTAAAATGTCGGCGTCGTCTCTAGCTTGTTTTACAGCCATGTTAATAGATTATAGTTTGTACATTAGCATTGATATTAATCTAGTTTTATTTGAGCCATTGGATAGGAATTTTTCTTGGCTAAGTGTCACTTGCATTGCGTCTTCAAAAATAACCTCTACGGATCCCGAAATTGAAGTAGTTGCTCGAAGTTGTTCCATTGCTTTGATAGTCTTGCTACCATTACTGCATCCATCAAAAACAACCGTTATGTCAGAACCGAAATATTTATTTAGATAATCAATATATATTTTGATAATGCACTGAAAAGTATCATCTTTTTACCATATTACACGGTGCAGCAGGAATCCTCCATCAATGACGTAAGCAGCGTTATCAGTAGGTATTTCATCACACCGAGGGTCCCTGCATTGATAGAGCATTGTTTTAGGAGTTTTAGGATTTTTTGAAACAGCAGCAAAGGATCTACAGCAACATTAAATTTTATTTACACTAAATTTTAGCCCAACAATATTTTGCACTGACCAAAGGCCAATTTTGTAGGCATCGCAACAGTTTATTTTTCAGTACCACCGACACATGTAGCTACTGATATAAGTTGATTTGTGTTTGGAAAATGACTATAAGAAGTAAACCAGTCAACCAATTTTTTACGTCTGCGTTATATCTCTTAATGCTTGAGTCTCTTGCATCAGCATGTTGATCAGCGGTGTCCAGGGGTACATGGCAAAATTTTTCAAAATCTTCGCAGGCACCGAGTTCATTGCATGCATGCCATATATCTATTTGCATAGTACACTTTCTCATTACTTCGGACCATGGAGATACCTCCCTCTGATTTCACAGATTTCATTAATAGACCGGGGGATAGTGACAGATTTTGGGACACGATTTTACAGAGGAGAATATTATCCTTATATCTTCATGATAATAATGCATGAATCAAAGAGTCGTCTTGGGTTCTTCATATTAAAAAATTATTCATCATTTGTTCGAAAACCATGTGTTTTGGTACGATTTTAATCAGGCTGCCATGTGCTCTGTAATGAAATTCAAAATAAAAATTCCTCGTAAAATCATTGGCATACCGTTAAGGTGGGCCCGAAGGGCTGATATGGCCACGTGAACTTGTATTTGAATAAGGAAATTTTCCGTGTTTTTAAACAGGCTGCCACTGATTAGTATACATGTTCTTGTTACAAAACTGCTTGAAAAAAGATGGCATACCGATTGCGTATGCCCAAGTACTGTTTACATTGCAACAATTTTGTACAGCTATGGAATAACATTCTGCGATTTTAGTCAGTATGCCATTCTATTTTCATACAGCTAATGGTAACGTATGATGTATATGATATGGGCATATCGTTTGAGAGAGTAGAAATTATAGGCATACGCAAAAAACATTGCAAAATAGAAAAAACAAATTCCGTGTTTTTAAGCAGTATGCCGTTTTGTTTTTATTATAATCATGGTATATGTAGATGGAATAACAAATGGCATACCGATCGATAAGGTCCAAGCTTGTTGAAAATATTTAAAAAAAGATGAAAATATAGAAAAAACCAGTGTAAGAAAAACGTAACATTTTTATGTTTTTAAGGGGTATGACTTTCTGTTATTATTATAATCATGGTATATGTAGGTGGAATAACAAATAGCGCACCGATTGATGAGATCTAAAGTGTATAAAAATAGAGAATAAAAAAAAAGAATTTATGAAAATATAGTTAATTGGAAATCGATCATATAACATAATTATTGAGTAAATTTTTTTCCATCACTCCACAATATCTATTTCGAAGTTTGGTTCTTCGTCGCAACATTCTCCTCTTCTTGTGTGACGTCGATGTCGATTTTATGGTCTTTCTCATCAATGAAGCCGTCATCATCATAGTCTTCATCATCATCATCATCCAAGGCTGCGATTGATTCGCTGTCATCTTGCAAGTCCCTTTCATGATCTGTAAATAATCATAGGTATTTCACATTTTAATGAGAACCTTAAATAATCTGTGTAAATGACAAGTGACGGTTGTCATTTCTTTTTGTATTACCTTCTGTAGCGTTCGGTTCAATGAAGACTTCATGAACGAATTGCGGAACCTCGTTGTCTTCGAGCCAATGGAGGGTGTACGTATTATTCGGCTCTATCATCCAGCCAAATTCCGTCGGATTTAAGATGCTTGGATTTGACAAGTACGAATTGCTCCACATATTACCAATATATGTCGTACGCAATATGTCTTATTGGAGTTCTCTATTGCATGGTGGTAGAATGCATGCATTGAAATTCAAGAGATTTTTTTTAAAGTTTCGGTGCTATCGAGCATGCTATAGTTACAGGTAAACAGATGAACTCGTGCCTCATTTACAGTCGTACATTTTCAAGTCCGTTTTTTGATATTTTTGGGGTTTTATTGTGAAAAAATATGAAATTTTCACTGTACAAGTGTTTGATATGTTTCGTCCTTATTTTCAATGCATTGATATGTAAACTGTTGCCGCTAACATACTTGCTTTCTAATAAGTTTAAATTTTAAGGATACAGAGGGGCAATATTCACTCATATTCAATGAATATAAAGTAAAAAGAGCTCAACAAAAAAAGGTCGTGTGTAGCACAGTACGCGTGTTAGAAGTGAATACCTCTTTACCGAATTGAGCTTAATAACATTAAGCTATGAATCCAAATACACTGCGAATATATAATAGAAAATCTGTTATAGTGTAAAATACGTGAGAGTCTTCTAGAAGTCCAATTCAATCGCGAATCGAAGAGTCAAAATTATCGATTCCATAAGAGAGAAAGAGTCATATACTTACTTTATCTCTTGAGATGGAAATTCCAAAGCGTGTCGTTACGCGAGCTTGAAAAATCACTCTCATGCTCATGCGGCCAAAGAAGTATTCACTTCAAAAAGAATCGAATTTATCTCGGCTCTAAAATGGCAATGCATTCTACTATCTTTAATTTAAGAAAATTTTGCAAAAAACGGGTTTCAAATTTAAGATGGCTATTACGCCCCTGGCGGTCATTTTGAAAATTTAAAATTAATTTCCAACATTTTCTCTTGGCCGCTTTAGTCCTTTAGTCATACATTTTGTTAACGTAAGTCTTTACGACAATTACTTTTCGAGATATAGCCGAATGCCATTCTTAGTTTGGGTTAGTAGCTACCCGGTACTAAAAGAAAGGGAATCGTGTTGTATGTAGCCTACTACCTCCTACTTGATGAGCTCTGATAGTGCATCATGCCATGTTCTTGCGGTGCGGGCGACCCTGTTCGATTCCCGTTAGTAACAAAACTTTTATTTTACATTTTTTAATATGATAAACCCTCACAACTTGTATGTCGCTTTTATTTTAACAAAGTAAATTACTAACTTTAATTATAAACCAAGAGGCATACTGATTAAAAACATGGTTTTTTCCTATTTTTTTACATTTTTTTATATGGAAAACTCGCCCAACTTGTATGCCGTTTCTTATTTCACCTAGATATACCATGATTATAATAAAAACAAAAAGGCATACTGCTTAAAAACGCGGATTTTTTTTCCCTATATTTGCAACTTCATTTTCATTTTTTAATATGACGAACCCGCACAACTCGTATGCCATATTACATATCAACATTTTAGGATACAAACTTAATGTCACAACAAATTTTGTACTGACTAAAATCAAAGAATGTTATTTCATAACTGTACAAAATTTTTGCAATGTAAACTGTACTTGGGCATACGCAATCAGTATGCCATCTTTTCTTAAGCAGTTTTATAACAAGAACTTGTATACTTGTCAGTGGCAGCCTGTTTAAAAACGCCGAAAATTTCCTTTTTCAAATACAAGTTCACGTGGCCATACCAGCCCTTCGGCCCCGCCTTAACGGTATGCCAATGGTTTTCCGAGGAATTTTTATTTTGAATTTCATTACAAAGCACATGGCAGCCTGATTAAAATCGTACCAAAACACATAGTTTTCGAACAAATGATGAAGCATTTTTTAATATGAAGAACCCAGGACGATTCATGCTTTATTATCATGAAGATATACGGATCATATTGTCCTCTGAAAGGCATACTGAGTAAAATCGTATCCCAAAATCTGTCACTATCCCCCGGTCTATAAAGTTTGTTCTATTATCATGACGCTCCAGGTGCCGCAATTGAACTTGTTGGACAGTCGTATCGTGAAAAATCCATTAGAAAATAGTAATTTTAGCATGTCTTGCAGGTATTTAATGAATCGTTGGTTGTACGGAAAAGACTTACATGACCTGTTTATAGAGAATTTCCTGTTCTCTATTTAAAAGCTAGATATTTGAGAAAATATGATTTTTATGACCTTTCACCTTGAATAACTAAAAACGCAAGCGCGTTATTGATGGGGACTTTTAAGACATTGCTTTCAAAGTTAACATAAAGATGTATACAAAATTTCGGCTCACTCGGAACATGTCTAGATTACTATGGATTTATTTTTATGGGGATCATTAAAAAACAAAATAGCCTTGCTAAACCTAAATATAATAGAAATACATATTAATGTTAAGTAAGTAGATATTACTCAGAATTTATTACACTCAGTTAATTATAAGCTATTAAATAATATTAAAAATTATTTAAGTAATAACGGATGTTGTATTGAAAATAGATACGTTTTTTATTTTGTATTCTTTACTAGAAAATAAAGTATGCATTTATTTTATGGCTATGTGTTTTTCTATTTTGGTAATTTATGTGGTTTATATTCTGCATTATCTGCAATGTCAGTATGATTTATAAAAATGTGTTAATGCTTTAAAAGTATACGTAATAGGTATTTCGGAAATTGTTTAGGCAAACATAGACAAACTGTATATTTTTGACGTCGGAAAAATAAACTATCAAAATATCGAATAAAATTAAAAGGTTTTAAGACTTTTACATCTATTTTTCGATCTGTTACAGGATGGAACTGGAATGGCGGCGAATTGAAATATATCAGAAAATTCGTTACATGCTGCGGATAGATTGGTGCCAAACTTCAAATGATTTCGATGTTCACGTCAAACGATCTAATGCCAATGATTAAGTAAAACTCACTAAGATAAACGGATATCTTAATATCTTAATCAAGAATCACATCATAAGAGATCGGATTATTCCACAGAAAACCGGAAACAATGAAATGTAATTAAAAATTGTGTTTAAATTATGATCACGAGTTAGTTAATTTTCATATTTTGCACTATTTTGCAGGTACCTTCTGATATTGAATTTGATCCGGATTTTTCTACACATAGCTTGTTTAATTTAGTAAACGACTATCTGATAACAAAATGAAAATGCGTACACACGAGTGGACCTGCGGGCAGATAACTTCTTGAGAATAGATACTCGGAAGGTGTAAAGCGGCAGGTACCAAGTTTTCGATGGGGTTAATAAAACTCATTTAAATACCTTCCCTTCGGTCATCAACCACCCTAGACATTTTGGTTCCAATCGAGCTGAAATTTCTTCTTCTTTCATTTAGTGACTGCCATGTTTTGTTTACTGTGCGTACGTATACCAATAGTTTGTGTGATCTGTATAAACGTGGTACACTTTCAAGTGTGATTGATAAATTATCTGTCGAAATATTAACGTTGTTGGTAAGGTGTCTCTTTTTATTTATTTATAGTTTTATTTTTCTATATTAAGAAAATTTACAAACTTCTCAAGTCACATAATTTTACATATCAAAGTTTCATCTAATAATTTTAAATTTCATTACTATGTTTTTATACCTTAAGGGTTCACTTCCAAAATTAGCTAGACTGTAAACATATATTGTACACTTGCTAGGTTTTCTCATTGGTCCATATAAGAAAGTAAAACAAGTGAAAGATAGGTAGGATTAAATTAATCCAATCCTATATTATACAGACTTATTCGCGGTGAGCGACTAATTATGATAATCATCTAACCAGGGCTGAGCTTAAATTTCAAAGAGAATGTCTTACATATTTTCGCATTTTTATATCGTCTAAATAAATCTAAATCATATAAAAAATTGCCATTTATTTTTCAATTATTGCAGATAATAATTAAAAAAAACATTGTTTAGATGACACCTACTACAACTACAATGTGGAATAATTAATGATAACATTAAATTTACCTTCTTGTCTAAGATCCGGTATTAGAAATATATGGGTTGCCTAGCTAAATCTGGGGCCAATGCCGTTATACAGAGTGAAACAAATTCGCTCGTAAAAGGTAAAATATTCAGCAAAGTATAAATTGGGGCAAAGTTGCGCAACTTACTGCCCAGTATTTTGACATTTTTAAGTTTGAGATATATCGAGTACTTCCGGAGATATCCGCGAAAAACCGAAATTTTCGATTTTTCTTTTTAATTTTTTCTTACGTTATTTTTGGAAATATCAAAAAAATATTAACACTTTCTAGAGGCACTTTTTAACGGTCTACCCTAAGATGCTGTCAGTTTTCTAAATCAACGTATCGATTTCTCAGAACCATCAAGCCAATTTTTTTTAAATACGGACCTGTAGTTTTTATCATTTTTTTGCATTTTTAGGGGATAATTTTGTAAAATTCCCAGATATTTTCAAATTGTAGGCGTTACTGACAAAATTACCGGAGGATTTTTTTTTAATTTGAGATATCAACTTAATCTGCGCCTGTTAGTATTGTAAGTTGTCTGAGGTGTTCATTTTGTTAATAATACCTACAAGTTAAAAATATCTGGTGATAGATTTCACGAAATTACCCCTTAAATATGCAAAAAATATATGAAAATTATAGATCCGTATTTAAAAAAATTGACCTGATAATGGTTCTGAGAAATCGAAACATCGAGTTAGAAAACTGACAACATCCTAGGATAGAGCGTTAATAAGTGTCTCTAGAAAGTGTAATTTTTTGATATTTTCAAAATTAATGTCACAAAATATTAAAACCCAAATTTGAAATTTTCGGTTTTTCTCGGATATCTCCGGAAGTCCTAGAGATATCTCAAATATCAAAATGTCAAAATACTGGGCACTAAATTGCGCAATTTTGCACCAATTTAAACTTTACTGTACCTCTTACCGTTTACGAGATACCAATAGTCAGAAGCGAATTTGTTTCACCATGTATAATACAAATTCTATTAACTTTTTGGAACAACTTCCCCGATTTGTTATTAAAAAAATACGAGCATTAGCTGAGAGAATGTGACTCAAGGAATTGGAGAAATATAGGTTGCTTACTTTCCACTCAGTCCAACTATGAAGTTGCCAGGTATAAACAGGTGAGCAGGCGTTATTAATATACCCCCATCAGTTATTTAATCAATTTTTTATGAAATGAATGGTTATTTTATTCTCTGCCCAACAGTATTAGGTTGCCTTGGTAAAAGTTTTCCACATCCATGGTTACCTAAATTTTAGATGCTAGGTTTTGACCGCGAGCGTGGAGAGTGACGGGGATTCGGAGAAGCAGGTGTGCGCCAGGCAGCTGCTGAGTGAAAGAGAGGAGGACATGCTCCTTACTCCGTGTGATGTTCTTACGTACACCATTCGTGAAAATATCGATCTTGACGAAAAATTACATAGTTAATGTATTATATTAAATTTAGATTCTGCATTTTGTATTGTGATTAGTGGTATGGAGTATCCTTTCATATTGTTATTTAGCAATTGTGGATTTTTGGCAATGCAGAGTAAATGTCATGTAATTTTTGATGGACTATTGTCAATAAATTAATTATTAAACAGTTAATTAACGATATGAAAGGATACTTGATACAACTAATCATAATACAAAATTGAGAAACTGAATTTAATTAACTATGTAATTTTTCGTCAAGATTGATATTTTCACGAATGGTGTACGTAGTAGTAGTAGTAATAAGGGTGAGGGGGGCCGAAGCCCGGTAAGTAGGCCTATAAGTTCCTTTTCACCATCCCCGATCCGCCCTCCCCTACGTGGCTACTTCCAACACCCGGCCCGCACTGAAACGGCCCGTCACCTTGATAAAGGTGAGGACGTCCCCCCAGTCCAGATCCTTTAGATCTTCCCGAGCAAGTGTTGGTGCTCCCAGTATCTTCCTCCTTAGGCGACTCCACCTATCACAAATTCCTATATAGTGGTATGAGGACTCCTCCCCTGTCCCGCAGTTCGGGCAGAGTGGGCTGTCCCTCACGCCGATAAGTTGCAGATGTCTGTTTAGGCTTCCATGCCCAGTCAGAATACCTACCAAGTTCCTGATGTCCTTCCGGCTCTTTTTTAGCAGTCGCCTTGCTCTGGATCCGTACGGATTTAGAATCATTTCCTTGGCTTGTCTACATCCTTCTTTTCCTCTCCAAGTTGTGCTTTGTCTTCTTCCAGGCCCAGTTATTTAGTTCCTGAGATTTGCCTTTTACTGAAGTCAAGACCAGGTTCTGGACCGACGAGGTGGCTCATTGAGCCTTGTCTTGCCAATTCATCGGCCCGTTCTTTGCCCTCCATGCCACTGTGCCCTGGAATCCAACTGAGACTTACTTCCTTGCGCACAGCCAATCTGTCTAGGGCGTCTCTACATTCCTGAACTAGCTTACAGCTTGCCCTGGGTCTTTGGATCGCCCTGAGAGCGGCTTGACTGTCCGAGTAAATATATATACTCTCTACACCTCCTGTTACCTCCGCCTTGGTTGCTACTTCCAAAATAGCAAACACCTCCGCCTGGAAAACAGTGACATATCTCCCCAGCGAAGTGCTTTCTCCTGATTTAGTATTGTCTAGGTATACACCGGCTCCGGATGACTGTGTATTAGCCATCCATGAGCCGTCAGTGTACCATGCGTGTACGCCGCTCGGCGTACGTACCTGGCCTGACAGCCACTCTGCCCTTGATGGAAATTCCACTTGGAAATTTCTTCTCAGTCTTAATCTGTCATCTGGAATATTGCCTTTGGTCGCAATGATGGGTAGATCCCTACTCATTTTGGCGGCAATAGTCGTATGGCCTTTCCCTGTGTAGTCCGTTCGCCATAGGCCACTGTCGATCATCCTTTTGTGAGCCGCCATTGCCTCTCTCTCAATCCAGGTCGGGAGGTCCGGCAGCCCCAGTATGATGTTCAGTGCTGCTCCGGGAGTTGCTCTCAATGCTCCGGTAATACCCAAACAAGCCAACCTTTGCAGTCTGACCAGTTTCTGGGCATTAGTGGCTCTGGCCACCGCTGGCCACCAGACCACGGATCTGTAGGAAATCCTCGGTCTTAACACAGCAGTGTACAGCCACTGGAGGATGTAAGGTTTTAAACCGCACTTCCTACCTACCGTTCTCCTTAGTTGCCACATAATCGCGGTTGTCTTATTCACCACCTGTTCAACGTGTGCCTTCCACCTCAATTTACTGTTTAAAATAACTCCCAAATATTTGACTTATTGACTTAGGCTCAGTCTCGTCTGGTAGAGTATGGGATGTATAAAACCTGTTAGATTTCGTTTCCTTGTGAAGAGAATGAGTTCGGTCTTCCCTGGGTTTACTGAGAGACCATTCTCCTCACACCAACCTTGAACTATCCGACACACCACCTGCATACGCTCGCAGACCGTTCTCACGAACTTGCCCGTGATCATTACTAGCCCGTCGTCAGCATATGTTTGTGCGTAGAATCCCTCAAGATTTAACCTTCTCAGGAGGCTGTCCATCACCAGGCACCACAAATGTGGCGAGAGGCAGCTGCCTTGTGGGCAACCTCTTACTCCGGCTTCGACGCGAACTTCTCCCAGCGTGTCGCTGATCTTTCGGCCTTCTAGTGCCGTTTTTACCCACTTGACCAAATGAACTGGTGTTCTCTTGGCCTGGAGGGCTTGACAGATATTTTTCGTTTTAGCCTTATCGAAAGCTCCTTCTACGTCAAACAAGAGCGCTAGCGCCATTTCTTTGTTTTCTATTGCCTTTTCAGCCCTTCTAACTACAGAATGGAGAGCCGTTTCAGTCGACTTCCGCCTTCTGTAGGCGTGCTGATTATCATGTAGAGGAGAATCAGTTAAGATCTCTTCCATGATGAACCTGTTAATCATTTCTTCCATTGTCTTCATTAAAAATGAAGTTAGACTTATAGGCCTAAAGGACTTGGGATGGGAATAGTCTCTCTTCCCTGCCTTGGGGATGAAGACGACATCCGCTGCTCTCCAAGCTTGTGGAACGCACCCTAGTGCTATGCTGGCCTCGAATACTCTCTTTAAGCAAGGGAGTAATGTGTCAAGACCCGCCTGCAGCATCATGGGTATAATTCCATCCGGCCCTCCGGCCTTATATGGACTGAACTCCCCCACTGCCCAAGTTATGGATTCCTCAGTCACCACACTGCGGGCAAGGTTCCAGTCCATCTCTGGCTCTGGTTCCTCGCCCCAGTTGGTAGTCTGTACCTCTCCGGGGAAGTGGGTTTTTAGAAGAAGCTCTATCGTTTCCTCTCTGTTCGCCGTCCATTATTCGCCTGTTTTCAGAGAGCCAATCTCTTTTTGTCTTTCCGAGCCCAGCAGCTTAAGCAGACGCGCTGAGTCCGAGAGAGACTCCATCTCTCCACAAAATTTCCTCCAGCTGACTCTTTTGCTGCGTCGGACCTCGATTTTAAATTTCCTTCTGGCTTCCAGATACTCATCCCAGAGCTCCTGCCGCCCTTCCCTGAAAGCGGGGCGGTGTGATCTTCTCATGTCTTTTTTAAGACGGTCCAGAGTATCACTCCACCAAGGCAGCCTCTTGGCGCTCGCTTTTTTAAGTGGGCACGCTTGTTCATAGGAGTCGATGATTACACTGTTTAGCTTTACCACCTCAATTTCTAGTTCTTGTTTTGATGAAATAGCCTGCCCTAATGTTCCCATGGACATTACCAGACTTTCCCTAAATTTGTTCCAGTCTATTGCCCTCGGAATTTTTTTCAGTGGCTTCTCCATCTTATCCGATCTAATTTCGAATCGGATCATTCTATGATCGGACATAGTTATGTCCCTACTTACCCTCCAATTGACTACCTTTTCCGCAAATGCTCGAGTTACCACTGTAATATGGTGTACGTAAGAACATCACACGGAGTAAGGAGCATGTCCTTCTCTCTTTCATTCAGCAGCTGCCTGGTGCACACCTGCCTCCCTAGATCCCCGTCACTCTCCACGCTAGCGGTCGAAACCAAGCATCTAAAATTTAGGCAGCCATGGATGTGGCAAATTTTTACCAAGGCAACCTAATACTATTGGGCAGGGAATAAAATAACGTTTCATTTCATAAAAAAAAAACGATTAAATAGCTGATGAGGGTATATTAATAGCGCTTCCTCACCTGTTTTTACCTGGCAACTTCAAAGTTGGGCTGAGTGGAAAGTAAGCAACCTATATTTCTCAAATTCCTTGAGTCACATTCTCTCAGCTAATGCTCGTTTTTTTTTTTTTAATAACATATCGGCTACGGTTCATGCGACAATATTTTCATTCATAAGAAAATGTCACTTTACACACTTGTTACATAAATAACTATTTTCTTTATGTACCAACTTTTATCGAAAATCTATTTTCTGGCCGAACGAATGTCAATACTACTTTCCGTATGATTTTGCATTTATAACGGACACTATCTGTATTTTTATCGTATTTCTTTATTGATACTTAGGCCATATAATATATGGACGTACAAGTCAAATTCCTATATACTAAGTATACATTGTATAACATTGCATTATAAAAATCACCAATAGATTTATACCTAAACAAAGTAAAACGAATAGAACAAGTAGTATTTTATAGAAAAGAAGGCCCTATCTCACAGCACAGTTTTGACCGCATTCTTAAAACTCAAAGGAAGACTTTTGATCGACTGGGGAAGTTTATTAAAAAACCTTTTCCCGACATAAACGGGAAATCTTTCAACTCGTGCCAATCTATGCGAATGCAAGATTAAAAGGTATCCGTATCTTGTGAAATATGAGTGAAAATTATTCCCCGAGCAACGTCCATCAAGATTCAGCCTAGTAAACAATATGGAAGGACCTAAAAATATGAATGCAAGGAAATGTCAGTATCTTATGCCTTACAAAAATAGGCCTACAACTCTCCCCATTCAGCATTCCAAACAACAACCTCATAACCCTCTTCTGGGCAATGAAGATTCTACCGCTCTCAACATATTCCCCCCAAAAAATAACACAATAGTTTAAGTGGTAATATATCAATAATTATTTATACCATAAGGGATGTAAGTGACATTTACTAGTTTAACACAATAGTTTAAGTGGTAATATATCAATAATTATTTATACCATAAGGGATGTAAGTGACATTTACTAGTCGAGGACGATTTTGTGCCCGAGCTATAGCCGTTTGTATAGCGTCATAAACATTCTTATTTTATCAATAGCGTCAAGCTGGCAGTTTATTATTAAAAATTGTGAAAAATTGAAATTATTGATTTGATAGCCAAATGGATATAGGTGAATCAGCAAATATCGCTCGTTTGTCGCTGCTGCCAGAAAAATCGAGGAAGAGGTATGAAGCAACGTATCAATACTTCAAGAAATGGTGCCAAACAAAGACTGCTGCTGTAGTTTCACAAACCGAGCTTTTGGCGTACTTTCACAAAAAATCTGCTGTATTAAAGTCTCTATCAAGCTTATGGTGTGAATATTCCATGTTGAAGTCCACCCTTTTCATAGAGGAAAACATAGATATTTCCAAGTATCCTAAACTTCGAGCATTTTTAAAAAGAAGAAATGACGGGTATAAACCTAAAAATCCAATGTGTTTGGCGGGAAAAATGTAAATAAGTTCCTGTTTGAAGCCCCCGATGATATTTATTTAATGATGTAGGTTGTAATGATAATGGGAATTGCTGGAGAGTGTGCCGATCTAATGAACTATGTGTAATGAAAATTGACAATGTTGAATTAAGGCATGAAGTTATAATTGTTGCTATTCCTGACTCCAAAAATGGATGGCACGTAAATTTACAGTAACTAAAAGTGACGATGAGAAGGTCTGTTATTTCAAAATAGTTCAAAATTACATTGATATAAGATCTCACATGACGAATTTTAATCCTCGCTTATTCATGCGATATCAAAATGGAAAGTGCTTAACTCAGCCTGTCCGGTAAAACACGATTTCTTCAATTCCAAGTAAAATTGATAAATTTCTGAACTTTGAGAATTTTAAGCAGTATACTGGACACTCCGTTAGAAGAACGTCGGCCATTTTATTAGCAAATTCTGAAGTTGATGTCTTAGCTCTCAAGCAACATGGGGAATGGAAATCTGCAACTCTTGCGGAAAGTTATGTAGCCGAGAGCGTCAACAATAAAAAAGAAGTTGCAAATAAAATTTTGTACAATATAACGAAGCCAGAAGTCTCATGCAGTACTTCAAGAGTAACAGAAAACTTGGTTAGAAATGGAGAATTTATGGAGTCAGAACATTTCATACAAACTGAGTTAAAACGAGAAAACATTTATCATTCATTTCACTTAATATTCCTCCATTTTTATAAATCATTGTTAGCTTGACGTTGTTGATGAAATAAAAAATTAAAGGTATCTCCTACGTTGCTAGTTTAAACATATTAAATACAGGGTTATTACCACCCAAAGGTGATAAGTTGAATTACAGCCCGTCGTCAAGGGCAATCGATACCTTTTTGGTAATTCTCACTTTCGTCCTTCAAAACAGTGTCAAAATGTTTACAATACAAGGAGGGGAAAAAGAATAGTAAATATTCAGTTGTGTCTCTATGTTAAAGGTATTCATCTACATGTTCGACATGTACACCCCATTACAAAATATCATCCAGCCCTATAAATTTTGTATACTTCACAGGATCAATTTTAACAATTGCCACATTATTACCAGATCTAAAGTGAATAAAAACATTTCTATTGAGATTTAGTATTAAACCATTACTGGCACACCGAGGTGTCATCCGCAAACATAGTGACAGCCTTCAGTGACGTATTCAGATATTTCATGTACAAACAGCAAGAGCATTAATGGCCGGAGCACAGACCCCCTGAGACACACCAACGTCAACCTTATACTTATCATAAAAAACACCACCAACCTTAACGCAAAACTTTGTATCAGGATTTCTCCTCGCAGGCAACTAGCTTAAAATGTAATCAGAAGAAAGTTGATGTCTAGAGTATCAAAGGCTTGCAAAGGATCAAAGAAGACCCCGGTAACAAAATATCCCCAATCCAGTTTTTTGTAAACCGCCCCGAGAAAATTGGCAGCCGCGGTCTCCGTCGACCTGCCCACTAGAAAGCCGTGTTGAACTCTGTTGAGTATGCCATAGCTCCAGACAAAATGGATCACTCTGTTATAGGTCATTTTCTCCAAGATTAGTATTTAGTATTACATTAGTATAGTTACCGGCCTATAAGTCTCATGACCTGTGTGATCTTGTTTTTTTAGAAATAGGTGAACCCACCCCAATTTTTAATTTACTAGGATATTTCCCATTTTTATATATTAAATTAGTTATGTAAGCTAGTGGTTGATATATTGTCTAGTCCGGAACTATTCTAAACCCTGGTATGCCTAATGGCATATATTACCTCAAGGCTATCAACATCTTTTCACGTAGAGACTGATCAGTTCCAAATATGACCATCAAACTTTTCCGAGCGAAAGTGTAAAAGTAGCTGCCAAAATCGCTGGCCACCCGTGCACTGTTCTCAGTCAGTACACCGTTAGTACCTAAATATATAATGCTGGACTTATTAGACCTACCCAATGACCGATTAATAAGTTTCCAAATTGATCTTGGCTTATTATGGCTTGATCATAGCTCTACAATATGCTCTCTTACACCGTTTAATTAGCCTATTGTGATCCTTCTTCTTAACCCTGTAATATCGTTATAGTTATGGGCTGTTTCGATAACCAAAAGATATCCTTGAGTTCCTTGCAGCTTTCAACAACATCTGGAATAATCCATCTACTCTTGCGCCCATTCCTATCTGACTTTTTCCCCTACATGGACAGTTTGCTTCGATAGCCCAATTTAAAATATTTGAAAATTCGCAATATGCCCTGTCAACATCCGACCCATACACATCAGAAAAATCAACACCAATCATAAAAGAGCTTCTGCACCCAATGTTACCTGTCTTAGAATCATTTGTGACTTCCCCAGCTATACGAAATACATGAGATAGCACCAGGTGGTCGCCAAAGTTACCCTGTAGAAGGGTACTCAAAGCATACCGATTATTTGTAACCATGTTATCTATCTTTAAGTCAACAGAGATCAAGTATAAATAAATACTTACAAATAAAATATTATTTTGTGAAATATTAAATTTAGATAAGCTTGCATAAAAATGAAACAAATAATGTGGTAGTATTGGTAGTAACATAGTAATCAATAAATAAATGATAATCAGCAGGAGTTCAGTTATGGTAAGATGTTAAACAATATTTCGTGAAATGTTCATTAATAACGATTAATCGAACAAGAATCTAATTGGCAACTAACAAATTAGTGCACAAATATATCACACGTGGGTATAGGCAAATATTATATTATTTGAAATAATTATGCCTCAAGCTTTTAGTAGCAAAAAAGAGGTAACGCCATGCATATATTTTTTGGGATGGCTAATTATCCATCAAGTGCCGACGATTCTCCCCTTTCCAAATTATTTATTTAACTCGCAACAGATCTTTTTTGCTTACTGTGATTTCTGATGTTCTCTTGCTCAAGACCAAATTCAATCCTACTTGTTTCACTATTTTAGTAATGGGGACAATCCTGATATACTCCCTTCTCCGGGTATCCATCCCACCAATGCTCGAATAGATTGGAGCATTGCCCTATGCGTTAATCTGTTTTCTAGATATATCTTCAAGCATTTGGAAAATATTAAATTTTTTCATAGATGTTACATCACCTTCTCAAACAGCTCATCTCCGGAAATACAAATCTGCAATGTTTGCTTTTTCTATGAAAGGAAATAAAAGATATAGCCAAAAAATTCCAAGATACTAACAAGGGACCAGGTTGACAAAATTTTAATGGATGTTCTAGACAATCAGTTTTTGATGATAAAAATATATCTTATTTTTGGTGTCGCAGGAGGCTGCAGAAGTAAGGAGTTACTTCAGTTGAACGATTTACTGACTTCAGTTTTGATTAACAGTAAAAATACCAGAAACAAGATCTATAAGAATTTTGTTGTTAACAATTCAGGTAAAAATATTGTCAATTTTACTGTAATCTGTCAGAAGTAGATGATTGTAGGAAAGGATGAAATCCTTCGTTCAAGATTTTTCTTTCTATATCAAAGCCATCAATGTAAAAACATATTAGGAGAACTACCCCAAACAGTAGCAGCATTCCTAAATCTCCCCAATCCTTTATTCTACACTTAACACTGCTTAGCTGGTGCATCTGCAGATATTTTCAAAAGGCATGGAGGATGGAAATTAGCATCCGTCTCAGAGGGGTAAATTGAAAAGTCCATAAATAATAAGGAAATCATTGCTGGCATAATTTTTGGATATGGTGACATAAAAGCATTCCAAATTGCTAGACCTTCAGCAAACACTTCCAGAGTGTCTGGAGCTGTCGCATGCAGTTCTACATCAAGAAGCATATACTAGCCATCTAGCACATCAACTAGTAGTGTTGCTAGCATGTATTTTAGTCCCTTGGGATTAAATGAACCTTTTCGGACCCTGCTTGGAGGGACTAAATGATATACCTCAGTCTCGAAAGTACAGAAAAAGTGTACCTATATACTATTCCCGGCAGTAAGCAATGCCCTCACACGGAAGATAAATAAATTATCACTATTTGCATTGGGACTTAAGTGTGCTTGCGAAGAGAAACTATGTTATTTTGACGCAATAATTTGTTATTTTTTTAATTACTTCAGATAAGATACTTTTCCATAACACATTTGATTAGACTTTGCTTACAAGAAGTATAAGTATTTGTGTCAACAATAACTTTTATAAATGATAAGAGTCATATGATTGATGCGTTAAAGGAAAATGCTACTTACATTACCATGTTATGGAAATATTCAGCTATTCTATTTAAATTGTCGATGCATTTCACATAATCTAAAACAGTACTAGAGTATGAAGGTGTTCAGATATTCGGGTACTTCTAAAAGAAGGAACAAAAATGGAAAATTTTAAAAAGAGGTGGTGTGCGTTCAGGATGGAAAAAAGTTTTAGGAACCACAAAGCCTT
This sequence comes from Pissodes strobi, assembly GCA_016904865.1. Taxonomy (NCBI): domain Eukaryota; kingdom Metazoa; phylum Arthropoda; class Insecta; order Coleoptera; family Curculionidae; genus Pissodes; species Pissodes strobi. Next base: position 96,037 of record MU182978.1, on the reverse strand, counting down.
GTGGAAAATTTGTAAATTGCAAGGATTTAGACAGTGCGCTGTGTTTTAAAGTGCACTTCCTAAATTGTCGTTTCGACTCGTGCCCAGATAATTTTAGACGCAAATAGTGGAAAACACGGAAAATAGAATGCTAATATGTCAAAGCAATTCAAATCAAATAAGCTTTATTATCTCCAGTGTAGAATCGTTCTTATAGTTAAAACATCTTAATACTTTTTTAACAATGTGAAAAAAAGCAGAAATTATATTAGCGTGCTGAGAAATGTATGCCGATAAAATATGTAGCACATAAAGTAACACACTCATAAATATTGTTATGTAAAAACAACATAACAAACATATTTTGACAAACAAATATATCAATCTTCTATAATGGAAAAATAAATTACTAACCCAAACTAACCCAAACTACCCAATATGAAATAAAGTAAATCATATTATGGAGAAACAATAAATGCCAAGTTGGGGATGGAAACTTTGGTCAAAATGCACTACAACACATTTTTATCCACAATACCATAACCATGTTAGCATTATCAGGGGATGATTAAAACTAATTTTTAAAGATCTCCTGACGATGCTAACATGGTTAGCGAAACGCGCGTCGAGTGCAAAAATTCTGTTTCGGTATTGTGGACAAAACTCTGTTTTAGTGCATTTTGCCGAAGGTTCCAAACCCCAACATAGTCTAGTTTTCAAGTTTTTTTTTGGGACTTCAGGAGCTAAAACATATTTTTATTCCCTAGGAAATAAAAGTGCATTTTTAGTCCTATGGGGCAAAAGTCACACTTTAGTCTCCGAAAAAA
>MU182978.1:68981-85231 GCA_016904865.1 Pissodes strobi | reverse complement strand
GCAAGGGCTTCATCGCTGGTTAGCAACCGATTCCTACTAAGATATAGCATTTTTTTAAAATTAGATAAACTTTCCACACTTTTATCAAGATTTTTAATTAAACTAGCATCTTGCTTATTCTCCGATATTCGTAGAGCTACTTCACTAGCAGTCGTCAATTCAGACACTCCAAGTTTTTGTAAGATCTGAAACACGTCTTTTTTTGGTTTTAAATGAAGATTCCTCAAAAGATATTTTGAGTCTGTCTCGACCGGACTTCATATTGTTAACATTAGCCATGTGAGACGGTGTCTTAATGTGTTGCTCTATTTGGAATTTCTTTAAGCAGGAAACAACTGCGGCTACGACAAAGGACAACCTCAATAATACTGGTAAACTGTAACAAATGTAAAAAAATTAGCTGATCCCAGACATGCAAAAACTTAATTTTTTTTCAAGTTTATTACTTTTTATATTATCTCTTCACAAATATATTTATTGATTGGATTTGCGAAATATGTTCTCTAGTTTTTATTTTAAATAACTTTTTTAAATAGGCAATAATTTTGTAACTGATGTGCAGGTTTTTAAGAAGAGACATCTGGGTTTATTGCAGTCGTCAGGTGTATTTCTTTACTGAATAACACGGTTTTATAGTAGTCAATAAATAAAGTTAACTTGTATGCCTAAACTGGAGACCATAATAAATGTTTTATTATTTACCTTACTTTTAACAGGTATTCCAGCTGTCAGGTAAAAAGTACCTTCTTGTAATTGATGGACGACTACAAGAAAAACCTTGAGTTGGTTTGAAATATAGTTGCTAGTGAATTCATTTAAAAATAAATAGAATCAATTTACAGAGCGTTTCAAAGCTTCGGGCACCTTTCCTTTCTAAGACTAGACTTTAATTCTTTTTGCGATTTTCCCTATTTATTTTATGCGTCCTTAAATATTAAGGCCCCTACACATTGCCGCTATTTAGTTATTTTTCTAGAACCCCTTCTATATTTTTGCTAGTCTACAAGTTTTTATGATTCCCAGATAATTTTAGGTGCCGGAGAGGAGAAGATATCTATAAGCCGTCTTTATGGTACTTTGATCATTTACTTTTCTTGATAGACCTGGAAACGAAAAAAAGTTTAATCTTGGAAATGAAACGTGTCCAACATTTTAGATGTTATATTTTAATAATTTTTATTTAATAAAGTGTGCCTTTAATAATCAAAATGAAATTTCTTGCATTTTCTAGGTGATATGCAATCCTAATTTGCATTACACTTAATTACATGTAGCCTTCCGGTATTCTGTTGTTTCCTAAATTAGTTTGACGTAAAGAAAATAAAAAAAATATGAAAAAAAATTAAAAGTTTTATCTTGGAAATGAAATGTTTAAAAATTTTTGACGTTACCTATATTTTATTAATTTCTTTTTATAAAGTGTGTCCTTTATAATCATAATAAAATTTCCTGCATATTCTAAGTAATTTACATACATTGCCTACATTTAATTACATGTTGTCTTCCGTTATTTCCCTGTATCGTAAATTAGGTAGTTATGCTTTAGTAGAGTTATGTATTTTCTTTTATCTGAAAGTAATAATTTTCCAACTCATCCAAAGGATATTGCAACATATTAAGACAATTTCGTGGCAAGCCTAGAAGTAGACGATTGAACAAATTCCCGTGCTAATAAGAAAGAACGGTGAGGTTTGAAATAAAATCAGCAAATATGCAGGCCAATAAATCATTTATTTCCTATATTTATCGGTTGTGACATCTCCCGAGAGGTTTGCCAAATTATAAAATAAATCAATGATTAAAAAGAAACACCCTCTAAAAATAGAGTTCTATACGATTACCTCTAAGCAAAGCTTCTCGCCTTCCCTATGAAATTTTAATACTACACCGATAGGTGCCACTAGTAATACTCCAATAGTTAATTTGCTTTTTCAAAGTTTTTAAAATTAAAATTTTTTTTATGGCACATACTGTCATCTGCTACTAGAGAACTATTTAATTAAATGTACCAATAAGATAATTTTTCGCCTCACTCAGCTGGCAAATTATTCTTGACCGGATGGCGAAAGAGAAGTTTAATTGGAATTTGTTGATAGTGTTTTAAGGGATCCGAAGAAACGTTTTTTTTTTTCAAATAAATCAGATTTTTTTTCGGAAGGGCTAAATAAAGAAAGCCTTATTATGAAAAAAATAGTTTTTTTAGTACATATTTAGTGGAAAAAACCACATATAACAAGAAAAAAATATAGCGTGTATATTGAAGGAGCTAACTAAAAACATAATGAAATTAATGTTCTATAAAAAAAACTGTGAAGATCGATCAGGTACATTACCAATTATTTCAACAATTTCATGCAATTTGATAATATTTGCTCTATTTCGTTGCCTTAATACATCTAAATATATTTTATGGTTTGAGGTTGATGTTGATTTTTCCGCACTGAACTTGTTTCTCTTGAAAAAGACTGATTTTTAAATCGATTTGTTTCTACAAGAAAAGATCTGTATTTTTTAAAACACTAGTTGATAGTGGATGATTGATTTGGCGTTATGCATTCGAAATTAAGATGAAAAATGTCTATTCGAAGAATGACAACTTTTAGTCTTTCTCGAGCTTATATGTTTTATTTAATTTTACTTATTAATTTTTTTATGTAGTTAGTTTACCGTGACGTATTTTTTGGCAGGAAATATTCATATTAAGAACCATGAAGAATTTAGAAGTGTTTTTATACATTTACATACGTTATTTTTTACTTAATACTAGATTGCGCTGAAAAAAATCAGGCAGGTCTTGGTAATGTTATAATCCTAAGTAATATTATAAATGCGAATGTGTTTGTTTGATTGTTTGCTTGTTTGTTTGTTTGTTACGCTTTCACACGTAAACCACTCAACCGATCATCACGAAATTTTGTACAGATATTTAAGAGTAAGTATAGTAAAGGACATAATATGACACTTTTGGTTCTTACCCGCGGCTGCGCTCCCGTTGATTTTTACGGTTATAGTTTTAATCCCATTTTCCACGCGTAAACTTAAACAACGAACATTAACAAGACTCAACCGATCATCATGAATTTTTGTACAGTTATTTTCAAGAGTATAGTAAAGGACACAGGACACTTTTAGTTCTTACCCGCGGCTTTGCTCGGGTTGATTTTTATGGTTAGTTCTAATCCTATTTTCCACGCGTAAACTACTCAACCGATCATCATGAAATTTTTAACATATATTTTGAAGAGTATAGTAAATGACATAGGACAACTGTTACCCGCAGCTTGGCTCGCGTTGATTTTACGGTTAATTTTAATCCTAATTTCAACGCGTAAACTAATCAACCGATCATGATAAAATTTTATAAAGATATTTTCTAGAGTATATTAAAGGACATAAGGCACTTTTAGTTTTTGCCCGCGGCTTCGCTCGCGTTGATTTTTACGGTTCCAATTTTCCGTGCGTAAACTACAACCGATCATCATGAATTCTTTTACAGATATTTTCAAGTGTATAGTAGAGGACACTTTTTACATGCGGCTTCGCTCACGTTGATGTACTTAACTAATTGTCAAAGATCATTTAAAAAGTAAGATATCATGGAATTTTGTACAGATATTTTCAAGAGTATAGTATAGGACATAGAACAAGTTTGATTTTGGAAAATTAAGGTAAAATTATGAAAAACTGATTAAAATGTAAACCAAATGTACAAATTTAGCATTTCTTTTTTAATATACAAATATTCATAACAATAGTGTGGCTGCTATACGGTTGCGACTTAATGTTTTTAAGAAATAAAGACTTACTTTGATAACTCCTGGCAGTGCTTTTGTAAGTACTATCATCGATTAGTTCATAAATTAGCACCCCCCTTAATTGGAATAGACATACTAAATTTACAAAACGGACTAAAAATAATGACAACACATTTTAAAACTGCAGCCAACTGTGTAAATATTGCAGTAGCCAAGATAACGATATAAAAATGATCATTTACTTAACAAAATTTACATGATTTGCCAATTTGCCGACCAAAAGTACAATCGGGTTACCGGTTTTTTAATAGTATCGCGTTTTGGGCAACCCATCTACATTTTAGGTTGATAAAAATAAGTATATATATCTTTTTAATATGTTGTTATTGGACCAGTCAGCGGGTATACAGATAAAAAGGCAGGTGCATTTCTTCAAAAGTTGTTTCAGCCCAGCGCCAGCGAATGCATATTAGGTAACATTATTTGACGAAGATTTGCTGGAATATTTCAAGATAGGAAGAAGCAGCTAAATACAGAGTATCAATTTGAAACCTTCAATAGAATAGATTTACGACAATTCGAACTAATATTTGACACTTGCCAATTAAAAAAACGGTATGTGCTATTTATTCATGTTCTATATTTTCAAATCTCTTGCTACAACTTCGATGCTTAAGTAAAGTCGGCAGGAATTGCTGCTCATTGCTTCAAAAAATTTCCAATTCTCCGATCCTGATCCATTTTCTCATCTTTAATCGTTTTAAATGATATTTCCAGCAAATACATTTACTTGCTTGCCACAAAAACTATACAGTGAGGACGTAAATTCGGTCGCCTCTAACTTTTGAACCGTTTGGTTTACTGCGACGAAATTTGGAACAGTATTATATGAGACAATTATTTGAGCAAATAATGACATATTTAAATGTCAAAATGACAGAGTTGGTCATGTGACATGTCATTTTGAAGGTCTTTTTATGCTTAATTCAACCCTCGACTTTGAAAACATTTGATTCATACTAGTGTTGCCGTCGAGACGAGACGAGACGAGAATAGGCCTTCTCTCGTCTCGTCTCGTCAGGCGAGAGAAAATATGTCTCTCGTCTCGCCGAGAGAACGCGTTCTCTCGCTCGAGAGAACCCTTCTCTCGTCTCGTCTCGACCCTCTCGTAAATACTAAATATTCAATTTAAAAAAGCATAAAACATAACAAAATATACAGAGTTAAAGAGGGTTATTCCTTGGGTTATTTTATGAATTAAAAGTATATATGAACATAGGTCCGTTCTTTATCCACAGGGTGTTAATTTTAAAAATCCTTTTTGTTTCATATTGTATGCATTTCTTGGCATATTACCTTGAAAATTGGCATACGGGGGTTTCTTGGTATGAAAAATCAGATTATTGACATATTCTTACTCTGGCCGATAGAGCTTTAAAAAGACAAGAAAATGTATTTAAAACTATTTAAATAATAGATTTTTTTAATTGCTTCTTTTAAATTTTACAATAAAAAATTTAAAGATTTGTTCAAGCTGTAGCTTTCTACGGGTTCATTGTGTGCAATTTATAGTAACCTTATTTTTTAAATGCTGTAAAAATATTCTTTCAATTCAATGCAACGTATTTTTAAGCAATCTGCATAGAAAAATATGTATTGTGCACAAACTACTTCTCAAATGCCATAGCTTTCCAGTCAAAATTTTGTTCTACACAGTGGCACAAAAAAGTTGAAGGAGGTGGACATTGTAAAAAAAAATCACCCTGTACAACCAACACTAGGTTTTGTTAATTTTTTTATTTTGGTTTTTTTAACATAATTCTTTTTGTGCCTTTAAAATGAAAATAATGGCGTTTTATTTTTTTTTATAGAAACAGGTAAGACAAATGTAAGTAAGTGTGCGGGATATTTTCAATAACACATATTTATGGAAATGTAACTCCCTCGATTTATATTATGAACTGTATGATAAATAGGATTCTTCTGGTTCTTAGAAAAAATAATTTAAATTTCGATTAAATTTGAACCCTTTTTGAAAATATATTAGAATTTAAATTTAATTTCAATTTTTATATTACAGCAAATTGGCAAGATCTCTATTGTTGTTCTTATTTCTAAAAACCGCCAACTTTACACCTCACGGTTGTTAGGGCAAGCGCATTAATGAATAGAATACTATTTTTATTAGCGCGATCATAAATTAGGATTTATACAGGTTACAATAATATCTAAATAAAAAGAATATAAAAAAGGTAAAAGAAAAGTTTCAAAAATTAAGATTTTGGAAAAAGGGAATATTACTACATAAACGAATTTTTTACTGATTAAATTGCAAAAAAAAAATCTTTAATTTTCTTAATGCGAAGGCGATGCTTTATTTTTAAGGTCTTATCGAGTAAGTAAGATTCCAGAATATTTTGTTCTTATTCTTATTATTAAGGTTTTAAACATTTACATTCTTGAGATTCTACAGAATCAAAATGGTTTAAAATAAAAAAAAAACAACTTGTACATTACCTATCTTATTTTATCCTATCCTATAAGATCTTGCCCTATTAGATCTTAGATCCTACACTTTTAAGAGCAATCGCATAATATTGACAAACCCTTTTTTTATTTCCCATGTTAAACCCTTTTGATTCTAGAGCATGTCAAAATTGCAAAAATGGAATAAAAAAAATAATGGCGACATTTCGTTTTGGAGGGTTATATGAATCTAATATTTTGGCATCATAAGGTATTCGATAACATCTTCCAAATAAGGTATCACAATATCCCATTTGTATTTTTTTTTCAATGACCCTCACCCTTTTTCACCCTTAAAAAACCCTAAGGGCCGGTTTCTCAATAACGAGTTAGGTTTAACCCGCGGGTTTTCTATAGAAAAATCGAGGGTAACTCGCGAGTTAAGAGTTAACTCGACATTGGGAAACCGAGCATAAGTGTAGAAAATGTGTATGCTAACTGCAAAATTTAATACAATAGATATCACCACATTACTTATGTATGAAAAATCATAAAGATTTTTGTTTCTTTTTATTATTATGCCAATTTTTTGCTCGAGAGATCGAGAGATAACGAGAAATTCTCGACGAGAGAGCATCTTTCTCTCGTCTCGTCTCGAGGTTTCATTCGAGAGAAAATACCTCTCTCGTCTCGTCGAGACGAGACGAGACGAGACGAGAGACGAGAATCTCTCGTCTCGACGGCATCACTAATTCATACATTATCAAATACCGACCAATTTTAGAATAGATTTTTTGATGCCTAGTTTTAGGCGGTAGAAACCTTTTATACCACCAGATGTAACAATTAATTGTAGTTGTCATGGTTTCCTGATATTTGTTATTTTAAAACGTGCCTGTTAAGTGTTCTAAAAACTTCGATAATATTATTTAACTGAAATGTCGCGTTCGCTAGAAAATAAAATACAAGAAGTTATCATCCTTGGCGAGACTAATCGGAATTATCACGCTGCAGTTCGCATATTCAATGAACGCTTTCCTGTACGGCCAATGTGCAGGAAATACTTTCAGAAGCTTTTGTCAAAATTTCAAGTATTAGGTACGGTAAAAGATGCCGCAAGACCTGGAAGGCCCAAAATTAGCGAAAACGTGCAAGTGCAGGTCGCAGCTGAAATGGTAAATAACCCCCAGTAATGTACTAAACAAGTAGCCGAGACATGCAATATTTCGTGTTCATCCGTTAAGAAGATTTTAAAAAGTAATAAATTTCATCCTTATAAGATGAGAATGATCCACGAATTAACAGAAGATGATCTTGCGAGATTATGGCACGAAGAATTGAAGCAAATCCCAATTATCTGAGGCATATTTCCTTTAGCGATGAGAGTACCATTTTCTTAAATGGAGCAGTTAACACTCAAAACTGCAGGTATTGGAGTGATGAAAACCCCCATCTGTTTCGCGAAGGACATATCCACTTTCCTCAAAAAATAAATGTATGGGCGGGCATTTTGGTTGACCATATTACAGGTCCCATATTTTTAGAAGGAAATTTGAACGGCCCCACATATCATTGCTACCATCACTCCACTTATTGAAGGCGTTGTTGCACAAAATCCGTTTGAATTCCACTTTGGCATTACGTTTCAACAGGATGGTGCCCCGCCCCATTATTTTAGAGATGTTACAAATTACTTAGATGCAACTTATCCGGACAGGTGGATTGGTCGCCGAAGTTCAACAGAGTGGCCCGCTCGCTCACCGGACCTGACACCCTTTGATTACTTTCCATGGGGCTACGTGAAATCTGAGGTTTGTAAAATGGTTCCGGATTCTCTGAATGAACTTCGACAACACATCAGCGATGTGTCTGCGGGAATAAGCCCTGCAACCCTCTACAATGTTAGGGAATAATTCTCTAAGAGAATGTTCTTTTGTCAAGATGTCCAGAGCGGACATTTTCAACATCTTTTAAGATGAAAATTTGACGTTTTTGTGTTTTTCTCAATTATTATAACATCATTTTCAATTAGTTTTGTAATACTTATCTAATAAACCTGCTTAACACATTGTTATTAGTCGCTATTTAAGAATGTATGAATCAAATGTTATCAAAGTCGAGGGTTGAATTAAGCATAAAAAGACCTTCAAAATGACGTGTCACATGACCAACCGCAGCAACCGCCCCATTTAAAAAAATATTCCGAAAGGACGCCCAACTGTCATTTTGACATTTGAATCTGTCAGTATTTGCTCAGAAATTAGAAAATTGTCTCATACAATGCCGTTCCAAATTTCATCGCAGTATACCAAACGGTTCAAAGGGGGGCGACGGACTTTACGTCCTCACTGTACAGGGTGGCTCGAATTCGTGTCTATGTATGGGGAACTCGAAAACCGTAAGAGATACAGTGTCGGTCAAATTAAGGCAAAATTGCGCATTTAGGTGTCTAACAATATGCAATATGCAGTTTTAAAACCCCGAGTATTTCCGGAGATATCCGGAAAAATCGAAATTTTTTAAAATCGTTTTTTTTTCCTGCGCTTATATATAAACGGATTTCAAATTGAATTGCACTTTTGCATAGCCACTTTTTCCGCTCTATCCAATGATGATATCCAGTTTGAAATCCGACATTTCGTCTTCAAGGGATCATCATCAACTTTCTCTTTTTAAATACGAACTTTAATTTTTTTTATCGGTTTTCAGATGGTATTGGCGTTATTAATATGAGTATGTGTTTTTATTTTTTTATTTTTTTTTATTTTTTGCTTTGGCGTAATTTTAAATAATTTAAGGTAGGTACTTTTAAAATTTTTATATTCTTTAAACACATTTTATTTTGGTTTTTGTATTAAGTGGAAAATTGGAGCCCGTATTAAAAATAAAAAATAGTAAAATTATTTTTACGAGAATATGGCCATGAACTATTACTCAAACAAGTTGCTTAGTGCAAAGAAGAAATATTTTCAACTTGTAACCAATTACTGAAAAACATTTTTATAAAGAATTTAAACAATTTATATTCATACTGCGTGATACTATAGGTACTTTGATGGAAATACACACCTATTGGAATTTTGCATATAAATAATAAAAAAATAATAATTTATAGGCAAAATTCCAATAGGTGTATTTTTCCATTAAATTACCTATAGTATCACGTAGTATGATTATAAATAGTTCATGTTCTCTATTAAATAAACTTTTTAATTGGTTAAAAGTTGAAAATATTTTATCTTTGCACTAAGCAACTTGTTTGAGTAATAGTTAATGGCCATATTCTCGTAAAAAATTATTTTACTATTTTTAATTTTTAATATGCGCTCCAATTTTCCTCTTAATACAAAAAACAAAATAAATTTTTATAGAATATAAAAATTTCAAAAGTACCTACTTTAAATTATTTAAAATTAAGCCAAAGCAAAATATCTAATTAAAAAAAAAAATAAAATGAAAAAAAATAAAAGAAAAAAACATATACTCATATTAATAACGCCATTATCATCTGAAAAACTAAAACTGAGCTTTATCCACAATACCGAAACAGAATTTTTGCACTAGACGCGCGTTTCGCTAACCATGTTAGCATCATCAGGAGATGATTAAAGTAGTTTTAATCATCTCCTGATGATGCTAACATGGTCATTTATATTTATAGTTTTCAATCATATTCGTACGTTTTCAATCAGTTTCGTCGCCTTTATCCAAGTGAAGCAAATTATTTTAAGTAACATTTATTAACAATAATTCAATAACTTCTCGTCTATTCTTTAGATTTTTGTCACTGCTGTCAAGTATAATTTAAAATTAACAACAAGTACCATACGCATGATACTCGGGTCAATATCATTAACTTTTAAAATTTTAATTGGCTTGAAGGCAAATACTTTCTTCTAACTTTGTAACGAAATGAACCATTCTTTCCATCTGATGGTAATTAACCGCCTATGGTTCGTCTATCTATCTGTTTAATGTATTCTCTTTTAATAAAGGTAAGTAATTAGTAAGTATAATTAATTTGAATTCATTTAGCTCAATAATTGAGTAATTTTTTTTTTCGTTTTTAATTGATTCAACTTCTGGTTTTATTCATTGTATTTTTTGTTTTTGCTACTAAGCCTAAGCCAAAACCTGTTCCAAATTCAACTTGGAAATCTTCTGACTTGTGCCGCCTATAGTTGGTGGCGCCTTTAAGTAAATTCCTTACGTATCGTTAATTGTAAATTTCCTTAACTTAACACTCCCAGTTCCTTCTAATCTCAGGAGAAAATTAATAAATAAAATTAGAAGCTAATTACTACAGTTAAGAATGTTATTTATGTAAGATCGTCGGTTTTTCGAGAAAACCCTGCCTGTGTAAACTTCTTTAGGAGCCATCCATTCCGTGGGTAGTAAATGAAACTAAGCAGTCATGTAACGCATCATGTAACGCTTATTTGGTTATTTTAAGGTCAATAATTTTTTTTCTCAAAAACGTCAGCATATGTAAATTTGGGATCCGGCACGTTTTTAAACAACACTAGGAGATAGCCGACGGTTATTTGTTTTTGGCGCTCCGATTCTCGGTTCTGAATTTTTAAGTCATATGTGCGATTTTTCAAACTTATGCCTTGATCCGCGCTAACTGTGATGGTCTTCCGAACGCTATTGAAATTGACGAGTATTTTTGTTGCATAATATTTTTGAAAAAGGGGGAGGGGTTATTTTGGCTTGTTTTAGCGCCGAAAAAGTAGGAGGAATCGAAAAAAGCGAGACGATTCCATATGCAATTTCTAGAAGAAAAGTTTTTTAAGTACTTTTTTGTTTCGAAACTATTGGGAAAATGGATTATTGAGGAGAAAATGTAACAACATCGATTTATAGGTCAAGATAAATGAAGGTTTCTATTTGTTTTTTTTTTAAGAAAAATGTAATGCTTTTATTGAAAAGCTGATCACTTGACAAGAATCTACGCCGTACAAGACACTGCTTTAGAAATGATAGATGATAATTTAATTTAAACTCTTTGCCATTTCAAGTTTTGACACGAATCTGGAATAATCAAATTTCCATAGATTAAACACAAAATATTTGAAAATGCCGAATTGGTGATTTTTTAATTCTCAATTTGAAAAATCTACTTTAATCGTACGTAAACTTCAATGTCATCGCTATAAAAAAGTTTTCCTTACGAGATCAGGAAATATCAGAAAATCGATATTAAGGGGAAATATGTAGAAAATCCTAAAAAAATTCTCAATACTTCTGCAGCTTTGCTTTTGAGGCAATATGGGAAATATTTTGACATGGCGTTTAGGTTCATTTAATTGCGTGATATCTCTTTGAAGATTGTTTGAGACTGAAAAAATGGGTCAGGATAGGAAAATATTGGCAGATTTCAAGCTAAAATTGATCTTCCAGCATATTGCTGTATATTGCTTTTGTGATAAATTCGTAAATTTATTTGCCCAAAATCTCATTTAAAACGGCTTGAAATCAGGAAAATCAACTTATCTTATAGTAGAGTGCGCAAACGAATTAAAAGCCTTCTATAAATGATTTATGTGGGCACCTCGGGGTTACAAGCTGAAATTTTCACAGAATTAAGGTTTTATTATATTAATTCAAAATCCGAAGGTAATAAAAATTCAGAACAGGCAAAAGGGCAGTATACCTAAAGATCGAGATTATTATATGAACGTGTAGGCTATTAAATTATGAATGTTTTCATATAAAATTCTTCTACATTTTTGTACGAATTATATTTTTTATCATTGCTTGAAATATGCAGATTACATTGGCCCTTACGGCAAAATAAATAAAAAATTGAAATATCTCCCTTCGAACCTGGGCAAAATCTGATTAAAATGTACTCATTTTTGTATTCACCTCGCATTCTCTCAAAAATGAAGGCTCAAATCAAAAAGTTTTATTCCGGCAAAAAGTTTGCCTTAAGTATTTCGAATACATAGGTGCATGAATAATTTTTTTCTCAAATAGTAATGGAAAAATAGAATTAAATGTAAAAAACTATACCGTCCGATCTCGGGCTTCCCGAGTAATCTCGTATCTCACTTTTCTCCATAGCTTCCTCTCCCTCGCGCCTATTGTACAATACAATAAGCGTTTTTGTACCATTACGGGTAAGAATACTAATAATGATAATAGCTATTATTAATTGAATAAAGTCAATGAAGATATTTTAGATTATCCTTAAATTTATTTTTCCTATAAGCTGCTAGGTAATAAAGAAGTAGAAAAAAATCATATACTTAATGCAACTGCTATTAAAAAGACTAGCTTGTCTTCAGAATAGAAAAACTCAAAATGTAAAAAAATCTTTATACTAACAAAATCTATTTATCTTCAGTGTCTGTATCTTCTTCAGGAATAGATACATTGACTTCAATATTGCCTTACAGTATTTTTTTTGCATGATCCTATGCAACCTATTTAATTTCTTCTACGTGTACAAGCAAGCTTTGCTTTCATACAATCTAATAAAAAATTATTTGATTAAGTTTTATATGTACTGATTTAATCTAATAATAAATTACCTTTTTACAACCAAAACAGTGAAATTTATTTATCCACTCTGTTTTTAGTTAAAAAAAAACAGTTAACGAACTTTTTATCTGAACGAGCACTCTCATAAAGTGAATTTCAAGTTCGCAATTATAGTGGGGGATTTACCAATATTTTTGATAAGAAAACAAATTGCGAACCAATTGACAACAAATTACTATCCTCTATAGTCACGAAGAAGCTGATACTAGGATTTTTTTGCATATACTCCCTGCGAAACATTGTATGTATTATTTGACATGCATAGTGGACTCCAATGACAGTGATGTACTTGTACTTCTGGTACATTTTAAAAATATATATTTCCAGAGAATTTGGGTAAAATTAGGAAGCGAAAATTAGGTGCGATATGTGGCCATTCATGATATCAACCTAGAAGAAAAGCTTGCAAAAAAATTACCTGAATTTCATGCTCTAACGGGTTGTCATACAACCAGCCAGTTTTCAGGATTAGGAAAAGTAAAATGTTGGAAAATTTATCTAAATTATTCCGATTATTTAGACGGTATTGGGGTCCAGAAATTTTCAGATGGCATGTTCAATAACATAGAAAAATTTATCATAAAATTACTTTCAACAAATCCAAACATTTCGTCTATTAATATTTTCAGGACACTATTGGCCTCTTCATCGCTAATTGAAAAAACTAGCCCCGATAAAAATAGCTTAAAATTTCGCAGTTTGAGAGCACATTATCAAACTAAGGTGTGCTTCAGTTCTTTAGAACCAAATCCCCTATTACCAGAGGTGACAGAATGCGGATGGAAATCTGAGGAGGCAGGTGATATCCAAATTATTCCCAATTTTAACAACACCAGCATTTCCTTCGGATGTAAAAGTATTTATTTCATGTGGATGTAAAAATGTAAATTATTATTAGATTAAATAGGTACATAATAAAACTTAATCAAATAATTTTTAATTAGATTGTATGGAAGCAAGCTTATTGTTTGTACATTAAATATGTTGCATATGATCATGCAAAAAAAAATTACTGGAAGGCAATATTGAAGTCATTATGTCTATTCCTGAAGAAGATACAGACACTGAAGATAAATAAATTTTGATATTATAAAGATTTTTTTTACATTTTGAGTTATTCTATTTTAATAGCAGTTGCATTAAGTATATAATTTTTTTCTACTTCTTTATTACCTAGCAGCCTATAGGAAAAATAAATTTCTGTATAATCGAAAATGTCTTCATTGACTTTATTCAAATAATAATAGCCATTATTATTATTAGTATTCTAACCCGTAATGGTGTAACAGCACTTATTGTATTATACAATAGGCGCGAGAGCGAGGAAGCTATGGAGAAAAGGGATATACGAGAGTACCCGGGAAGCGCGAGATCGGACGGTCGCGGCTAGAAGAAAATTACTTTTTTACATTTAATTGTATTTTTCCATTACCATCTGAGAAAAAAAAATGTAAGTATTCATGCTACCTATGTATTCTAAATATTTAAGGTAAACTTTTCGCATGAATAAAAATTTTTGATTTGAGCCTTCATTTCGGAGAGAATGCGAGGTGAATACAAAAATGAGTACATTTCAATCAGATTTTGCCCAGGTTGGAAGGGAGATATCTCATTTTTTTTATTTATTTTGCCGTAAGGGCCAATGTAATCTGCATATTTCAAGCAATGATAAAAAACATAATTTGTACAAAAATGTAGATACAATTTTTATGAAAATATTCATAAATTAATATCCTACACGTTCATAAAATAATCTCGATTTTTTTGTATACTGCCCTTTTGCCCCTTATGATCTTTTATTACCTTCAGATTTTGAATTAATATAATAAAACCTTTATTCTGTGAAAATTTCAGCTTGTAACCCCGAAGTGCCCACACAAGTCAAAATAAGTTATAAGTAACACTCTACTATTACTACAGCCTAGCAGTTTGTTAAACTGTTACCTTACTTCCGAATGCAACCCACCAGTATCGATGAATGTAGTTCCGACTTGTTAGAAGCGATGACTCCGTTTTGAGTGCCCTCTTGTCTTTTTTTGGAAAGCACGGGCTCCTTTCCTTGGCCTTCTCGTCTGGACGCTCAAAGCGCTCAGACAGGATAAAAGCGACCAGTTTTGAAATCTGAAACTAACGTTGACATTTTTGGCCATCAGGTCTAATTACCGCCCAATTTTGTCATGTGAAAAATTGGCAAATGTGGTGCCCTGATTATTTTCTCGAATTACTGGCCGTATTTTCTAATGGCGGTATTTTAATGATAGTGTTGTTACCCTTCCTTAAGGATATAGGACATAGATAATTTAGACAATATTCAAATATTTTATGGGCGATACCATAAACTCAACTTAATTAATTGTCTTTAGAGTGCTTATGAAAGCAATTAAGGCTTGAATAAATAGTGTAATTTGAATCATGTTGTTTATTTTGGTAAGTTAGTGACAAAAGTGCCTTTCATTAAAATCTTTCATTTCTAAATTTCACGATATTCTTATCTAGGGTATATTTCTAAATTTTACTGCCCTGATTTCAATGTGCAAATAAAATTGATATATTTCTAGTTAAAAATTTAATGGCGCCTTGGCCTAACTACCAACTCTCCGACCCTGGCCTTTAAATAAAATTAAAACCGCTGAGTGACCTGGCGTATGGACTGTGTGTTAAGCTGTTTACAAATCGTGTTACAAAACTCCAATTCAATATCTCTCATTCCTAAGAAGTAACAGTAATTTGAATTTTATCCAGCAATTATAAACATTACTGTTATTACGAATAGAATTATAGTTAATGTTACTGCCAGGAGAGGTATAATAATAATAATAATTAACGATGAAATCTCTGTGTTATTAAAATTCCGCATATACGCGAGTTGAACCATGGGTAAAATCAGTAGGTAAATAATTTCCCTCTTAATCCGATTAAATAAACAAATTAAGTTTATAAATTAAGTGATTGAATTAAAACCCCTTATTTCCGTAATATTCGTATCACAAAAGAACCAAAACTTTTAGCGGTGAGAAAATAGCATCTGTGATACCTAAAATGTAGAATGCATGTATACCGGGCATTATGTTAAAGTGTAGTAAAGTGTAATGTTCAAATAAGTTTGCGAAACACTCGAGTTCGTGTTTAGTACAAGCTCTCGGGATGAAATTGTGTATTAAAGTTGTACGTACTTTGTTTGGAAGTAATACATTTGGTAGTTGCATCTATGTAGAATAGACGATACGAGGATTGTTTAAAAAGTGCATATTCCATCGCCGAATAAGAAAACAATATTGATATTCATATTTTAAAGATAAACCGACGGCGACCAATAAATTAAATTCGCGAGAAACAAAACTGGCGCTTGCGTTGAAAACAGCGACCAGATCAAGACTGACCTTAGACTTAGGTTTCAATAATAAAAAGGGGATCAACAAGGGCAAAGTTTAGAAACTATTCTCCATCCAAAAACTTAATTTCCAAAAAGAAACGAAAATT
>MU182978.1:24926-38981 GCA_016904865.1 Pissodes strobi | reverse complement strand
ATTTTTAGTCCTATGGGGCAAAAGTCACACTTTAGTCTCCGAAAAAATTGCCATTTTAGTCCACGAGATGCAAAAAAGTAGTTACAGTCATCGATTTCATATCTGATAGCATACTGTTCTTGAATGCTGCTTGGATATGATTCGTCCTCAGGATGTTTAAACGAGAAATAATTCCATAAAGAGTTCCGTGATATTTATTATAATAAACACATAGCTAAAAAGTAGTTTTAATCAATAAATTCGCTTTCAATATTTTTCCATTAAATTTTGTTTATTCACTTGGGCAGCTTTATTCAAATTGGATGCAACAAATTTTATTAACATCAGATAATACGTTAATAATAATTTTCATTCAGTCATATCTTCCAGGCATGTGGAGTAAGCAAAATAGCATTATGAGCAAGACTTATTTGAGACGCACTGTATAAAATATATATGTAGCTACATAGTAGTATTAATTTATCTATTTCAACGATACAGACAGTATGGTGCCAAACGTCGTGCCACATGGAATAAAATTTCGGTATTTAAAGATCTATTTACTGTTTTTATCTTTATCGTTTTCTGATATGTAAACGATGTGTTTGTTTTGCTTGTGGTTAGATTGTTCTAAGTTCCATGGAATATTTTGCCTCTGATCTGATATTAGCGATTGGGAATAATTCTTAAATTCCATTAAATTAGGAGCTGAATTACTTAGTTTAGTCTAAAGAAAATAGCTGGCTTAAGGAATGTAAGTATATTTTTTTAAATGTTCAACGTTATATTATTTCTAAGTTCAAATTTACAACTACAGGTTCTTTAATTATCATAATAGATCCCATTAAATCATTAAAGTATCTTTTGATTAAGTTTACCATCTAATTAACGTTATTAATCTATTTTATAGAGGAAATTTCCTGATTCCTCTTCGGGCAGCCGCCAGAATTTGTTTTTTTTTTATTAATTCACGTGTTTTTACTAACGAAGATTTACGACATATTTATTGGACGGTCTCTTGACGTTACCACACTGTTTTCAAAGGACACCGTTTTCTGCGATTTCAAGGTAATATTTATCGTTATTTTTATCAATTAAATTCTCATTATGCTTAAAAACTCATTTTTATTAAAGATAAGTAGCAGTCGGAGATTCTTTCCGTAGCTATAATATCAATGCCATACAAAAATGAAAATACCTAATGATGTATAACAAGAGCTGTTTGGTCATACGACTAAAATAGCTTGGGCATCCTAAGCATTTTTCAGGTTTAAATAATATATGCTTGCTTTTTTTTTATTGAAAACAAAATAAACCTATGTTTGTTATTGAGATAATATTCAAATTTCCAATGTTTTTAAATTAATTTCAATTTTCTAATATTTCGGTATAATAAGTATATGTGCAGGGTTAGTGAGTAGCGTCCCAAATAAAAGTTTTATGGTTGAAAACGAAATTTTGAAAGAATCTGCTTTCAAATATACAGGGTGTTTCCAAAAGTCTGCGCGTGGTACAACTTTCTTATTTCAAATTGATACCCTATCTTTTTATTTGATATTCGGATTATCCTTCAAATTCTAAACATTTTCTATGTAGCATATCCTATACCTAAATTTAATGTATAAAAAGATATTTATCTCAACACTTGAAAGAGAAAATTGAATAATATTAATTATAATCTATACTAATCTATATCTAAAACTAAATCCGTCGCACATCATCAATGACACCATGCGTATTCTTAAGACATTTACTGGTGGCCGTATTATGACGTGAGACGGATTTGGATTTATGTACAGTCACCGAACATTAACTATACGATAAGAAGATTCACTCTCCGCGGCGGCACGTCAACGGTATGCCTCCTTCCCCGCGCGAAAACTAGCAGGATATTGGCCGGCGACCTTTGACCCGGCGCACACTGGTCGAATTTCTAGGAAAGCTGCGCATACTAAGGTTTACCAGAAATAAGACATAAAAGTTATTAAGTATTACACGTTTAAAATATCGTGTTTTAGATAAAGAATTGTTGAATTTTTGGCTCATCATCTATATTTATATATAGGGTGTATCAATTATCACCAACGGTAAAAATCATGTAAAAATCATTTGTATGTTCTTAAACCGTTTTAAAAAATTATTTTGAAAATTAAGGGCTTCTTTGTTGTAAAAAAAAATGTTTTTTTTTTGCAACGGCAATTCAGGAGTCTCACGAGCAAAATGAATGTTAATTGGACGAGGACGACGTTATCGCTATTTTTAAAAATTAATCTAATAGGGATCAAACTAGTAAAAAATATAGAAGCATCAGTGCAGCTGTTGGATAAAAACACTTGCTTATATTCTGAGTGTCCCAAGGTACCATCAAAGCCATATTTACAAATTAAAACTAACTTATAAATTATATCTGCTGATTCAGCTAAAGTATTTATACCACTTTTTCACCAGTATGGTGCAATAATGATCCTACCGAAATTTGAGCTTCAGTTTCACTTACTACAATATTATGGGATTTAGGATGGCCAAAATGATCGATTATTCGATTCACTTTTAAGAAATTATCGATGAATCGACTAATCGATTAATATTTCAGAAAATATCGATTATTTCGATTAATCGATTATATCGGTTATTTTGATTAATCGATTATTTTGACGAATCGATTACATCGATTATTTTTATTAATCGATGATATCGATTAGTTGATTACTTCCATTAATCGGTTATTTCGAATAATCGATTATATCGATTAAGTTATTATATCGATAAATCGATTAATCCAGATTAATCGATTATTACAAATAATCGAACATTGATTATTACTTTTATTAATCGCCCAGCCTTAATTGAGCTAACATTTTTTTGGCCTCCAAAACTTTGTCGTACGAAGGATATGTTGCAGTTTTTTTGTCCCTCTTACGTTTTGATAATTTTATACAGATGCTTAGACAAATTAGCTTCTACCATTATTAGAGCTAATATTTATTTCATCAGCATTTAACTCTAAATGTAAATTATCTTGATTTTGTTTTCAAAATTTTTGGCTTGCACGGGTTCGTTACTAATAGTTTTGAGAACTTTCGATGCGGGTCAGTTACCACATGATCTGTAGCTCATTTAAGCGGCATAAGTTAAATTCTGTGGTGTTGAATTTTCTCGGAGTGGTTTTGTTCTCCGTTTTTTGGACCGCTCACTACACTCACTGTTTTACTTCCTTTTACAATATATTTTTTTTTATTTTATAACAGTTGTAAGTAAATTTTAATTTTTTTCTAAAAACCTCTCTTTGATCCTAATTGATTGATTCCACTTGGAAATATATTTATAGAAAAAAGCATTGCAAGTCGACCTAAACTCATTGGGAAAATCTTGATATCCTGTTAATTCAGATATTTTTTTTCAATTTAAGAAATTTTGCATTATTACTTTGGTCGGGAAAGCTTTGAAGTATTTCAAACAATTGCTTATAGGTACGTTATAGTTAAATAACTTCGATCTGAAATAAAAAATAATAAAAGAGTTATTCTTGTATGACTAGAACAAGTATTTCATAAATAAAAAATAAATTATTAATTTACTTTTCCCTAATCATTAAAATTAAAAATCATCCCAATCATTAAAATAAATAATCACCGTAATCTCTTGGACTATCGTGTTAAAAAGAGAAATATTAATTTTTTAAGTAAATAAGGTAGTTTTTTAAATTTTTCCGAATGTATACAATTATAAAATAGGTGTTTTAATAAATATACAGTAAAAATATTGTGCGAACCCTTTAACCAATTTTCAAATCACCCAAAATGCCAAAATTTAATTGAATATAAAAAAATGGAGCAAATTCAAGCAAGATTTTCTTCTTCATCTCTTTTGTCAGAATAATAATGTACTTATTACAGTATATTTGTAGTCGAAAATATGGTAAAATCATAAACAAAAAAAAAATGTTATTATATCACGAACTTGTAATTGTGATTTGATAAATATATCACTATTTTTCATTTTAATTGACCAGCGCTATGCAATAAGCAGAAAAATCAAAATATTTTAAATATAAGATATTACATACCTTGAGTATTGTTGTCAATAACTAACTAAAAATCTTAATAGATTTTTGAAACAGCCAGTTGAATTGTTTTTTCCAAGGCCAACTAGAGTACTAGAGTGTTATAAATAATTTCGTCCTAAATTTGATTAAAAATACCGCAATGGAAAATAACGTTTATGGCCAGCTTTTATTGAAATTCAACCTGTGTGCGGCGAGTCCGCCAAATCGTTACCCCAGCAACCAAGCAAAACACTACGATTCTTTGTAGCGCTTGCTGAACATGCACATCAAAGTTGCCGCCGTTGAGTGGTCCTTCTTATCGTATAGTTAATGTTCGGTGGTACAGTATAATTTATTGTGCGTCGTTATCTATGATTTTGACGTGAACGCCACGGCCATTAAATACTTTTCAAGTGTCAAATATAATACTTCTGATCCTTTCGAATTGGTTTATTCTGAGAACGAAAAACCAGAAATCTATGAACTTTATATAAAACATAATTATAACGCTAAACTTGCCGTAAGAGAATATCGAATGCTTTATGAGGGGATACGGAGAGTTCCTTACAGGAAGAAATTTTTAAGGATATACCAGAAAGTCGGGCAGGAACTATCTTTTAATCGGAAAAAGAGAGTAGCACGAAGAGACGCAAGTTAAGAACTATTTTGCATCATTTCTGATTACTTGATATTCTTAGAAAATCCTGGAGAATCTATTCCAAGTGCGATGGAAACCTTAGGAAAAACATATTATAAAATAAATTCCTTCCTTTCAAAATATTACCCGTCTAAAAGTTTACAGAATTAAAAATATAAGTTGGTACACTAAGGGCCAATTCAATGAAATCGTCATATCAAAGGCGAGCCGAGGACGCAACGCGACGGTAAAAAAATGTAGGGTGTATTGAGGCAATAAAAGCCGAGTTTGACGCGATTTACTTTGGTGAAAGCGCTATTGGCAGAGTACAAATAATATCGAGTAGATTCACTCAGCAAAAATCGTTTCATGTTTTTGGATCAAACGCAAAAGCCGCAGCACGGTAAAAAATTAGTTTTTACTCTACCGGCAGCAGCGAGCAGTCTGTGAGTGGAGATTCAAAAAGTATTAGCTGATGCAAAATTATTTCCACGGTTATTATGTCATACCCGATATTTCAAAGAGCGATTAAGGTAATTTTTAATACGTGATTCAAATGAATAAAACTATGTAATAAAGTTACACAAAATAGTAACGTATACTAAATTCAAAATCATTATAAATAAAGGTAATACCAATTTAAATAATTTATTTGACAATTTGTAACTTGATTTATCTATTAAAACATGTATAAAGCAGAAGGTTCAAAGTACCTGACAAATATTGTGGGAATTTAGATATAAAAAGGACATATTAAGCTAGTAAACTAAATTTATAGCTTCTTAAAGGTCTTAACACTTCATTACTCGCGCTACGAGTAATTCTTTCACATTTTCTGCGAAGTCGTCAGTTTTCGGAGATGGCTTTGCGAGCGGAGCTGTCCTCCACTCTAGCTGACTTATTTGGCGTCCTCTTTAACATGGCCAATTAACCGGGGGCATTTCTCAAGTGATTGGCTGCATTTGTGAGAATTTCTCTCATCGCACTACATCTGCCGTAGTACTTTTAACATTGAAAATGTTTCTGTTTTCCTGTTATGGGGCATCAAATTGCGAAAAAGTGCATGCTACATTTGTCACACATGATGTCTTATGCGTGATGAACTACTAACCCAAACTAACCCAAACTAACCAAAAGTAATCAAAAGCACCCAAAAGAAAAAACTAAAATGTATCGGAACAGATTAAAATAATTAAAGTAAGTTAAAACTAACTCAAATTAACCGAACTTTTGCAGCTAACCAAAACTAGCCAAATACATTAAAATTGGTTATAACGTATCGGATCCCGTTCAAATTACTAAAATAAATTGGAACTAACTGAAACTAACCGAAAGTTGATTGAGCAACTAACCAAAAGCACCAAAAAAGGGCTAAACCGTATCGGGCAAATTAAAAATATTAAAGTAAGTTAAAATTAACTTAAATGAACCGAATTTTGGTGACTAATCAAAACTAACCGAAAATATTAAATATGATTGTAACTTATCGGAGTCGGTTCAAGTGACTAAAATAAATTAAAACTAACTTAAATTAACTGTAAGTTTATTGAGCGACTAACCAAAACTAGCCAGAAGCACTAAAAAGGGCTACAGCACATCGGAATAGTTTAAAACATTAAAGTAAGATAAAACTAACCCAAATTAACCGAATTTTGGCGACTAACCAAAATTAACCGAAAACGTAAAAATTGGTTATACGCACCGACATCGGCATCGGTTGAAATGACTAAAATAAGCTAATTGAAATTAACCGAAGGTTGATTGAACGACTAACCAAAATTAACCAAAAATAACAAAAAGCACCAAAAAGTGCTCAAACGTATCGGAACAGATTAAAAATATTAAAGTAGGTAAGTTAAAAATAAACCAAATTAACTGAATATTAACGACTAACCAAAAACAATTAAATTGGTTAAACGTATCGGAACCGGTTCAAACGACTAAAATAAATTTAAACTAACTGAAACTAACCGACAGTTGATTGAGTGACCAAACAAAACTAACTAAAAGTAACCAAAAGCATCAAAACGTGCTAAAATAGGTTACACAAATTAAAGTAAGTTAAAACTGACCAAAACAAACCGAATTTTCACGGCTAACCAAAACTAATCAAAAGCAATAAATTTTATTAGAACGTGTCGGAGCTGGTTCAAATGAATACCTCTGTGGTTTCATGCGAGTGATTTTTCAAGGTCGCGTCACGACACGGAAATTTTTCCTGAACGTCACGAGATTGATTATAACGTATCGGAACCGGCTCAAGCAATTAAAATAAGTTGAGACTAAGAGAAACTAACAGAAAGTGTTTGGACGACTAACCAAACTAACCAAATTGATTATAACGTATCGGAACCGGTTCAAATGACTTAAATAAGTTGATACTAAGTGAAACTAACCGCGCTAGATCGGGCATTAAGAGACGGATCGAATTCATTTTATTTTTGCAAAAACTAGTCGAGTTGCATACCGTTAGATTTCCTCCACTGTTCACATCTGAAACAAAAATCGAATGTGGAATTGTATAATATAATAAACTAAGCCGAAAATCAAATTATATACCTTACAGCCGTAACCAAAGACATATATTGGCCGTAACTTCTTAACAATAGTCTAAAACCAGCTTAATTTATTGAAAAATGCACAGTCTTTCGCAAAGATGCAACCGGGGGGACATTGAAAATGATTAATAAAAACGCAAACATGTGATTTGTGTAATTCGAATAGTTTTTAAAAGCAGAGTTTAAAAAAGTAAAATTACAAACACGAGTGTTTAAAATATATTTAATTAAAGAAATGCCTTTTTAACATTATAATTTTTTTAACATAATTATAAAAAAATAGAAAAAGGTGCGGATATGAAGACCCAAAAAATTACCCTTCACATGTAGATAGGAAAATTTATTAATATATAACTAGCCATGACGTTGCTGTAGATAATATTTCTAACCTGTTCCGAATTGTTTTAGCCCATTTTTGCGCTTTTGGTCACTTTTAGTTAGTTTTGATTAGCCGTTTAATTAACTTTTGGTTAGTCTCAGTTAGATCCAATTTATTTTAGTCATTTGAACCGACTCCGATACGTTATAATCAAATTTAGTGTTTTTCGTTACTTTTGGTTAGTCGCCAAAGTTCTGCTCGTTTTGGTTAGTTCTAACTTACTTTAATTTTTGTAACCTATTCCGATAGGTTTTAGTGCTTTTGGTTACTTTTGATTAGTTTTGGTTAGTCATTCAATCAGCTTTCTGTTAGTTTTAGTTGGTTTTTATTTATTTTAGATTTTGAACCAGTTCCAATACGTTACGAGTATAATTAATTTTAATGTGTTTGGTTAATTTTAGTTAGTCGCCAAAATTCGGCTAATTTAAGTGAGTTTCAACTTGTTTTAATATTTTTAATCTGTTTTGATTTATGTTTTCGCTTTTTTGGTTACTTTTGGTTAATTTTGTTTAGTCGTTCAATCAACTTTCGGTTGGTTTCAATTTATTATAGTCATTTGAAACGGTTCCAATACGTTATTACCAATTTTACTGTTTGTGGTTAGTTTAGGTTAGTCGCCAAAATTCGGTTAAATTGGGTTAATTTTATCTTACTCCGATATTTTTAATTTATTATGATACGTTTTAGCCGGTTTCGGTGCTTTTAGGTACTTTTGGTTAGTCATTCAATCAGCTTTCGGTTACTTTCAGTTAGCTCCAATTTAGCGGTTTCGATACATTATAACCAATTTAAATGTTTTTGGTTAAATTATGTCAGTCACCAAAATTAGGTTAATTTGAGGTAGTTTCAACTAACTTTAATATTTTTAATCTGTTCCGATAGGTTTAAGCTCTTAGTGCTTTTGGTTACTTTGTCTAGTTTTGATTAGTCGTGCAATCAACTTTCTGTTAATTACAGTTAGTTTCAATTTATATTAGTCATTTCAACCGGTTCCGATACTTTACAACCAATTTTAATGTTTTTGGTTAGTTTGGGTTAGTTTGCGTTAGTTTGGGTTCCGATACTCTACAACCAATTTTAATGTTTTTGGTTAGTCGCCAAAATTCTGTTACTTTGAGTTAGTTTCAACTTACTTTAATATTTTTAATCTGTTCCGATACGTTTTAGCTCTTTTTGGTGCTTTTAGTTACTTTTGGTTAGTTTTTTAATCAACTTTCGGTTACTTTCAGTTAGTGCCAATTTATTTTAGTCATTTGAATCGGTTCCGATACGTTATAATCAAATTTAATGTGTTTGGTTAGTTTTAGTAAGTCGTTAAAATTCCGTTCGTTTTGGTTAGTTTTAACTTAATTTAATATTTGTAACTTGTACCGGTACGTTTAAGCCCGTATTGGTTACTTTGGGAGAGTTTTGGTTAGTCATTCAATCAACTTTCGGTTAGTTTCAGTTAGTTCCAATTTATTTTAGTTATTTTAATCGATTCCGATACCATAAATCAAATTTAAGTTTAAGTAAATAAACTAGCACGATCTCTCACGCGTTTGATGTCATGTGTCAAATGTAGCATGCACTATTTCACGATTTGAGGCCCTATACCTACTAGGATTATAGAAACATTTTCAATGTTAAAATATAAGAGTTGCTTTAAAAACACAAAAGGTCATGTAAACAACTCGCAATTATTAAACATAAACGGATTTTTGCTCACGGTAGTGGTGACGGGCATTTTAGTTTCGCCGTACTTGTTTTCTTTTCTCACTATTGTCTTTATCCAAATTTAAGTAAATAACAGAATTTTAATAAAGACATATTTGTTAAACCGATTATACGTGTAATTGAAAAACTGCATATTATTAAAAAATTATTATAACTCTTACCTGATAGGGTCTTTGGGGCATCTAAAAAATGATAATCCGTCACCCACTTTTGTAATACAATACAGTGGCGGCTCGTCATTGGACGCAGGTGAAGCGCCGCTTCACCTACAATTTCTAAAATTTCATTACTTTAAAGTAAAAACATTTTTAATTAAATAAAATTTTTACAATCTAAATTTCTAATCAAAATTAGTGCAATTTCTCAAATTACATTTCTTAAAAATACAAATTTTAATAATATAAATTTCTAATCAAAATTAGTGCGATAATACTCATAAAAGATAATTAACTATAAAACGTAGCGCGCTGAATAACTTGTCATAAGATCGGCCGGTGCGGGCGGTTTTGGACACTCAATACAGTCACGAAACACGTGGGAATCGCAAACAGCAAGATCAATAATTGCACTGTAATATACAGATTTATTTACGATGGTTGCTATGGCAACGGGCGAAGCAGACATGCTAGATACGTGAGCTATTTATAGAACGGAAGCAGCCCGACAATGCGACTCCGACAGGTTCTTATGTTAATATTAAATTCAGTTCACAGTCGTTCGGAAGCAAATTTGCATCACGTCGTTGTCGCGCATTGTTTTACGAAACGTTTTACGAAATGTTTCCATTGTATGATCCGATCTGCATCTTGTTAGAAACACCATTTTCCAGGTTGAAAACGATGATAAAAGAGACTTTTTAAATACGGAGGGACCTAAGCCTTTCCTTCAAATAGAAAAACAAGTAGTAAAATCGAGAGAATTTTCGTTCGTAGGTTTCGAAATCTGATCTGAGTATTCTGATTATAATTGGTTGTATGGAAGTGTTTATTTAAAGAAACTATTTTGTATGCCACTATGCCCTGTTTAAGTGTAGGTGGAAAATCGAGCGTTTGGAATAAAGACGGATTTAACATTTTTGTGAATGTGACAAGAGGTTGTAGTAGGCATGAAGCTTCTTCGAACCATATTCACTGTGCATTATCATTTGCGAAGTTAAAGAAAATCCTCACTACAAAATCGAAGAATAGGCCTTATATTTAAAAAGTATATGGGAGCAGTCAAAATAACTGTACGCGGGAGTGTGGGTAAGTTAGTAATTCTATTATCTTTTTGATATTATTATAAATTAGTGGCGGCTGTGGCGCTCATGGTATATTATTTCTCGCAGGTATCGTCACCGCAGGACTTTTGGACGTGGCCCCAAAAAAAATTCGCCTGCGGCGCAGTTTTGCCTTTGACGCTAATTGCGCTTCACCTATTCTTGCCTACACGAGCCGCCACTGATACAATAATTATCCGGACAACAATATCTCGCCATAGTAGCGATCTTAATAATTATTTAATTCAACGCGACCCAACAGTACAGAATATCAAGGCGTTTGCACACTGACCGTAAATTCTCCCTCGTATTGTAGCCACCGCTGGCCGCGAACGAGATTGATCTGGATTCGCTTGGAAGCTAAAAACTGTCGGCGAAATTGGAAATTTGTCTCGAGTGAACTTACCGTATATACTTATTTATACCGTGTTATTGGGAACATACAGTAAATTTTTCCCGCTTAGTAAGTAATAAATGGAGGAATTTAAATAAAGAAATATATTTTCATAAAAATTTTGAAAAATATATTTTGTGAAGTCACAAAAAAAGATGAAAAGGTAAAGGCCTTATTCAGCATATTTTAAAAAAATATTTAAATACGATTGCATATTTAAATAAAATTTGTAAAATATATTATTTTTTACTTCAAAAATGAAAAATTTTCTATTTTAATTTATTTTGGGGATGAACTACATCATAGTTTTGCAAAACTTTACAAATTATTTTGGAAAAAGTTTTGCAAAATTAATTGTCTACATTTTAGCAATTTCTATATTTCGTTAATTTTACCACAATAACTAATTAGCACAAAATTTAACGTAATAGACTTTTAGATAAACCTATATTTGCACCCATCGACCCATCTTACATTATTTTGCAAATGCAGAAAATCTGATTAAAAGTTACCTTTTTTAGTTGGTAACACGGTTGATGGACCAGCATATGAATGTATACAGCTCCTAGAAGAATTTGCAAAACTGTTTTCATTAAAATGCAAACCACACATTCTAATACGGCTATGACATTATATTGGTGTATCATTCGCATATTTGTGGGATCCTATAAATTCTAAGGCACTTTTCCAGGCACGACACCTGCAAGTTTTTTTTTATTACATACTCTATTGTACTCACTATAAATCGATATTAATATTGAACATTGATGGGAAGTAGGACAAATTTAACTTGTAAGATTTGACCCAAACATACTAGAGAAGTTAAATAAAAGCTTATAATAAACTAATACATACCTACACTTTTGGGCACCTAAAGAGCGATACATTGTCTGCCATTCGCCTTTCACAATCAACTACTGAACAAATATTTCGATTTTCGATTAGACATTTCACTCAGAAATCCACCAAAAACAAACCGCTATTTTTTAAATCTCACCCTATACGCCGGACCGTAAACTAATTTAAAATAAACTTAAATTACCTAGCTCTCCACTGTAGACTGGCACCAGTCTACCGGGCAGGCGGGGAGTGGCGGAGTGGAATTTGACGATGGCGCGGAGTGAATCAACTTATATTTTTAATTCTGTAAACTTTGGCTGAGTCAAGCAAATAAAGTTGCGCGTTTACAGTTCTGCCAAGAAATGATGCAACATTTGGACAGACAAGGGTAGTTGTTTAAGAATATATTCTGGACACACATCTCGAAATAAACACAGGTCAAGAAGTTTCTGAAAAACCCATCGACCCAATTAACAGCAGGTATGCTAAGTCACGAACAGAATGCCGTCAGAATAATAGTGGGTCTAGTAACGGATCAATGCAGTCTGAAAGGGCATCTACTTATTGGCAGTAGAAGAATACAGTGAAAGCAGGTTCTGTCAGGAAGAAAAGGAAACGACTGCTCACGTATTGTACCAGTGCAAACGCTTATCGAGAGTGCTCGGGTCAACTAACCCAGAGGCAACAAGCTACACTGAGGAGCCACTGTCGAAGCTGTGGAGTCTAATCAGAGAGACAAAACTGGATAATGCTCTATTATATGGAGAGAGACGCAATAGATCCTGTGGGTCGCAGTGACAAATAGGCCGAAGGGCTACTCTCTCAAAACTGTAAATCTGTAAGTCTGTGGTTGGAATCACCACTGAAGTTCTGAAATATATAGTTAAGAAAAAACTCAACATCAAACAAGATTTTATTAGTTTTTACTAACCACGAAAGTCACGTTCCGTTGAAGCACTTTTTCATTGTTGTGAGAATTGCGTCACGCTATTATCCATACCACTCATCGACCGCAAACCTTGAATGTCGAGATATATTTATTATTCATAGACTATCCAGTTCTTAATGGTTGGTTACTCACTAATCCCGGGATAGTTATAACAATTAAAAATATTGCAATGCTATCGCGTCAGCATTTTCACATCCTTTTGTACTACAAAATATTAGCAGCTCTTTTAAAAGCACTCGTATCTGGCCTTTCAACCGATTAATTTCTACTAATTCTTAAACCAAATGACGTCTTTGATCGTTTGATCGCTCATTGAACGCCCCTTCAATCAGCTAGCAAACAAACAAATCATGATAGGCGATTAGAGAACACTGAAACACTCGCGATCACATCAAGCAAATAACAGAGAATTTCAGTTGAAAATTAATTGAATCTATAAAGTACCTTAAAACCACTTAGTGCATGTGAACTTATAGAGCAAATAAAATCTCTTCACAAAACCAAAAAGGGGATGAAGAAAGAATCAAAGTCAAGGATCTACACAGAGACCACAGAAGTGCCGAAAAGAAACCATTAGAAGAAGAGCGATGACAAAAGAAGAGAAAGTTTGACGTTTTTAGAAGACAGGCGAAAAAAGGTGGTTCATAAAGAAAATTTAAAAAGTGGCAGTAACACATATATTTTCCTTTCTGAGACCTAGTCTGATGACTCTCTTGAATCCTTTTTCAGAATTAGATGAGAATGTCATCCCTACCTTTTCGGCTTGAAAATACAGAAGAACGAACTAAAATGAAACATTTATTGCATATCAACAATAAAACGACGCGCGAAACTTGATTGTGCTCTAGTATTTTTGGTCAGACCAAATCCTCCCCATGGCCGAACGCTCCCTCTTCTCCCATATATATCCCTTATGTAATATTACTAACGATTTTTTTAAATAGCCATGAGTTTCTATAAATTGAAATGTGGGCAATTTTTAATTGTAAGCCCAGAATTCACTTACATG
Source organism: Pissodes strobi (assembly GCA_016904865.1). Classification (NCBI taxonomy): domain Eukaryota; kingdom Metazoa; phylum Arthropoda; class Insecta; order Coleoptera; family Curculionidae; genus Pissodes; species Pissodes strobi. Next base: position 25,217 of record MU182978.1, on the reverse strand, counting down.
GAAACAGAATGACGCATTCATTACATCTCCTTGTTGACCGTGTGCCAGTTATTTAAGATAATATCATTTAAGCATAATATTAATCATTTTAATTATCGGGAAATACTAAATTTTAATTTATATTATTGAGATCGTCAAATAATGATAAGTTCCAATTTAGCAAAACTACGCGGTCAGATTCGGATTATCACATATTTTATTTTTTGCTCGATGTTCCTCAAAAACTTCAGAGGTTTTTGTGTATTTTTAAAATATAGCAACTATGTATCATTGATAAATATGCAAAGACAT
>MU182978.1:3664-17334 GCA_016904865.1 Pissodes strobi | reverse complement strand
TTTTCGAAAGATTACTGCGCTCCGCTACGCGTCGCGCAGTAACATTCATTCTCAAGCGGCAATCCGTTACTTTGCGCTCTAAATACACAATAACTATTTCACTCCGGAAATCAAAAAATGAGCATTGTGGCAATTTAAACCGGATCGATGCGGTTTTTGGTATATTCTGCCCATATTGACTCTCTTCAATGTACGAAAGTTTGGGTTAGTTTGGGCTATTTGATTTTCTGCTGGTTTCAATTTACATCGATTGTCTCGTATTTCCCGATCTCGTTCGGAAAGTTGTTACAAAACGTTTTTATAGCAGAGATCACTAGATTTACGAATCTCAGATTGATTTGAGTTGAAAATAGCTATGCGTTGGCTACGGTTAAAATAGGTTTTTTCTATACTACCTTACTAGATAACGTCATTTTCGACCCCAAAACGAGGGAGGAAAATGGTTCTTTTCCTCCCGGGGAGGAAAAGTCTTTTCCTCCTTGAGAACAACAATTTTCCTCAATCAATCAATCAATATTTTATTTATGTCATTACAGAAATGTTTACATACGTCAAATTAAAATAGACTTATTACAATTATCATTAAAAATTACACTATCAGTTTCTTATCATCAAATAACACTATCAATATATGTATATACTATTAAACACAATTAAGATTTACATTTAGTAACATAATATACACTAATAAGCTGTTTGATGCTGTCTTTAAACTTGTTATACGGAAGGTTTTTTTATATCATGAGGTAACACATTAAAACATTTTATTGACCAAAACGCTGAGCCATCCTGACACCTTCACAACCGCCTATAAGAAGGCACCAGATCGTTGCTGGATCGGGTATCATAATCATGAATATCCCCATGTATTCTTAATGATGGAGTGAAAAGTTTCTTAAGACTTTTACATAAGCAAGATTTTTTCCCATCGAGGTGGGACAACCCTGTATATAAAAAATAACGACTTCAGAGGTAGTAGAAAATAGCTATTTATATATCAAGGGAGGAAAATAGTGCTTTTCCTCCCGCGGATAAATATCCAAGGGAGGAAAAGAACTTTACTCCTGAGGTATGTATATAGTTTTTTCTACTAGGTACCTCTGACGTCGTTATTTTTGATATACAGAGTGTCCCACCTCGATGGGCCACTATCGATATATGAAGATTCGAATAAACAATTCAACCAAATTTTCAAAAAAATGCAAAAAATGCAGTTTTATGCAGACTTATGGGAAGAGAGAGGAAAATTGTTGTTCTCAGGGAGGAAACTTGTTGTTCTCAGGGTAGAAAAGACTTTTCCTCCGTGGGAGGAAAAGAACCATTTTCCTCCCTCGTTTCGGGGTCGAAAATGACGTTTTCTAGTAAGGTAGTAGAAAAAACTATATACATACCTCAGGAGTAAAGTACTTTTCCTCCCTTGGATATTTAATGAAACTATCCGCGGGAGGAAAAGCACATAAACACATAGCCTGGGTATGGGTAGTTTGGATTAGAAAAAGTGTTTTATTTATCATTTTGACCAAAAAACAACCACTTTTTTCAAATATTAATTTTAAAACAATTAAATCATTAGGTGATACGCTATAATCAATTTTAATAGATTTGGTTAGTCGTCTAATCAACTTTTGGTTAGTTTCACTTAGTCTTAACTTATTTTACTTATTTGAGCGGATTCCGATAAGTTATAATCAATTTTAATAGATTGGGTTAGTTTTGGTCAGTCGTCGAAGCAACTTTCGGTGAGTTTTACTTAATCTCGACTTATTTTAGTCATTTGGACCGGTTCCGATACGTTATAATCAATTTTAATAAGTTTGGTTAGTTTGGATTAGTCGTCCAATCAACTTTTGGTTAGTTTCACTTATTCTCAACTTATTTTAGTCATTTGAAGCGGTTCCGATACGTTTTAATCAATTTTAATAAATTTGGTTAGTTGGGGTTAGTCGTCGATTTAACTTTCGGTTAGTCGTCCAATCAACTTTTGGATCAGTTTCACTTAGTCTCAACTTATTTTAGTCATTTGAAGCGGTTCCGATACGTTATAATCAATTGTAATAGATTTGGTTAGTTTGGGCTAGTCGTCGAATCAACTTTGGGTTAGTATCGCTAAGTCTCAACTTATTTTAGTCATTTGAACCGGTGCCGATACGTTATAATCAATTTTGATAGATTTGGTTAGTTTGGGTTAGTCGTCGATTCAACTTTTGGTTAGTTTCACTTATTCTCAAATTATTTTAGTCATTTGAAGCGGTTCCGATACGTTATAATCAATTTTAATAGATTTGGTTAATTTGAGTTAGTGTCCAATCAACTTTCGGTTAGTTTCACTTAGTCTCAACTTATTTTAGTCATTTGAACCGGTTCCGATACGTTATAATCAAATTTAATAGATTTGGTTAGTTTGGGTTAGTCGTCGATTCAACTTTCGGTTAGTTTCACTTATTCTCAACTTATTTTAGTCATTTGAAGCGGTTCCGATACGTTATAATCATTTTTAATAAATTTGGTTAGTTTGGGTTAGACTTCGAATCAACTTTCGGTTAGTTCACTTAGTCTCAACTTATTTTACTTATTTAAGCCGGTTGTGATACGCTATAAACAATTTTAATAGATTTTGTTAGTTTGGGTTAGTCGTCCAATCAACGATACGAATATTTCGTAACGCGAGCCGAAAACATAAACCATGTTGTGATGCAACCTTGAAAAATCACTCCCATGTAGCCAAAGAAGTATTCACTTCAAAAAGGTTAGAACGCGACAAATCAGTAAACTCTGAGTTAAACCGTTAGATCCGAAAAGAAAACTACTATTATATTCATAATACATTTCTAACAAAGTAAATAATAAACATGTTTTATCGGTGTATAGCATTTCTTTTCCCTTCGTTGCATTTCTCTCAGTGTATTAAACCGGTCATCTGTCACATATGACAAATTGAACTTGGCTCTTCAACTTCAAAGGTGCCGACGGCTTTTGTCGCTTCTCTGCGGTTGTTATTCTCGGCCGAAACATCAAAATTTGTCAAAATATCAAAAGTTTGTAGAAATGGTCATTGGAATACTAACAAAATGTATTATTTATCTGAAAGAAGAAAAGCTGTGCTGATATTTGCTGAAATAAAATCAGTTATTAAAGCCCAATGAAGGTTTACAAGAATGTGCAGTAAAGAACCCCCAAGCAGAAATGCTATAAACTCATGTTATGAATTAATTTGGAATTCTGGATCTATCATTAGGAAAAAGCGAAGTGTGAACGAAAATTAATTAATGGCTAAGGCAGTGTTAATTTAAGAATTCATACAAGAAAATCCGTCCACGTCGACAAGAAAGCTGGATCAGCTTTGTCATACTCCAACACTACTATTCATAGAATTATGTAAACAATTTTAGAATTTAAAGCGTACAAAATACAAATTTTGCAGAAAATCAAAATAACTGATTATCTAAGAAGAGAGGAATTCTGCAATGAACTGCTTAATCTCATTACACGAAAAAAAATTTTTTTTGGACAATTTGATTATGTCCGATGAGGCCACAATATTTCTTAGGGGTGAAGTTAGGCGACATAATTGTTGAATATGGAGATCAGAGAATCCTCGTGTATTCGAGAAATACGTAAGAGATTCTCCAAAAATTACGGTGTGGTGTGGTTTATCCAGAACAAGGATATGCGGTCCTTTCTTTTTTGCCAATCATATAGTCACAGCGGCTTCCTACGTTGATATATTGGAGTAGTTCTTTTATCGGCAAATTGATCAAGACTACCAAGCTACCGGTGACAATATGTGTTTCTAGCAGGATGGCGCACCTCCACATTTCGCTATCATAACGCGCCAATATTGGCAGAATAAATTTAGTAATATGTGAGATGGATAGGTACGGAAGGACCAATAAACTGACCTGATTGCAACTGATAAATTTTTATGGGGCTCCATCAAAAATAACGTTTACCGTATACAACCTCAAAATTTAGAGGGCCTCAAAAAAAGTATTCGAGAGATGATCAAGAATACCCTTAGATAATGTCTTGAGGATGCTAACAATAATTTGGGAGGAGATTTAAAAAACGCATTGAAGTCGACGGGCGTCATTTCGAGCACCACCAGCTTTGATTTTGTATGAAAACACCTTAATGAAAATATAATTCTGTTTTCACTTGTTAAGTGTAAAGTGATGTTTAAAGACCCATATTTCTTGAACTCTTCAAGAAAAAGCCGCAAACCTAGGTATTTCTGGAAGAAGGAAAAACTAAGGTATGTTTCTATTCAAAATAAAGAAGTTTTCTATCTCTGAAAATGGTGTATTATATTTTTTTAACCCTCCCTGTATAATATTGAATGTTTAGTTTTGTTGAAATAAACTTTTTAAGCTAGACGCGTTCAAAATGTGGCAAAATACCGTGCGGCGCCTTGTACTAAGGATAAGCTGATGAACGTGTTGCGCCGCTGCGCGCGGTCGGGCGCGAATGACGAGGCGAACGGAAGTAGAGATGGGGGCGTGTAACGGAAGTAGAGAGGGAGATACAGCGTTGCAAAGACAGAAGGAGAGAGAGCTATTATACCTAAGCTACACCTAATACGCTATGCAGGTCTCTAAGTTGTTTAATTTGGGTAGCACCTTACTTTAAAAGCACGATATACGACCAAGTGCCAGGAAGAGATCGAAAGAACCCACGCTCTATATTGTCCTCACATCCTGTTTGATGCAGCAGCGATCTCATAGAGAGCTAAACAGAAACCGAGAATGCTATCTGTATTGCCATATTATTGGTATTATAAATATTCCGTTTTGTGCGGATGGAGTTTTTACGGGTAGTTTTATTACGTGTAAAAAATAAATAATTAGAGACTTTTTGTCATATTGCCTTTTTATCACTCACCATTAACCCCCCAGCCGACCTCCTAAAGAATAAAATTAAGTTAAATAAAACTTCCTTTTGCTGGGATCGAACACGAAGCGGGCGCCACTATAATGAGAGAGATCGAGATAAATACGAACGTGTTCGTTTCGATGCAATTTGGTTTAAAGCTTGTCGGCAAGCGAGTAGTGCGCGCGTATCTAATACGCTGTGCAAGCCTGTACTATATTATCTGCCTTTTCAAATGCGAATGACGTCTCTCTTCTGATGTATGGACTACATGCACACTCACCTTTTTCAAAACTCAAATTCCAAAGTGAAAATTCAAGAAGTATTTATTACTTTGAAAAACCGCAATCATCACTTTTATTTTATTTCATTGGATAACGCAATTTACAGAAAGGAACTCGCGGGCACCAGCTATGCATTTAAATAGAGAGTAAATACAAAACACAATGAAATATTACAAGAAGTAACTAAAAAACAAATTAGGGACCTTACATTATTCAAAATAATTGAACGACATTTAAAGGACAAAATCAGTTCGTATACTTTCAGCATCAATGGATCCTGGTACTGGGTGGATGCCCAAATAATTTTCAAATCTCTTTAAAAAAATATTTTCTCAGGATTTTTTAAATCGGTAACTATTTGATCTAATCAAATCTGTCAATTGTTTATAAAAGTGATGCATATCCGAAATCCGAGTTAAGTAATAAAAACTGCCTCTGTTTTATATATAATGAAGTGTCAATATTCCCACCTCTAAAAATGCGGCGAAATTTTAATTACTATGAAAATGCGCTTGATTTCAAAATTGCAGCGTAATAATTAGTAGATTTATCAAAATTTAACTCAGCTCCACGTGTGACTCAATGGCGTACAGTATAAAAATCTAAATTATAATAACATTCCTTTGAATTGCAAATAGTAATAATGGTGACGTTAAAACAAATTTGTCAAAATCTAACCCCGATCCAGAAGATTTTGCTTTGTCTAGCAAACAACTAACCCAAACTAAATATTTTAATATCAACACAAGACCAGTATGAATAAAACCTTGATATAAGAGTCTTGTTCCATAACAAACACTGTACTTTACAATAACATACCCTGTTCAAATAATTTATAGTAAATCATATTTCAGATATTTTCTTGGATGACATCGCAATTACTTTCGCAGACTCCAAGAAAAGATACATCCCGAGAGACTCTGAAGATGATCAGGAGAAACACAAGCTCATTTCGGAGAGCGCGAAGAAAATTTTGGAAAAAAAGAAAATTTGGTAAGCGTTCTCTAGAAGTAATTATCTCTATAAAAAGGAAAGAGCGAAACACAATTTAACTAAAAATAAGTTAAATTGTCTTTTCAAATATATTTCGAATAACATGTAGATATTTCCAAATATAAGTTGCAAAGGTCAGCATGCACTTTTGATAAATAATTGTTGGTTCTAAAAAAATCGTCATTAAAAGATTTGCTAAAAGTTAGTAAGTAAATATTATTTAGTATTATTTTCGTGGAGTTAGATATAAATTTATTACCTGGAACCACTTGAATTTAAATTTGTGTAACCACATATTTATTGTCATAGGGCATCAGAGTACTGATTAAATTGCTAACCAAAACTCAAAATATTTCAGTTTTGCAAATGTCTCTCTAAAGCAAAGGTCTTCAACTTTTGTTTTATTCACTTCTTATTGAGATTTCTGGCATTGGACCCATCAGATAACATCATATCGATCTTTCTTATCTTTTACCCATTCACTAGAAAAACATTTTTTTTTAATTTTTTTTAACAATATTATTTTTAATTAGAATTGTTATGTGCATATTTTTTATGTCTATTAATTGATTTCATTTTATAGATAATTTCCATATATCTAGTTTGGTATATATTTAGAATAAAAATTGCCTATTTTTATGATACTTTTTAAAAGTTATATATTTAAATTAAATATGCTATAACATATGTTATAGATAGAAACTTTGAGGTAGTCTAGATTGTTTTTTATTCAAGCGGTCCACCAGGACACTTACTAGCTGCAAAAAAAAATTGATAAAAAATAGAGCGCATAAAATTCCATATCTTTTTTATTGAAACAATATATTATTGCTGACTGCACAACATATACTTCGAAATTAAATTAACTTAAATTCTATGAAAGAAACAAAGCTCATTAGCGTTTATTATAAAATAAATGGCAATAAACTTTTAGGTAGTCTAGAACGCGTTTTATTCAAGCGGCCCACCTTGAAACTTACTAGCCGACTACTGCACTCATCTGCAAAGAAAAATGATAAAAAATAGAGCGCAAAAAATGCCATACCTTTTGTATTAAAACAATACATTATATTGCTTATTGCACAACATATATAATTCCAAATTAAATTAAGTTAAATTATTTCAAAGAAACAAAAATCATTAGCGTTGATTATAAAATAAATGTAAAGAAACTGGGAGGTGGTCTAGAATGGTTTTTATTCAAGCGGCTCACCTTGACACTTACTAGCCCACTACTGCACTCCTCTGCATGAAAAGATGGTTAAAAATAGAGCGCAAAATGCCATAACTTTATTATTAAAACAATACATTATATTGCCTATTGCACAACATACTTCGAAAGTGGGATAAGTTAAAAAATTATTAGCGTTGATTATAAAATAAATGTCATGAAATTCCCTTGCGTTTTTCTTGCAGCTATTTCTTTAAATCTTTCACTTTAAGTAATAATTTTTTCCAAATCTTTTTCAAACTTATGTCATGCTTTCGTAACTATAAAATTATTTAAAAAAATCTCAAAATTTTAATTAAGATGGATTCCAAAAAAAAATACACACAAAAACATAAAAAAATAATAGAAATTGTGGCCAGAGAAAAAACTAGTTTTGCGAAAAATGTACTTACCAATAAAGAGTTGAGCCCTCAATCTGCTAAAATTTAGTTTGAAAAAAGTATACGTAATCTGCAAAATTTTTGGTAGTCTTACTATTCCTCGGTTTGCTCTATAGCTCTATTTAATTTTGGTTTTCGTTAGAATTTTATTCTTTTTTTTTCTGTGTCTTGGGAATCTTAGCGAAATAATCTGCTACAGCCCCCAACTTGTTCTGTTGTCGTTTTTTTCTCATGTTTTTCCTTTCGTTTTAATTGCCATATTTCTTCAGAGGTTTTACATTTTTCGCTTCTTATTCAATAATTTAAATTTTCCCTCGTCGCACAGTGATGTCAAAACGCCTCATGGCGGCAGAAAAATCATTTCTGAGATTTTTAAGTTTTTATAAAGTAAAATTTGTTGAACGAGGTTATTAGATAAACTATATAAGCGAGTCCCTGAATAAGAAAAGATTCAAATGACCTCTGAGGTATAATTAAATGAATGCTTGCCCTTATTTTTCATTTTTTTTTTAAAAAGCTTATTAGCAAAAAACTCAAAGTTTCATCAACAAAGCCTGCTTTTCATTAAATTCAGTCTATAAAAATGTCTAACATAAGTTATATAATTAGAAAATTCACAGTCCTTCACAAAGATGCAACCGGGGGAGACATTGAAAATGCCGAAGCAGAATGCAACACTTACTAAATTTAGGATCTGAGAAAACTCGTAAGTGTGTGGAAATATAATAGTTGATAGAAGTTTGGGTGAGATCAGGTTAGATTACGTAAGTTTACTTTACCAAAATTTACCAAATAAATGCATACCTATTACTTAAAGTTTCGTTCTTTTTTACAATGTATAACGTTATAAGTGTGGTTGAAGAAGCAAAAGACCATTTGCATTCGATTCGTCTGACATTCCTTGATCTAACGATATGAGACACGACTAGTCTGTCGTGTGAAACTTAAATTTACCCTCACCCACCCTTAACACAATCTAATGTAAAAATTACCAAAATGTACCACATAATTGCATATTACTTCAAGTTTCGATCGTTTTTACAATTATAACATCAGTGGTGGCTGTAAAAACTGCATTCGATTCGTTTCTCAATCCCCGATCTCACGCGGTTATTTTCACTTAGTATCAACTTATTTAAGTCATTTGAGTCGGTTCCAATACGTTATAATCAATTTTAATAGATTTGGTTAGTTTTGGTTAGTCGTCTAATCATAAATTTTCGTATAGTTTCACTTAGTCTTAAATTTTTTTACTTATTTGAGCCGGTTCCGTTACGGTACAATCAATTTTAATAGATTTGGTTGGTCGCTTAATCAACTTTCGGTTAGTTCCACTTAGTCTCAAATTATTTTACAGCTGGTTCCGATACGTTATAATCAATTTTAATAGATTTGGTTAGTTTTGATTTATTAGTCCTCTAATCAGCTTTCGGATAATTTCACTTAGTCTCAACTTATTTTAATTATTTGAGTCGGTTCCGATACCTTATAATCAATTTTAATAGATTTGGTTAGTTTTGGTTAGCCGTCTAATCATCTATCGGTTAGTTTCACTTAGTCTCAATTTATTTTACTTATTTGAGCTGGTTCCGATACGTTACAATCGATTTTAATAGATTTGGTTAGTTTTGCTTTATCGTCTAACCGACTTTCGGTTAGCTTCATTTAGTCTCAACTTATTTTAGTCATTTGAGTCGATTCCGATACGTTATACCTAATCAATTTTAATATATTTGGTTAGTTTGGGTTAGTCGTCTAATCAACTTTTGATCAGTTTCACTTAGTCTCAGCTTATTTCACTTATTTGAGCGTTCGTTTTGATAGGTTATAATCAATTTTAATAAATTTGGTGAGTTTTGGTTAGTCTCCTAATCAACTTGCAGTTAGTTTCACTTAGTCTCAAATTATTTTAGCCATTTGAGTCGGTTCCGACATGTTATAATCAAGTTTAATAAACTTGGTTTCTTTTGGTTAGTCGTCTAATCTACTTCCGGTTAGTTTCACTTAGTCTCAAGTTATTCTATTTATTTGAGCTGGTTCCGATATCTTGAAAAAAATTTCAATATATTTGGCTAGTCGCCCAATCAACTTTCGGTTAGTTTCACTTAGGCTCAACATATTTTACTCATTTAAGCCGGTTCCGATATACTATATTCAATTTTAATATATTTGTTTAGATTTGGTTAATCGTCCAATCACCTTTCGGTTAGTTTCACTTAGTGTCAATTTATTTTAGTCTGAACCGGTTCCGACGCGTTATAATTAATTTTAATAGATTTGGTTAATTTTGGTTAGCCGCCCAATCAAGTTTCGGTTAGTTTCACTCAGTCACAACTTACTTTAGTCATTTGAACCGTTTTCGATACGTTATAAACAATTTTAACAGATTGGGTTAGTTTTGGTTAGTCGTCAATTCAAATTTCGGTTAGTTTCACTTAATATCAATTTATTTTAGTCATTTGAACTGGTTACGATACGTTATAATCAATTTTATTAGATTTGGTTATTCTTGGTTAATCGTCGATTAAACTTTTGGTTAGTTTCACTTTGTCTCAACCTATTTTACTTATTTGAGCTGGTTCCGATACGTTATAATCAATCTTAATAGATTTTGTTAGTTTTGGTTAGTCGGCTAATCATTTCGGTTAGATTCACTTAATATCAACTTATTTTAGTCATTTGAACCAGTTACGATACGTTGTAATCAATTTTAATAGATTTGGTCAGTCTTGGTTAATCGTCGAGTCAACTTTCGGGTAGTTTCACTTAGTCTCAACTTATTTTAATCATTTGAGTCAGTTGCGATACGATATGATCAATTTTAATAAAATTGGTTAGTATTGAATAATCGTCGAATCAACTTCCAGTTAGGTTCACTTAGTCTCAACTTATTTTACTTATTTGAGCCGGCTCCGATACGTTATAGGTACTTAATTAGTTTTAATAGATTTGGTTAGTTTTGGTTAGTCGTCTAATCAACTTTCAATTAGTTTCACTTAGTCTCTTATTTTAGTTATTTGAGTCGGTTCCGATACGATAAAATACATTTTAATAGATTTGGTTAGTTCTGGTTAGTCGTCTAATCACCTTTCTCTTAGTTTCGCTTAGTCTCAACTTATTTTAGTTTTGAGCTGGTTCTGATACGTTATAATTAATTTAAATAGATTTGGTTAGTTTTGGTTAGTCGTCTAATCAACTTTCGGTTAGTTTCACTTAGTCTCAACTTATTTTAGTCAATTGAGTAGGTTCCGACACGTTATAATTAAGTTTAATAAATTTGGTTAGTTTTGGTTAGTCGTCTAATCAACTTCCGATTAGTTTCACTTAGTCTCTACTTATTTTAGTAATTTCAGTCGGTTTCGATACGTTATAATCAATTTTAATAGATTTGGTTAGTTTGGATTAGTCGTCTAATCAACTTTTGGTTAGTTTCACTTAGTCACAACTTATTTCACTTATTTGAGCTGGTTATGATACTTTATATTCAATTTTAATAGATTTACTTAATTTTGGTTAGTTGTCTAATCAACTTGCGGTTAGTTTCCCCTTCCTAGATCTGTGGTTAGTTTCACTTAGTCTCAACCTATTTCAGTCATTTGAGTCGGTTTCGATACGCTATAATCAAGTTTAATAAATTTAGTTAGTTTTGGTTAGTTGTCTAATTAAATTCCGGTTAGTTTCACCTAGTCTCAAGATATTTTACTTACTTGAGCCGGTTTCCATACGTTATAATGAGTTTTAATAGATTTGGTAAGTTTTGGTTAATCGCCTAATCAACTTTCGGTTAGTTACACTTTGTCTCAACTTATTTTATTCATTTGAACTGGTTCCGATACGTTCTAATCAATTTTAATAGATTTGGATAGCCGTCCAATCAACTTTCGGTTATTTTCACTTAGTTTCAATTTATTTTACTTATTTGAGCTGGTTCCGATACTTTATAATCAGATATGCATAAACCGTGTCGTGACGTTCACTAAAATTTTCCGTGTCGTGATGCGACCTTGGAAACTCACTGTCAAGAAACTAAAGTATTCATCTGAGTAGCTCCGATACGTTATAGTCAAATATCATGTTTGTGGTTAGTTTTCGTTAGTCGCCAAATTCGATTCGTTTTGGCTAGTTTTAACTTAACTTAATTTGTGTAACCTATTTCGATACATTTTAGCCCGTTTTGGTGCTTTTGGTTACTTTTGATTACATTTGGTTAGTCATTCAGCCAACTTTCCGATATGTTATAACCAATTTTAATGTTTTTGGTTAATTTTGGTTAGTCGCCAAAATTCGATTAATTTGGGTTATTTTTAACTTACTATAATATTTTTAATCTGTTTCTATACGTTTTAGCCATATTTGGTGCTTTGGTTAGGTTAGGTTGGGTTAGATAGTCGTCGTGGGTAGTCGCTCAATCAATATTCAGTTAGTTTTAATTTTAGTCATTTCAATCGGCGCCGATGTGTTATAATTCACTTTAATGATTTTGGGTAGTTTTGGTTAGTCGCTAAAATTCGGTTCGTTTTGGTTAGTTTTAACTTACTTTAATATTTTTAATCTGTTCCGATAAGTTTTAGCCTTTTTTGGTTACCTTCGGTTAGTCGTTGAATCAACTTTCGGTTAGTTTCAGTCAGTTCCAATTTATTTTAGGAATTTGAACCGGATCCCATAGGTTATAACCAATTTTAATTTTTATGGTTAGTTTTGGTTATTCGCCAAATTTCTGTTACTTTGAGTTAGTTTTAACTTACTTTTATTTTTTTAATTTGTTCCGATTCATTTTAACCCTTTTTGTGCTTTTGGTTACTTTTAGTTAGTTTGGATTAGTCGTTCGGTTAGTTTCAGTTAGCTTTAATTTATTTTTGCCATTTGAACCGATTCCGTCCTCAGAAACAAACTAACACGATCTCTCACGTATATTACGTGATGTGCCATATGTAGCATGCACTTTTTTGTGATTTGATACCCCATAATAGGAAAACAAAAACATTTCCAATGTTAATACTTATGAAGAATCCTCATAAAACTCGTCATAATACAATCAATATCCGACGAAATTGATGTTATCTCCATATATTGTCGATTTTCTGCCTAGAGTCGTAAACTGAGATGTTGAAATGATATATATTTGGAGTTCACATGAGTGGTATAGTTTCATATTGTACTATCTCCATGGTTCCTAAATTCTCAGCAGACGAAAAAAAAGTAATAATCTATTTAATACCAATAATAAACCTACTTTTCCTTTTCTATTGGATTTATATGACAACTAAAATTTTCAAGAAAATCAAAAGTATCTAAAAAAAAAAACGTTTAGAGTTTGTACATTATGAAAACAACAAATGGAGTTAATCCACTTTGAAAATGACGTAAAATCATTAATTTACTAAACATATTTATTTTCTATTCATTTTAAGGAGATAATAAAACATTTAGTCAAAAAAAGTAATAAATTCGAAAGTAGTTAACTAAGTGGGAAGTCTAGCATCTTCTTCGACGTTCTTACAACAACGGTTTCATTTTCTGAAGCTATGTTCTGCGAAAGAATGACGAATTTGTAGAAATTTACACGAAGATCATTTTTCCACTCATCTCCGAAATGAGAAACTAATTAATTATTCACATCAATCTTTTTATTGTTGTTGACCACATTATGTTTAATAACTTTGACCGGTTTCGTTTTTCCAATATTCTCAGTTTATTTTTGTTATTGGTTTTCCCACGCCAACATCCTTTTTTTTGTTCTGAGAAAAAGGATAGTGTACACCCACTACAGACATACCCACCAAAAGCTCAGCTGTGTTACTACCTGTGATTGAACCCAAGGGGTCTCTACTGCAAGCTGGAGGGGAGAACTTCCAGGATTGGCTCCTATTTAATCTGGTCTTCCTGTTGTAGATGCCTCCTACGCCTCGCGTAGGA
>MU182977.1:261005-333272 GCA_016904865.1 Pissodes strobi | reverse complement strand
CCAGGGTAAGAATGAATCCTCCACAACAATATAGAACATATTTACATATAACTTGTTGTTAATTTACTTCTTTAATTTATCGCAGGATAGAGATCTGTGAGACATTGCGAATTATAAGGGCAAACTTCTGATATTTTTATCTTTATATTTATTTATATTTAAGTATTCATATTCAGTTCGCATTGTCTCTAGGAACTCTGGCGCCCACAAAAAATTACGGCTAATAAAAGAGACGACCTACCCCCTGAAAAAATAAAAACGGGTCTCAAAACGAATATCATTTATTGACAAAAATTTTTTTGAACAACTAGTATTTCATTACAAAATGGCGCTTAAAGCCATACATAATTAATTAATTAATATTTCCTTAGCTTTCGCTACAAATTGGCGCCCAACCAACTTTCGTTACACTATATATTGAAAGTGTATTTATTGCGGTGCAAAATAAGCAACCCGATTGCGATAAAAGAGACCAGAAACCTTCCTGACAGGCGCAAAAGGCCCTTGCAGCATGACTCCTAAGTTTCTACGAGACTTCCTAATTGCCTAAGTTCACAGAGGCTTCCTTAACTACATTATTTGACACCAGTGATGTCGGTAACCTCTTTAGCGCTACGGTTGACAAACGTTAGTTCGGATTGTGTGTTAAGTAGCTCGAAATTTGTGGGCCCGGACGTAATTGTTGAGCAACTTAAACGATGTTATGCGCGCTTTCGTGCACCCCACAAGTAAGGTTATCTACGAAATCTTGCAAAGAACATTATTTGTGGAACTCTCGTCATATGTGATGGAGTAAACAATGAAAACTCTCTGTTTCTATATAGAAACCTGCATGGTTTGCGCAACCAAGCACTTTACACAAATGCTTTCATGCTTAAAAGGGATATACCCTGCTGTGTGTAGAGGTGAACAAATTTGCCGATGTCGTTGCGTATTTGCAAAGTGCATTGTATTTGCGTATTTGCAAATGACTGAAATTTGACCACAAATCTCAAATTTGATGTCATATAGTCAAAATTAATTTCCCATCAATAGTGAACCCATATTCTAATGTTTACTAACCTGCAAAATCCCATGAATTCAAATTTAAATTTGGACTTAGTTGTTTTTGAGTGAAAAACGAAAAACTGCATTAAAATGGATTAAATGCTAAAAATTACGCCAAGAAACTAAAATCAAATTTCATAAAGAGAGGCTAAATGTATCACTAGTACCAGTAGAGTTAAAGCAAATTTTGACTTACTATGTAAAGTTATAGTTATTCGTGATGATATTATAACTACTAAAAATCTGAAATATATTCATGCGGATCCAAATTCATGCATTTACCTTAAATAGAGCATCTACAGTTTGTTTGACTAAACCA
Organism: Pissodes strobi; assembly: GCA_016904865.1. Classification (NCBI taxonomy): domain Eukaryota; kingdom Metazoa; phylum Arthropoda; class Insecta; order Coleoptera; family Curculionidae; genus Pissodes; species Pissodes strobi. Next base: position 331,906 of record MU182977.1, on the reverse strand, counting down.
GTAAAGATTAATTTTTTATATAATTAAACTAAAATTCATATCAAAACGGAAAAACTTAAATTAATCAAAAAAGCGTAAATAATAACATAGTGGATCAAAAATTAAAATTTGGCCGACAATTCAATTCCAGTGACCTAACTTAAATTAACTGTTAATAGTGAACCTAAATGTAATTTTGGCTAAACTAGTAAAAAAATAATTTTGATAAAGCTAAGAATATTGACCAGGAAAAGATTAGTCCAATTTCATAAAGGTGACTCAAATTTACCTTGCAATGAACGAAATTTAAATTATAACTAAACCTCTAAAGTCTAATTTTGGTAAAATTGAGCAAAAAGATGTAAATCTTGTCAAAATGGATCAAAAAATGCTTAAAATCAATTTCGTTCAATCAACTTAAATTTCCCTTGGCCGTAAATATTCGACCTTAATTGTGACTAAATCAATACAGAATAAATTTTGAAATAATTCAAAAAGTGGATTAAAATCCTAAAATTTGACCTAAAAAATATTTATTCATAAAGGCGATCTAAGTTTACTTTACAATGTTCGAAATTTAAATTGCAAATAAACATCAAATGTTTACTTTTTGATAAAATTAAGCAAAGAGGTGCAAATCGTGTATAAATGAAGCAAAAAGTGGACTAACCCAAACTAAACCAACAAAAATAAATTTTGATAAAACCAAAAAATTAGATTGAAGTTTGAGAATTTGACCTAAAAAAATAGTCTAAATTCATAAAAGTGACTTAAATTTACCTTACAATTGAATCAACTTAAATGTCCATTGGCCTTAAATAATGGAACTACGGTTTAATTTTGACTAAGCCAGTATAGAATATATTTTGAAGCTTAGTTTCTTCAAAAGTAAATTAAAGTTAAAAAATTTGACCTAAAGAACTTTACAATGATCGAAATTTAAATTGCAACTAAATATCTAAAGCTTACTTTTTGGTAAAACTAAGCAAAAAGACATCATGTCTAAATGGATCAAAAAGTGGAAACTAAACCAAAACAGAATAAATATTGATAAAACTAAGAATATGAATTAAAATCCTAAAATTTGACATAAAAAATGAGTCCAATTTCATAAGGGCAACTTAAATTTACTTTGCCATGATCGAAATTTAAATGACAAATGAGAACATTTAAAGTTTACTTTTTGTATGAAATACTGAACTATAATACACTTGATGCAGGAAAAATGAGTCTGACTCCTTTTATATACACCTCAAAGAACTAGTTATATTTCATGTAAAAATATGTTTACCTATTTTTTCACTATGTTTAAAATTATTTGAATTAGTTACATTTTTTAAGGAGGCTGCTTTGTCAGCAGATCGCTTACCGCAGTGTTTATTATGAAAATTTGTGAAATATACGAAAGCTTCTGATTTTTACCCCTTTGCTTTTTTTAAATTTAAAATATGTTGTGAGGTACCAGAATTGGCTACCGATAGCTCGCGATGGAGGATTGGCGAAAACTGCCTATAGTTCAAGTCGGAAATAATAGTCAGTGACTCATTTTTAGTTTTAAGGCACGCCTCGAGGGGTAAGGGAAGAGAGAAGGAAATTCCAGCGGCGGATACAATTGCTTTGTAAATTAATATGTTATAATAACTATATAATGGAATAGTAATAAGTAAACTTAGGCAAATATCCACTTAAAAAAATAAAGTTTATGCACATAAATATGCATGATTTTAGTCTAAAATATGCAAAAAAAAGTATATTGAAAAATTATTCCTAAATCTAGTAATAAGCAACAAAATTGTACTACAAACAAATAGTAAAATATTCATTAGGGCTAGGAAAAAACGAGTCATGGATGATAAGGGGTTTTTCTTATCATAAAATATCATATTGAAGGTTGCATCGAAAGTTTACATCAAAAATCAACAAAACTTTAAGTTTACTACTCGTTATCGGAGGTTTGATCAGAATTTGATTCAGAATCATTACTATCACTACTTTCGGAACCAACATTGATAATGAGAGGTTCAACTCTAACTTCGGCCGTAGTATCCAAGTCCCACATTTTTTGTTGAATTGAAAATGATAAATAAAAACGCAAAAATGTGATTTGCGTTGAAATTCATTTAGTTTAAAAATGTAAAAATACAAACACACGAGTGTTTATAATATAGGCATATAATTAAAGAAATGCATTTTTAGCAATAATATTAAACATTATCATAATTAAAACAAAAATAAATAAAAAAATTAAGCGAGTCTGCTAGTACTCGAGACGAATGTGTAAACATATCCTATAACGACATCGGTTGTAAAAAAAAATGACAGCAGCAGTCTCACATGATGAGTTCCTACTGGACTCTCATGAAATCGGTTTTGTAATCGGGAGACTGTCCATTTTGTCAGAATATCTGTTAGCTGTAACTCCATAAGTGTATGTATTCATTTTGACAAATAAATGTTATTTGATTTGATTTGATTTGAAGTTATGTTCCCAAGCGGTAACCCATCCAAGTACTAATCACGCCCGATGTTGCTTAACTTCAGTGATCGAACGAGAACTGGCATTTTCAACGTGCTATGGTCCTTACCTGTACATTTTAGCATGTTCATAGAATAAAAACAAAAACATTCGCATTTATAATATTAGTTAAGATTCTTTAATAATACGCTCTGGCAGCTTTGGAGCGGATTAATTCACTGCACAAATTCGACACGAAAATCTAATGCCACCAGGAATAACATCAACATATGGAGCATATTTACCTTATAATCTGGGCCGACATCCTTTGATTTGGGAAATCAATAACCAGCTTTTTCAAATTTTACTGCTTTAAACGTCTGAGCATCTGAATAATACTTTTGACAGTTCGTATAATTTAAAATAATAATATGCTTTTTATCGTCTAAAATCCGTTTAAAAACGATTTTAAATGGCAAAATTGTATAAAAATCCGAAAATTCGGACTTTTTTAGGGCGATAGCCGTACCTTCGGACGAATTTGTCGTGGATTTTGAAGCGAAAACCAATTTAAATTCAATCGTCTATTAAAAATAAGCTGTCATATGGATCCAAATGCACTGCGAATATAATATAATAAAAATAATACTTTGACGGTTCATTTAATTTTAAATATACTTTTTTATCGTCTAAAATTAGTTTGAAACGATTTTAAATGGCAAAATTGTATATAGTACTGTCCTAGCGGCTAGAATGGGTTTACACATTTCCGTTCCATTTGCCGAGATTTACCCTCATACCGCCGCGTAAGATGTTTACACATCAAAAACTCAAGGGCATTCAAGATCAAATTACCTCAATGTCATTCAAGGTCAAGGACACCATAAAACAGTTCCAAGGACCTTCAAGGTCATACACGCTTGGAGCAGTCCCAAGGTCATATGCGCGACCTTCAACAAAAACTCAAGGACATTCAAGGTAAAATGCCAAAGACATTCAAGGTGAAATTAGGCCAATGTGGTTCAAGGTCGAATACACTTAAGAACAAGTGGGCGGGGTCTATCTCAAAGTTACCAGTGGGGGATGAGGGGGCAAAAAATTAGAGGGGGAGAATTGAAGCCGTCTATAGCACTCTACTGTGGATTAATTCACTGCATACTTTCGACAGGAAAATCTACAAAGCTTGTTCTTTTACCAGTTACTCATCTTGGGCCGACATCCTTTGATTTGGAAAAGTCAATAATCAAGTTTTGCAAATTTTAGAAGAGGGCTATGACTCAATATTGGTTTATACGTCTGGACATCTGAACAATACTTTTGACAGTTCGTTTAATTTAAAATAATAATGTGCTTTTTTATCATGTAAAATCCGTTGAAAAACGATTTTAAATGACACAATTGTATAAAAATCGCAAAATTCGGACTTTTTAGGACGATAGCCGTGGCTTCGGACGAATTTGTCGTGGATTTTGAAGCGAAAATTCATTTTAAATTCAACCGTCCATAAAAAAAAACAAACTTATAGAAGGAAAATTATAGAAGAGGGCCATGACTGAATATTGTTTTAAAAGTCTGGCCATCTGAATAACACTTTTGACAGTTCGTTTAATTTAAAATATGCTTTTATATCGTCTAAAATCTGTTTAAAACCGATTTTAAATGGCAAAATTGTATAAAAATCCTCAATGCGACGGGCTTATAATGTCACAACCGGCTTACACATTTCCGTCCCATTTGCGGAGATTTACCCTCATACCGCCGCGTAAGATGTTTACACATCAAAAATGGGTAGATATGAAAACAGAAAAAATTACCCTTCACTTTTAGATGGGAAAATCTATTAATATAATATAATTATAGTCAAAAGCGATCTTATCGTGCGGGTCCAAAGGTCACAATTTTCAGTAAAAACTTCATTTGTGGCAGATTTTGCGTGTAAATTCTGTCAAAGTAATGGCATTTAATGAAAAATAATAATAAATAAATAAATAAATAAATAATAAATAAAAATGTGACCTTTGGACACGCACGATAAGACCGCTTTTGACTATGTATAGCTAACCTTGCTGTAATATTTTTAACCTGTTCTGATTCTGTTTAGCCCGTTTTGGCTATTTCTAGTCACTTTTGGTTAGTCTCTCAAACAACTTTCCGTTAGTTCCAACTTATTGATATGTAAACACCTTATGCGACGGTATGAGGGTAAATCTCGGCAAATGGGACGAAAATTTGTAAACCGATTCTAGCCACTAGGGCGGTATTATATACATTTTTGCCATTTAAAATCATTTGAAATGGATTTTAGATGATAAAAAAGCACATTTTAAATTAAACGAACAGTCAAAAGTAAAATTTATTAATTATTATATTCGCAGTGTATTTGGATCCATAGCACAGCTTATTTTTAATGGACGGTTGAATTTAAAATTAATTTTCGCTTCAAAATCCACAACAAATTCGTCAGAAGCCACGGCTATCGTCTTAAAAAAGTACGAATTTTTGGGTTTTTATACAATTTTGTCATTTAAAATCGTTTTTAAACGGATTTTAGATGATAAAAAAGCATATTATTATTTTAAATCAAACGAACTGTCAAAAGCATTATTTAGATGCCCAGACGTTTAAAACAATATTGAATCATAGCCCTCTTCTAAAATTTGCAAAATTTGGTTATTGACTTTCCCAAATCTAAGGATGTCGGCCCAAGATTACTAGGTAAATAAGCTGTGTCCATATGTTGATGTTATTCCTGATAGCATTAGATTATCGTGTCGAATTTGTGCAGTGAATTAATCCACTCCGAAGCTGCCAGTAAGTATTATTAAATAAACCTAACTAATATTATAGATGCGAATGTGTTTGTTTGTTTGTTTGTTTCTTACGCTATCACGCATAAACTGTTTCAATCATCATGAAATTTTGTACAGATATTTTCAAGAGTGTAGTAAAGAACATAGGTTTAGCTTTTACCCGGGGCTTCGTTCGCGTTGATTTTTTATTATTTTAAACTTGGTTATTAAACGTAATTTTTATTCTATGACCAAGCTAAAACGTACAGGCCTTAGCATGTTGAAAATGCTGAAAAGTTAAGCAACGTCAGGCAGGGTTAGTACTTGGATGGGTGACCGCTTGGGAACACAACGTGCTGCTGTCATTTTTTCACAACCGGTGTCGTTATAGGATATGTGTACACATCAGTGTCTTGACTACTAGCAGATTCGCTCATTTTTTTAGTAATTTGAACTGACTCCGATACGTAATAATCAAATTTAATCTTTTTTAGTTAGTTTTGGTTAGCCGCAAAAATTCGGTTTGTTTTGGTTAGTTTTAACTTACTTTAATTTTTGCAATTTAATCCGATACGGTTTAGCCCGTTTTGGTGCTTTTGGTTACTTGTGATTAGTTTTGGTTAGTCATTCAATTAGCTTTCGGTTAGCTTTAGTTAGTTTTAAATTATTTTAGTAATTTGAACCGGTTCCGATACGTTATGGTTAATTTTAGTTAGTCGGCAAAATTCGGTTCATTCAAGTTCGTTTCACCTTATAAGCTTAATGTTTTTAATCTGTTCTGATACCTATGTTTTAGCCCATTTTGGTGCATTTGGTTACTGTTGGTTAGTCGTTCACTTTCGGCTAATTTCAGTTAGTTTTAATTTATGTTAGTTATTTGAACCGGTTCCAAAACGTTATAACCAATTTTAGTGTTTTTGGTTAGTCACCAAAATAAGGTTAATTTGAATTAGTTTCAACTTACTTCAATACTTTTAATTTTTTCGATACGTTTTAGCCCGTTTTGGTGCTTTTAGTTACTTTTGGTTAGCTTTGGTTGGTTATTCAATCAATTTTCGGTTACTTTCAGTAAGTTCCAATTTATTTGAGCCATTTGATTCCGATACGTTAAAACAATTTAAACGTTTTTGGTTAATAATGTAGGTCGTCGCAAAATTCGGTTAATTTGGGTTAGTTACTTATTTTATTCGTAATCTGTTCTGATACGTCTTAGCCCATTTTGGTTACTCTTGATTAGTTTTGGTTAAGTTTAGTTAGTTTTAAGTTATTTTAGTCATTTGAACCGGATCCGATACGTCATATCCAATTTTGATGTTTTTGGTTAACTTTAGTTAGTCGCCAAAATTCGGTTAATTGTTAGTTTCAACTTGTTTTAGCCCCTTTTGATGCCTTTGGTTACTTTTGGTCCATTTTGGTTAGTCGGTCAATCAACTTTCGGTTAATTTCAGTTAATTTTAATTTATTTTAATCATTTGGACCAGTTCCGTTACATTATAACCAATTTTAGAGTTTTTGGTTAGTCACCAAAATTCGGTTAATTTAAGTTAGTTTTAACTTACTTCAATATTTTAAATCTATTTCGATGCGTTTTAGCCCGTTTTGATGCTTTTAGTTACCTACTATTGGTTAGTCGTTAAGTCAAGTCTCAGTAAAGTTCAGTTAGTTTTAATATATCTTAGTCATTTGAACCGGTTTCGGTACGTTATAAGCAATTTTAATGTTTTGGTTAGTTTTAGTTAGTCGCCAAAATTCGGTTAATTTGGGTTAATTTTAACTTACTTCAATATTTTTAATCTATTTCGATGTTTTACCTGTTTTGGTGCTCTAAGTTACTTTTGGTTAGTTTTGATTAGACATTCAATCACCTTTAGATATGTCATAAGCAATTATAATGCTTTTGGTTAGTTTTGGTTAGTCACCTAAATTCGGTTAATTTGGGTAAGTTTTAACTTACTTCAATCTGTTTAATCTATTTCGATATGTTTTAGATCGTTTTGGTGCTTTTAGTTATTTTTGGATAGTCATTCAATCATCTTTCGGTTACTTCCAGTTAGTTCCAATTTATTTTAGTAATTTGAACAGGTTCTGATACGTTATAAGCAATTTTAATGTTTTTGGTTAGTTTTGGTTAGTCACCAAAATTCGCTTAATTTGGATTAGTTTTAACTTACTTCAATATTTTAAATCTATTTCGATACGTTTTAGCCCGTTTTGGTGCTTTTCGTTAGTTTTGAATAGTCGTTCAATACACTTTCGGTTAGTTTCAGTTAGTTCCAATTTATTTTAGTCATTAGAACCGATTCCGATACGTTATAATCAATTTATGTTTAAATAAACAAGCTAACACGATCTCTCACGCGTACGACGGACGTTATGTGTGGCAAATGTAGCATGCACTTTTTCACGATTTGAGGCCCTATTTAGGAAAACAGAAACATTTTCAATGTTAAAACAAAACGATAACCTAAACCCGCAAGCGCGACTATGCAACAGATCTCTCACAGGGTACATGCTCGTTTATTGTTGCAACGTTGCGACCTCCGCCCGACGGTCGTAAAATATCAGTATATTTACGACCGTCGATCGCGAACCTCTGTTAAAATACAGCTGCTTCAAATGCTCCGCGTAACGCGCGTATACGGGCCACAATGAATTTGGCAGCGGTGCACGTTTTGTGCCGGAACGCTGTGTCCGCATTTAGAATAAGCGGTATTTTCCGAGCATTTCATACCAGATTTATTGTTAAATATTAAATATTACTTTAAGCCGCTCACGTTGGTCTGTTTTCGAATTAGTGACTGACGTCACTGACTATTATTTCCGTCTCAAGGTATAGGCGACTTCTTTCCCAAATAATTTTAGATTTTATTATTTTACAAAGCATGCATGCTAAATATTTAAACTTTATGTAATAGGATTTCAAGAAGTTAAAAAAGAAAAACGAAACAGCAAAATTAAAATTAATTTGAAAGGTACAAGGAAAACTAGAAGAGGTGAATTTTATGGTAATTTTCAATAGATTCTTTACAGATGTAAGCTCTGCAGTCCTCACACATTATGACGACACTCTGGCTATCTTATTGTTTTTCGACCATACATGACGCATCTTTTTTGTTTTTGATCGACCCTCCGTTTCAGCAGGAGGTAAGTTTATTTGGCAACTCTTGCAATCATCCCGCAAAATTTGCGGGCATCCATCTAAAATATGAACATTTATACCGGCAATGTTCAAGATAATATAGAAAATGGTCATAGACCAACGTGTGGTTCGCCGGTTGTAGCATATGAGGCACACTTCTGAGCTAATGTAGATACGCTGGCACCGATACGCCACCTGTAGCTTGCTAGGGAGCAATGATACTATTTCCAACGAAGTCAAAAATAATTTTAATATAAGTGGTAGTTCTGTGAAGAAATATGAAATTAACTTACTTGCATATATCATTGGTATGGAAATCGTCGACAGGTGTTTCTGCATTACAAGCCAAATGTAACAGAGTCTGCCCATTTCTAAGAGTCAGTTGCAATTGGTTTAGAGCAAAAACCATTCTTTGAACATTGAACTTTTCTTCCTCACTACACTTTTTCATTAATTTCGTCAAGATAGTCAACAGATACAGAGTTGTAGTCAGATTGCTTTCAATTTCATCCTTAAAAACCAAGTTAAAACGATAAATAGTTTTGTCAAAGATTCAAGCACTGGTTCTAATAAAACAATAATTTGTAAAGTGAGTTACTCCATTCACTAAAATTATAAAAAATATTGTAACTTAATCATAAACCACCCTCTACTAGAGAATGCGTGTACATGCATATTGAAACGGCCCAGACCTACCCTACAAATTATACAACTAAAAGCGAATTCACTGCTTAATGAAATTAATTTTATTTAATAAACGCAGGCAGAATTAATCAAATTTAAAAAGGGTAAGCCGGTAGAATTCCCATACGACTTTCTTTTATTCGGCCCGTCAGCGTCACGACGGGCCGAATAAAAGAAACGTACGAACGACGTCACAGAAATCGAGGGACGGGAGGCGCGAACCCCTATAAAAAGGAAAATACGCGACTGAATCGGGACACTTGTTGGTTAGCAGTTTTAAGGTACATACGAGTACCTGTGAATGCTATGGGTTCCCTTCGCGAGAAATTGGATATACCTTGGCGACGTCTTCCACGGCTGCGAATGTTGTATATCTAATTACATTGATATTATTGGCTTAACAAAGGGAAACCGGCTGGCTTAGTCAACGCTATCAATAAGTAAATTTTGCAAAGGGATTTCATGGCATTCATAGGTATTAATCAAGTTAGGTTACCCTCTGGCAACGTTTCGACGGCTGCGAATTGGGTAATCTAAGTTATTGACAACAGAGCAACGTCTTTGAACGGCTGCGAAACTGTTGTCAATTATTGGCAAACCAAAGGGTTATAATTACATGAAGTTAGGTTACCCTCTGGCGACGTTTCGACGGCTGCGAATTGGGTAATCTAGGTTCTTGGCCACAGAGCGACGTCTTTGCGCGGCTGCGAAAGTGTTGACAATTATTCGATTATAACCCTTTCATTGCTTTTCAAGTAAAATAAAGTTAAAGTAAAAGTTAAATTAACTAGCAAAATGCCGAGTCACGCGAAAACGTACTAAGACAGTAGAGTCAAAACAAACCGATCCTGAATTAGTCCAAAGTGAACTGTGTAAAATTACAGGTGATAAATTATTTCATTAGCACATAGGTAACATATTTCGTTAATGTATTACACCTATTCAGTTATCTGGCTCTATAAATCGGGTTTGGTAAAGCAAAATAGATAAATAACTAATATAAATTTACCAACACAAGTTACTTGTGTCACGAGACGAACATGATAATTATGTCCGCTTTCTTTGGGAATTAAAAGATAAACTTAGGTGCCATTAACTAGGTTAAATTACTTTAATAAATAAAATCAAATTACCAATTCACTACATGTATCATGAGTTGATTCAAGATAATCATAAAAAAAAGAAATATTCGTCACCGATGGCATAAAATGTGGTACAGATTTAGGGAACGGTATACAGGTCAAATTAAACAAGAGTATCGGGTTTCAGTCAGGTCAATTAGGCCATGTAAATAAAGAAAATGGTAAAACACTCCGTAGGTATAGAATATGTAGGAATGATTCCAAGAATGAATTTTGGACACAATGTAGGGTTTTGACATAACGTAATGTGAAGTTTATATTTAAAGGGTTTGAATCAAATACGAACTTAAACTTATTCAAACTCTAAAAGAACCTGCTAGGCGCACAGCTAAAAATACAGGGTCCTCAACAATAAATTATTTCAAAGAAATAATAGTCCACGTGACGATCACAGCCAATACTATACTCTGGCGTGTAAACACGACCGGGGTATGGGAAGTTTTAATGTCATATACAATCGTGCTTATCAAATGGTTGGCGAATATATAATGTAATTGACACATGAAATAAATATCACCATTGTAACCTTAAATATTATAGTAAGTAGCATTTGTCATTTTATGACAAAGTGAGATTTTAATTTACCTCTATTATAAACTACTCAAAAATTAATGCGAATATATTTTTGTTGGGATTTTCTCGAGGAAGCATATTTTGTACAAGAAGTCATGGAAGTGCCTATCAACATTGCATTGACTTCAACGCTTATCTTCATTAAAGGCCCCGTTTCTCGATTATACAAGATGTTTTAGGAGGTATCGGAATTTTTTTCTAGGGTCATTTTGAAGAGCCTCGTTATAGGTATTACGATCCCAGTTGAGCCAGCACGAAATTAAACGATTTTAGGGGGTATTATAAATTTAGTAGCACTTTACATTCAATTAAATGATTTGAAAATCAACGTAGACTTAGCGCAGTTGATTTATCACAACCGAACTTTAATCGATCAGTATTTGTACGAGACAATGCGGTAAAGTGATCAAACGTTATAAATTATTTATTCTAGTAGATTTTTTTAGTCATTTAATAGACATTCTGTAGACCTTTCGAATAACACCAACACAGATAGGACGATTTTGATGTAGATTTGCATCCTTTCCAAGCAGAATTTATAAATATACACGTTGAACAGGTGAAAATGGCGGTTCTTCAGAAAACTAAATTGTGAATTAACAATCTTAGCCACGTGTTTACAATTTATACAGGCCATTAGAGCCAGAGATGTAGTTGATCACGGTGTTGAATGAAAAAGACTTTTGATTCGGCATACAGAGGTCATTCGTCGAATTATGTATGAGTTTTACCATTAAAACCTTTAGCATTATATTCAGGATAAGGTACGGTATTATTTCGAATACACCAGGTTTGGTACCTCTATTTTTAAACCTAACTGAGAAAAACGACCCCAGAAAGAGAACGGTGTAAAATAACGTATTGGTTTAAGGTGTTGATCTTATGGCACAGTTTTTGAAAATTTTCTCTGCTAATTGTAAAGATAGAGGTGGAAAATGGACTTTTAAAACTATTTTTCTACTCTATATTTTAATTGATTCATTAGACATTTACTAGCAGTATCATAATGAAGCTCACATTATGATACTGACGTCTCATTATTAAACTGGTTTATAATCAATTAAAATTCAACATCAGAGTAAATTTTAAAAATTAAAGATAATTTTTAATTTCTTTGTTGTAAATATGTTCTATACTATTGTGGAAGATGCATGTTTGTGAGGCAAATTGTTGCCCTGTTAGAAAAAAAGTCTAAAGCCAAGGTGGAAAAATAGGCAACAACTTGTCTCACAACCTTTTGTTGTTCCATAAATATACTAAATAAAAATATCCATGTCACAAAATCTAAATTTCACAGGAACATCAGATTTATTTAAGAAAAAGTGAAACAGAGAAAATATTTCAAATCATTCATTGCAATTTATTTTCCCGAAATACCCATACTAAAAATTTGTCCTACACATTGTTAGGATGGAATTTAGGAATTTCTCAGACATTTTTGCGTGGTATAGGAAATAGGGGAATTTACTTGTGGTAAACATATTCTGAAAATACAAAATAGTTAATATTTTGTATTCACAAATTCACAAAAATATGAAGAGAGGCAAACTAGAATGAAACATAATTAACAAAATATAACTACAACGTGAAATCATTCGGAGTTGCGGTACTTATTTCAACTATGGATTAATTGTTGGTAAAATAGATGGTATTATACAGATTTCTCAAGAATGTGGTCGGGTTTTTCTGAATAAGGCGCCGATTTGTAACTGGGTTTCAAATTATTTAATAATGCAAGATCAAGCACCGCAAGAACAGTAAGATATTTTCTCAAAGAGAATGAAATTGATATATTGACATAGTTAGCCCAATCACCTGACAATGCAATCCGCAATTTGAAATTCGCTGACAACTGTTCACAGTCCCTAAGTGTAGCACGTACAACCCATCGATATCTTATTTATGTCAATGGTAGAGCCCAGCCTCAAAAACAACCGAATTATTTAATCCTAAGCCTGTATAGGCTTAGGATTAGGCTGTTAGAAGAAAATAAAATAAAGTTCTTGTTTATTACTTACTTTTTGTACGTTAATAAAAAATGTCCCTAGGTCCAAGACATTTTCGGTGTGTATGTCAAGCTGGTCTAACTAACCCAAACTTAACACTGCAAAAAGCAGCTAGTCAGAATAAAAACACATTTTTTGTTGCCAATTTGCAGGGGTTTTCCACATTTTTTAGTTGATCTGCAAAACGTACAGCAGTTCTCGACGAATTTGTTAAAGTTCCTTTACCTAGAGCTATTCCGACAAGTTGGGTGGAAACTGTATTTTTAAATAGGTTGATATTCTGGCTTCTCTAGAGAAGATAATTGAGACTGAAGAAGATTCTAATACAATTAATAAAGCAATTGGGTTAAAGACATTTTTGCAAAGTGTAGTATTGTTTATGGGTTAAACTTAGTTAATGCCCCATTGTGAAGTCCTTTTTAATCAACTTCAAAAACGCGGTATTGGTGTTATATTGGTACAAAATTACATAGACTCATTTAAAACTTAAATTCAAAATGTCAGAGATCAAATAACAAATGAAATACTTTCAGAAATACCTTCTTCTACACTTAGTGCCAAAAGACCAAGAAAAATGAAGATTCTAATAGTCGAGTCATTTTAGAAGTTTGTGACATAACATCTGAAATACATCGTTTTAGTTTTAGTGACCATTTAATAGTCGCTCAATTATTTTATAGCGAGCAATTTGAACAATACAAACATAATTTTCCGGACCATATTTTAAAATCAGTAAACTTTCCTAGTGTAAATTATTTAAAACTTCAAACTGAATTAAAAGTTATTTATGAATGGGATGATTTCGGTAAAAGTTCTGGGGCAGTACTAATGCTCCAATTATTTATTAATAATTATCTTAGCACACCTTTTTCGGAAACTGTTAAATTGCAAATGTTAAAGATCGAAGGGTTGATCTAAAATGTAAAACAGTTTAAAAAAATTCTGTCGAGTAATTAAATAAATACTGGTTATTTCCTTATTTTAGTAAAGAGCGTTTTCTTTTCATATTCTCTTTAGAAGCCCTGCGGCGTTTCTGACCATGAACCCCCTATGAAGCTAACCACGAGCCGCCACTGTTGTGGTACACTATGTAAACACTGCTCATATGCTCATAAAAGTAATAGATCGATCTAATGATGTTGCTTAAGTGAAGTGGAAACGAAATCTTCCAAACGTTTGCATTTTTCCCATCTTTTTGGACATCGTAACAATTAAGGTATCTATTTCTACAGGGTACTAACCAATATTTTGTACATAAAACAGCAAATTACCATAACGGTTTCTGGCTCATCTTTAGAATCTGGTTTCGCCAATTTTTCTTTATTCCTTTCCAGTTCAATTATGGCAGCCGATAAAACTTCGATGACTTGATTATAAGTCACCTGTATGCCAACATGTAACATTTGCGAAAATACTTGGGCAAACCTCAGCAAGTCTTTTACTACAGAAATATGGTTCCTTTGTCGTAACTTTAGTGCATGAAGCCATAGTTCCAAACATCTAAAATAAATATAAAATACATGCAAACAGAAACCGTTTGTTCTAACAAGAACATACCCCAAGGTATGTCGATTGCAATGGAGTTAAAAGGTAAGCGCCAGGGTCGATCCTAGCAAGAGTTAAGCGCACTATTTCATATAAAAAAAATATATCTATTTTGTGTTCTGTACTAGACACGTCTCAAGAAATACATACTATATATTAACCCACCGGCATAATTAAGGGAACGGACAAAATTTACACCAAGTTTGACTTAAATTTTCTCTTGAATCATCCCCTCGATTTTGACTTTTTGTTAAATTGCAGCCTGGTTCTTTAAGAATACGTTAGAGGTATTGCTGATTTTAATGTCATATACAGGGCTAAAAAGGAAGGTATGTTTTTTTTTTAATCTTGGGGACACTCTGTAGAGTGAACGAATGTAATTCGATATCATTCGATAATGCCAAATTAAAGATTGATCCTTTCTGAAAATTTTCTTTTTATATTCACTCTGATACCTCGAATATTAAGGATGCTACAGGGTTTTGTTAAAAATAGTACTTTTTATGGGTCGAAGAATTTCCCTTAATCTTTGTAGGGTGAACGAATGAAATTCGATATCATTCGATAATGCCAAATTAAAAATTGATCCTTTCTGAATATTTTCTTTCTTATTGTTTCGGATACCTCGAATATTAAAGATGATACAGGGTTTTGTTAAAAATAGTGCATTGGCCTACTTTTTAAGGGTCAATGAATTTTCGTTAATCTTTGATATGTTATAGAGACCATTAAATCTAAAAATTTTATGGCATTAAGTTTCATTCCTGACACTGTTACCATTATCTATACAGGGATAAATAAAAGTCCCATCCATGTTTTCCATTTTGTGAAATGTTATTTTCGAAGGCCTTCCTTCACACTTGATCCAGGCTTAGGACTGGTCCAATTTGTGCTTTAGTGCATAAATTGGAGCGTGTTTAAAGGCCAACGGGCCAAACGAGAAACAACAACAATAAATTAACGAACAATAACGATTTAAGACATCAACAATAACAATAATTAGTGTTTGAATAACGCATTTTCACTTTGATAGCTATTCCTATGAACCTTCTGTTGATACATATTTCGTTTTTATTTCTTGTTGGCTTCTTATTTGAGGTACTGTTCGACACCTGTTTTGCAGGTATAATCTTTGCCACCATTTCTTAATACAGTTTTGTTTATGTCATCGGGTTTTGTCAAAGTTAGGCAAAAGTCAGATTCAAAATTTGGATTGCTAAAACTCCATCATGAGTGATATGACACCTATTGATGTGGCTAGGGCCGTAGCGTTGATTGAAGATGGCAAATATTACTCTTATGGGGCTGATGTGTTAGAAAAATCAAAATCCACGATCTACCGTAAGGCCAGACGTTGGAGGCAAACTGGGGAGTATAAAAGGAAACCAGGCCAAGGCAGAAAGCCACGGGTAGAGATGGCAGATTTGTAGTCTTACAAACCCTAAGAAACAGGCGTAGAACAGTGTCACAATTAAGAAACGAGCTGGAGGAAGTACGTGGAAGAAGAACATTAGTAGCAGATTCAAAGGAGTTGGTTTGAAGGCCTATAGAACGAAGAAAGGTCCACAACTTCAGCGATGTCATCGGGTTGCGAGACTACACTTAGCTAGGGAGCATGAAAATTGGAAAAATGACCAGTGGGCAAATGTTCTTTTTACGGATGAGAACCGCTTTTGCGTTAACTCTATCGATGGCAGGGAGAGACTGTACCGCCGCCGAGGAGAAGCAAATGAACAGTTTAATTTTACTCCTACTGTTTCCTTCGGTGGAGGTTCGGTAACGGTCTGGAGTGGGATATGTTTAGGAGCCCGAACAGAGTTGGTTGTTATGAATGACGCTTTAAATGCACATGGATATATTCAAGATATCCTACAACAGCATGTCGTACCATTCGCCCCCCAAACCGGAGACAACTTTTTGCTAATGCACGACAATGCCCGCCCTCACGTAGTGTGTCTCCGACTTTCTAAATGTTGTCGAAATAAAGGCAATGGTTTGCCAGCATGTTCTCCAGGCCTTAATCCCATCGAACATGTCTGGGGCATGTTAGGTCGGCGGTTAAGATCCGGGATTCCCGCAGTTCAAAATCCCGAACAAGCAGCAGCAGCAGCAGCAGCAGCTCTTCATTGATAATGTTATTATGAGTATGGGATGACGGATGACTGCTGTCATAAGGGCGGGTGGAGGTCACACGCGTTATTAAAACACTAATTATTGTTATTGTTGATGTTTTAAATCGTTATTGTTCGTTAACTTATTGTTGTTGCTTTTCGTTGGCCTTTAAACACGCTCCATTTTATGCACTAAAGCACAAATTGGGCCAGTCCTAAGCCTGGATCAGGTGTGAAAATAACATTTCACAAAATGGAAAACATGGAAGGGACTTTTATTTATCCCTGTATAGATAACGGTAACACTGTCAGGAATGAAACTCAATGCCATAAAAAAATTAGATTTAATGGTCTCTATAACATATCGAAGATTAACGAAAATTCATTGACCCTTAAAAAGTAGGCCAATGCACTATTTTTACCATCATCTTTAATATTCGAGGTATCTGAAAGAATAAAAAAGAAAATACTCAGAAAAGATCAACCTTTGGCATTATCGAATGATATCGAATTTTTTTCTACGAGTGACCGCAAAGAAGCTACTTTGCGCACACTTTTTAACATGGAAAGTAGCACATTCCCGCACACCGTGCGGGAATTTTTTTTCCCGAAAAAAAAAATTCCCACACACTTATAAATTCACACTTGATAAAAGTTGGGAAAGCTTTAAGTGGGGGAAAACTACTTTGCGCACGTGTTAGGAACAATGTTTTTCTACGAGTGAAATAACTACATTTTTTTCTTAATTTTTATTGGCATCAAAAACATCAACTTATAACTACCTATTTATTATTATTAACAACATTAATATTAAATGTGCAGTTGGTCGCAATTTTTAAATTTATTGCAGATCGTGAAGGTAAAAATGTCGTACTAGATGTTATTTCCTGGTTTGTCAGTATTGTCGCGTTGCAAAAGGAAGACATGTTGTTAATAATAATAAATAGGTAAAGTTGTTGTTTTTGATGACAATAAAAATAAAAAAAAAAAGTATAGTTATTTCACTCGTAGGAAAAATATTGTTCCTAATACGTGCGCAAAGTAGTTTTCCCGCACTTAAAGCTTATCCGAACGCCGCTTCGCGTCGTTCGTCTAACTGCTTTCGCGTGCGGGAAAACATAACATTGAGCACTGATTAGGAAAACTACTATATTCGTTCACTCTACAAAGATTAAGGGAAATTCATCGACCCATAAAAAGTACTATTTTTAACAAAACCCTGTAGCATCCTTAATATTCGAAGTATCGGAGTGAATAAAAAAAGAAAATGTTTAGAAAGGATCAATCTTTCATTTGGCATTATCGAATTATATCGCATTTCATTCGTTCACTCTACAGAGTGTCCCAAAAATTGACAAAAAAACATTACTTTCTTTTTACCCCTGTATATGACATTATGACCAATTTTTTAAAATCAGCAGTACCGCTAACGTATTCTTAAAGAACCAGACTACAATTTAACAAAAAAAAGTCAAAATCGAGTGAAGGGTTCAAGAGAAAATTGAAGTCAAACTTAGTGTAAATTTTGCCCGTTTCCCTAATTATGACGGTGTGTGTAGTTGCAAGATACAATATGGCAATAAAATAGTTATTTGTGTATTTAGAGCGCAAAGTAACGGATTGCTGCTTGAGAAAGAATGTTACTGCGCGACGCGTAGCGGAGCGCAGTAATCTTTCGAAAACGACAATCTTACTTTGCGCTCGAAAAACACACAGAACTTTTTCTACAGCCCAATTTTTTAAAATTAAATGCACATTTTTCTCTATACTTAGTCTGAAAGTTGCAAATATTTGTCAGTTTTGACATATTATATTCGGGCTTCAGGCATATTTAGAAGTGCCAGCAACAAACTGTAAGAAACGCACGACTGTCATTTATTTATCTTCGGTTTCCATGACCATGTATAGGACATTCGACGGAAAAAGTCAGAATTTTCTTTTCCATGTTCGCGCTAGAGCGCAAAATAAGGATCCACGGCATTCGTCGATTTTGCGATTTCATTTGAATTTAGTAATTAGTTATTTTGCGTGCGGCTGTAGAAAAACTTAATTTTTACCATAGTTTTTCTTAACTGTCACTAATTGGCCGTTTATAAGTATAGTACGTTTTTATTGGAATCCTTCGTGTGCTTACAAACGGCTTTGCCAGCTCTCATGATTTTGCATGAGATCTCATGACGTGATTTCACTTCTCAAGATTTATGAAAATAAATTATATCCAGTGTTTAGCACACGCTTTCAGCTATTTATCTGTTTGAATAGTTTAATGCAAAACGATTCACCAAAAATGTACAGGGATTCATCGATAAAACACCGTCTCTTTGTGAGACGTCACGAATGTAAACTGACGCATAACGATAGCAGTATCAATAATCAACGACCTGCCATTAAGCGCTACTAAATACTACTCGTTAAGTTTTATAGACAAACAAGAAAAATAGAATGTGGAAGAATAAAATTCTAGGATCGGGTGAATTTATCAAGGATTCGGGGATATTCTTTGATTCACAGATTACATTTACATAATACAACAAGTAATTGTTGGGAAAGCCTACAAACGATGGGGTTCATTTTGAGAGCACGTGCTGATTTGTTTGTCGTGTTATTACACTTGCTGTATTGCACTTTTACAGGTGTCTTTTGGAGTAAGCCTCTGTAGGTACCGTCCTATAACATTCAGTTTCGAACTTAATTAGATCCTGTATGAACAGGGTAAGTAAGTTCAGTGATGAATGTATTTCTTTGATTAATTGCGTTAAAACGTCTATATGTATGTTAAGATTTCCGGCTCCGTCGCATCCTGTTTTGGGATTGGTTGATGGGATTGAGCGTCGCACGCATTTATTTTAATTGTGTATGAATAATTGGGAATTCTATTAATTGGAGTGGCTTAATGACAATGCCCTTTTGGCTACTCTGGGTTTTTTTTGTGAGGATATCTGTGCCTCGAAAGCCCAGTTTTTTATCGTTTAATTCCCTTGGATGAATTATTGAGGGGAACATATGATCAACCATACTGGAAGTTCATTGGTTAAGCGAGTTTCTTCCGAGGTGGGAATCTTCGTGCGGTGCTGCTCTTCGGTTTTCGGTCGCATGGGTCACTCTTTTACGACGAACCGAGTCAAGCAGTCATTTTAGACGCCGGTCGGAGTCAACTTTGATTTTCACCTGTCAATGGGATTTTTCTGACCGGGTCATTTTAACAGTTTCAGTCTTTAGTTGTACCTTATCTTTTCGTAAGTGTTGGTGTCTGAAACTGCCCCTTGTGGGATTTGAGTTTTTTTGTGCATCTTTTTTTTGTCTCTCTGAAAACGCCATCGTTTTGTGACGCACGTGGGCGGATTTTTAATTCGCTTTTTAATCTAGAGAAGCCCACTTGCCCCACTGAAAGCCGTCTAGCGTTAAGCAACTAGCTAGCCACTACACAGGTAAATTATTGTTTTTTTTTTAATTCTGATTTTCCTTTTTCCTTGATTATTGATTTTGATCACAGAGTTATAATGCTCGTCCATTAAGAGTTACGTGTAGTACCTTGAATATGCATTCTTTCACAGGGGACTACCGTTGGGTCAAAGACTACCGTTGGGTTTACTTCCACTGTGAGGTCTATTGCTAACGTCGAGTTGTTCTTTGGTATCTACAAGCATCGTTAGCGACAGTGTTCCTTAACTACGCCTGTCTAGCATACCACCTGTATAGAGCCTTGCAGTCCTTCGCCTGTCAAGGAAGTCTGTGAGCAGTTCTTTCTGGAAGTTGCCTGAGGAGTTACTCATCGGCCAAGTGAGCAATTTCCATTTTATTTATTTTTTCATTCATTTATGTTGCGGCAAATTTGTGTAATTAACTACGATCTCTAATTATATTCTTTTTGGCTTTGTTTTCCAACAAATAATAACTTTTTAACCACTTTCTCCTTAATTAAGGCAACACTTAGTCATTCAAATTTTCTTTTATATGAACTGTGAATTTTTGGGCAATCTTATCAAGCCTAAAATACTTGACTTTAATTTTTGGGCAATTCAGACGAGCCTAAAATGCTGGCTTTTATTTAATCAAATTCTAAAATTTAAATAGAGCCGCTGATCAAGAGTAATCGACCTGGATCAAATTTATTTTTTTTACTCGAACCGATTGTTTATTATCTTTGTTCTACTGGTAACTTGATCGTGGAGTAAGTTGCCATATGTTAAGGTCTGTAATTAAATGGTGGCTATTATAAGGCCAGGTCAAATTAGTTTATTTATATATTGTTTTGCGGCAGTTATCAACGAAACTTAACTGAACTGAATAACCATAGTTAGTTAGTTATACGGCATATGTGACGGATCATGATTCGATAACCGTTGATTAGTTTTTAATTAGGTGATTACTCGAGCTGATTGAACTTACCTATAACGAGAAGTTATTCGCAGTATCGCTGGCTTAGAACAAATTTTACTGATGTTCTTTTTTTTTTATTAATGCTTTAAGCGATCGTCATAAATTACAATTAAATATTTCGGCATTTGTTTAGAGTAAGCGTGTGAATTATTTTCACCGAGTAAAGCCTACCTTTAAGAGTACAGTAACCATAAGAATTGACGACTGAAATTCTCTTCTCAACTTAACTTTCTTTTCTCCCTCCTGACCAGCTGTGATATTTTATTAGGTAATAAAACCAATCTTTGTTTGTTTATTTACCTGTTTTATTTAATTGATTTTTTTTTAATCGTGACTCTGAAGGAAAGGCCCATTACAGTAAGTATGTTTCTTTTATTATTTTGCGCTCAATAATTGAATCGTTCTTGACTTACCTTTGATTAATATTCGAGTATTTGTTCATCGTTTACTTTAGTTATCTTTGATTAATTTTTGAGAATTATTCTCATCGACTTTAGTTTTCGGTGAATTTGGGGTACTTGCTTTATACCGACTTCGATTTTTGATTAATTTCTGGGTAATTATTTTTCCGTTATTATTACTGATAAATTGCCGGAATATATATTTAATCTAATATTCTAACTTATTTTTGTTGTTTTATCGATCGATTTTCCTGATAGAAATAAATAACGAATTTTTGGTATAAATTAATTTTGTCGCGAAGCCTAAGCTAAAACGAGTTCCATATTTCAACTTTGGGGTAATTCTCGCTTGTGCTGTCTAAAAGTCCGTGGCGCCTTAAATAAATCAACCCGCACCCTACTCTCCGGCATTTGAGCAAATCAGACGCTTTATACGCTCGGCTACAGCTCGTTTTAGCCTAGGCATTGACATACTTTATTTCTTGATTTCATTCAATATCTAATTTTAGATTCTCAAAATTAAAATTTTTCTTTTGATTTGAGATTATTCACTCCCAGTTCCTTCTAAGCTGGAGCGAAGGTTTGCGCCCATTAGAGGGACAAAAAGAGCGTAATATAACATGCATGATTCCCATAACTTTTAAACAGTTTTTAATACATTTTTATTAATTTTTAAATTAAGCATTTCAAAATGCTGTTATATGTTACTAAGAAGGTTCCACATATTTATTCTTCTTATTATATAAAACGAAAGAGCCTACAATATTTCATACATACCTGTCGAACCTTGCATTGTCTGCAAAAACAGCACCTCTGTAGATTACCGGATGTGGCAACTCTGGATTATGAACCCCTAAAATACGTTCTCTAATGGTTAAAGATTCCATATGCAAGCTATTATTATTCCCTTGTATAGCTTCCAATTTGGCTAAGCTATCGGTTTCAATCCAGTTATCGTAAGCAGGTATAGGTGGCAAAATAGTTTTCTTAATAGGCCTGTCTGGATCGCTATATCTAAAAAAAATAAAAGCAACCCGCCATTATTAAGGAATTAGATTATAAGAAACAATTTACATCAAGTAGAAATTAAAATAATGCTTTCATCTGTAATATTGGATATATATTATATTGAAGGTTGGATTAACATAAATTAAAAATTATTCTAGCAAACTTGAACAATAATAGATTAAATTGTATAATATGGGTTTTCACGTGAATTAAAATTTAGCCTGATCTTGCGCCTATTGTCAAATGGTATAGCCGAAATTCTCTAAATGTTCTATTTGACCATTTTGTAGCTTCTAAATTAATCATGAACGGAAGTCATTTTAAGAAGAATCTTTCATTTTATAAAGGAAAAAAATGAGCGAGTCTGCTAGTACTCGAGACACTGAAACATATCCTATATCGACATCAGTTGTGTAATTTAATGTATTGCTTCAATAGCGTTTAACTAGATAATTTTTAAAGCCCATAAATATTTGAGCAGCCCTCGTAAAGAGTATATTTCGCATTCGTGACGCTTGAATATAGGCAACCACTTATTTGGAATTGGTTGCCTAGATTCTGGCGTTAAAAAGAACACGTTTTACAGGGAAGCGTTGAAGTAGCTGCGCACTAATCACTGCGCATGGGTTGTGATGTCACATCCCCTTACACACTTCCGTCAATTTTCCCGAGATTTACCCTCATACCGCCGCGTAAGATGTTTACACATCAATAATTTACGTGTAATCCCCAATAGTTCAGTGCAAGTCGTTCTCAATTTCGAATTGTTCAGGTAAATCAGTTACTTGCTGCTTAACGTGATTTAATTTAGTCACACAAGATACATATTGCCTCTAGAAGTCGTACATATGCTCTCTATTGCCTATTGCTGTGAAGGATTCATGTATGTAAGACAAATATTTCACCTGTTACTCCACCTCAGTCTTATTGAAAATTACTATATAGGACCGCTTCGATCATCCTGGCTCCAGGCTGTAAATTGCATAAGCGTCAATTTAGTGACCAAAGAATAAATCTGCCCCCGTTGTCAAAAGCGAGAAATCTAAAAATGGAGTTGATTAACGTTAACAATAGCAAAACACAACGGGGGCAGATTTCTTCCTCGAAACGACAAGTATTTTCAAGTTTTTTAGGGTTTTCAGCTTCTTTAGGGTCACCAAACTGGCAGTTGTGCAATTTACATCCTGGGACCAGGACCGAAGCGGTCCTATATAGAAATTTCTAACTAGCCTAGGACGGAGAAACAAGTAACCAAATATGTCTCACAAATCTAATGTCATAATATATTCATAAACCAATAGAAACAAGCACTTCATGAAGCGTTACTGCTCACAGGCCTTGACAATCTAAACTTTTTTTATATACATCCTTATTATTTTTTTAAATTGTTTCAATTGGCAAATTAGTAGAATTTTTGGTGCTGATTTTGATCTGGGTTTGGGTATTAAAATGGAGTTGGAGTGGAGTACGAGTGGATTTTCGGGCACGTGATCTTGGAGCGTATGGAGTCTAAATGTAGAATGGAACGACAGATTACTGACGGATTCAAGACAGCTGTTTTCTGTTTTCAATTTTAATTTTTAGGAAAAGTGTTTTTTTAAGAGAATTCGGAAACAATGTGTGCTCAATTACAAATTTTATTAATGTTTTGTTACATAGTACCTGTGACCTATCAAATATAACGTATTCTATACTATATACAGGTATAACATACCTGCCTCGTCTACAACAGGACAATGCGGACATTTACTTATTTCCATATTTTTATAATCTTGGACTACACGTGGCCACAAAATTTGTGCATATGACCCAAACAAAATTAAAATTCTCAAGAAACAAGACACAAAATGACACTTCTCGCTCGATATCTTCAATATCTATCAATATCTCCAATATCTTCCTTTTGCAAGGTGAAACTTTTGGAGTAAACTCTTTTTACCCCACTCCGTAATAGTCGAACGCTGAAAGAGCTACTCCATTTGCACGAAAAGCTTTACCCGAACGGCTCGAGTATTTTAGGTATGCATGGAGTGAATGGTGTGAGCATCCCGAAACAATTCCCACTTTGTATCTTAGGCTCCAATGATATCTATTTGTTGACAATAATTTTTTACTTATCCGGAGGAACATAATTTTAATATTTTTAGCTAATTTAACTCAAACTCTTCAGTTAAAATAGACGAAAACCGAAAAATGTAATACCGGCTTGAGCCGAAAATTAATGTTAGAAAATAGACCACTGAAAGCTAAGATAAGAAAATGCAAACCGTTTCGCTCCAAATCAAACGATTTTGATTTTACAGGGTGTCAAAGTTTGGAAATGCCATTTTCAGCCGTCAAATCTCATAAACTGAAATTCGGGATAATAATAATAATTCGGGAATTCCTATCTGGGAAACCGTAAGAGATGTGATGTGGGTTAAATCAGGGCAAAGTTGCGTACTTTAGTGCTCGATCTAACACAGTTCAGACTTTTGAGAAATTCCGATAAATTCCGGAGATATTTGTTAATAAGCGAGACATTGCATTTTCTTTTTGTTTTATTCCTGATTTTTTTTTTTGTGAAGGTAGAAAAGATGGAATGGTGTCTCTGATTCCGTTCTTGCGTGAGAATTTGAGTACCTGAAATTGGGCTCAGCATCAATCAAGTAATTTTGCTGCAACTTTCTCACAGAAATTCATATACAAATATTTCAATTATCTGGCTATACACAGAATTTAAATGATCCTAAATTTAATTTAATTACCGTAAAATTACACAATGACCTACGAAAAGTAATTTATAATATAAGCATTGTTAATTTTTCATTGACTGCGTAATGATTTGTGCAAACAGTGTATGTGTAATACATAAACACTCTGGTCATTATTTATTTATTTATTTATTTATCCACGTAATAAAAATTACATTTTAACTACATTATGTAACTGTAGTCTTGAACGAGAATAACGACTCCTGAAACGAAGTTCGGCTACAATTGCATTCAATGAAAACACACTAATACACGATGAACAAAAGACATTATTAAGTAATATAGCTAACAAAGATCGTTTAATTTCTAAACTTGTCGAGAGGTTAAATTCTGAAAATATTAATACTCTTACTTCTATGGGAGCTGGCCCATCAAACCTACCTATCGTGACGTTCGTACATATGATAAAAAAATCACCCATGAAGACTTTAGCGCAAGATGGGACGAAACAATTAGCTGTCATCTTGCCAGGCAGCTACTAAGCGACCCCAACGAGTCTGCAGCAAAAGCATACCTGGGTATGTCAAGGAAAAACATACGACTCATGGCGGGGATTCTGACTAGACACTGCCAGCTAAGAAAGCATCTCTACACTGTGGGCCAAATTAAGTTGAACACAATTCTGACCACTTATAACTTTTTTATTTTCTGATCGATTTTAATGATTTTTGGATATGTTATGCATCAATATGTTCTGAATATAGAAAAATATTAACTGTACTGTAACCCTTTAAGTTATTTTAAAAAACTGAATATCATACGTTTTCCGATAATTAGGGAACCTTAAAAGTGTATTTCCATAATTATAACTCAATCCGATTTCTTTTGCAGCGGGCCTAAAATCACCGTTTTAGGAAAAATAAAGTCCGGTCCTATAAATTTTTTTAACCATTTGTTTTAAGACGATATTCAGAACATATTGATGCATAACATATCAAAAAATCATTAAAATCGATAAGAAATTAAAAAAGTTATAAGTGATCAAAATTGTGTCCAACTTAATTTGGCCCACAGTGTACATAATGATATTATGCGATATACCTCTATTCAGAGGCTGTGAACAGGAGGATGGAACAGTAGGGCATTTGTTCTGCGATTGCGACGCTGCTGTTTCAGAACTAAGGAAATCAATATTGGGAGAACGATGGCCAACCATGGCTTTTTGCTGTTTCAGAACTAAGGAAATCAATTTTGGGAGAACGATGGCCAACCATGGCTTTTCTCAGAACAGCCTCCTCGGGCAAACATCGCCGCCTTTTTGCAACACTAACATCGACGTCTTTTTCACAACACAGGGGGTCCACTGGGGCCTAAGTGGCGTGGCCTTTACAGGCCACCCTCTCACCATTTCCAGATTCCAGATACTCTTACTGCTTTAGACGATGCTTGCTTACTAATCGTCAAAACCGCCATCGATCTATCAAGTCAACACGAGACTGGGGTTGTAGTTGGTCAAGATGTTGATCTCTCCCCTATTATTGCCCTTGCTCCTCAAGATAAGGATATCCTGTTTTTAAAACCAGCCCAAGGAAATATAAAGAAAAGGATTTATAGATCTTCTGATATACATTCATCTAATGTTATTAAAAATATTTAAGAAACTGTTCTTTTTGCACATGCGTTTCGTAATTGTGATACCACTTCCGCTTTTTTCAGAAAAAGAAAATCTCAATCGTAAACATAGCAAATAAGAGAAAGGATTTGGAAGATATTGTACATATTTTCAACAATTCTCAATCTAAGAATGGGCAAATTGAAAGTGCTGGTGAGAGATTCACACTTGCCTAATATAAAGCTGAACGAAATAAAACTTCTTTGAATAGCTACAGATTTATTTTTTTAAAATATGTTGGTTGGCCAATCCAATCATGCCGTAATTTTGTCTAGATTGCCACCATTTGCTGCATCAAAACAGCATTACAGGCAATGCAGGGGGGTTGGAAAAAAATGGGCAATATTTGATCAACAGTTTTTACTACCCGCCGGCTGGCGCTGACTGTTCTGAACGTTATATCATGCAGCTGTAAAAAGGGTTGCGGTAAGCGATGTGGATGTCTTAGGGTTGGATTTAATTGTTCAACCATGTGCTTCAACTGTCATGGACAGGGTTGCCTGAATGCATCACGTGACGATATGAATAAAAAAGAGGTGTTAGTGGACACCACTTTAAAAAATGGACCAGAGCTCCACCTCATGGGTGGTGTGGAAACGAGCTCAATTTAGAAAATGCATAATTATAACGCTCTAAAATCCCTGTTGCAGCAAAATTTTAAAATTTTACTTCGATAATACTTATGTAGGTATATTATAGCAATAGAACTATATAAATCACTACAATTAAAGCCACTTCTTATATATTTAAATAACCTGCTAAAAACTACCTCTAACTTTGAACGTTATTTGCGGGAATGCAGACCGGCTTAGCTAAAATGCCTATGAAACAATTTTTGTGTAGAATTTAATGGCAAACATTTTTGGTTCTATAAATTTTTTACCTCTGAACAACGGTTTATGAGCAAATTGAGAAACACCAGCACAATGTACCATCTGGGGTGGTTTTTTTTTCAAAATAAGGGAAGTTGCGGACATCGACCACATGGGGACTTTTGGGGATTTCCTTCTACCCCTATTAGGAACATTATCTATGTAATATGAAAACTTTATAAATTATTTTTTCTAAAAAGTACTATTTCCTGATTCCTGAAAACTGTTTTACTTTTACTGCCGCTGGCAGTAAAAGGTAGCCACTCGGGAAATTTACAGTACTAAGTATTTTATGTTTAATCTAACATTTTAATGTGTGAAGAAAAAATAGCATGCATATTCGGAGTAAAAGTGACTTTTTGTGGCTAGTCTGCAGTTGTCAGCCTTGCCATAAAAAGGGTCACTCCTAATACTTCATAATAAGTAATAATTTCTAACACTTTTAGTAACAAAAACTCATTAGGGTCATTACAAAGAACAAAGTTGTATTGCCAGTATTTTCCCTAGAATTTTAACAAAGACATTTCCGTGTAAAAATATAGACTTTACATTCACCCACTGCATAACCACAGTAAACCCTATCCCGAATCATTTTCGAAAATCTTCTTGGCGTGACACGCGTTGTGTAGTGTATTATTTAACTTTCTGTGATGTTTATATTTGTTGATATACCTACCTGAGAGACATCGATTTGTGCAAGTATTTATAAGCTTTGACGATGTTGTAATTCTCTTTGTCATTTGCATATGAAGCACCAAGCAATTCCAAAGCTTCTATTTGTTCTTCTATACTAATTTCGGGTCTTTCTATTAAATATTCAACCACTTTATGTTTTGTTCTATCTGCTGCTGACTTAATAGGTGTCATTCCCGTTTCGTTTGAAAAGAAAGTTGCACCATAGTGTAAAAGTTCTTTAACTACATCAACATGGCCGCACTCTGCGGCAAAATGTAAAGCTGTGGCTCCACATAGCGCCCTTTCATTGGGATTAGCACCACTTTGTAAAAGAAAACTAACCTAAAATGAACCATTGATAACTATGTACAGAACAAGCAACTAGATACATCATAAACTGCGGCTTTCCAAAATAAATTCCAAGCAAAACCCTTGAATCCGTTTTAATTATGTTAGGGTACGTCAAAAAAAGCAGCATTTATGTCATATTCTATTATTTTTTTTAATGTAACGCCTGATTTGTTCTCCAAATTCTAGGTACCGCTAGGAAATGAGATTTCGAGTTAGATGAGCCGTCTCATCTGTTCTAAAATCAAGGAGTGTGGCAGTTTGTACGGATGCCATTGAGCAGGCTTTTGTTGAGGTTAAGGCGGAAGTCATTCATTATTGGTGGAGTATACATCCCCCAAACTCGGTTAATGAGAAATACGAACAACACACTTTGTCGGCGATTGACATTAGAGAGCGATATCCTAATTCCCGTTTCTTTGTGTTTGGAGACTTTAATCTACCGGGTGCTCGTTGGTCAATAGGCTCATTAAAAAAAAAGAATCAAATTTCTATTACCTATCCAAAATACTTCATAAAAATAAGCTATATTCCAAATTTTAAATCAATCCTTAAGCGGTTCTTGAAATATAACAGTTTAAATATGCAGAATTCAAAGCGCGTCTCGATCGGGGATGTGACGTAATAAAATAGGATCACGTCCTGTTGCTAGGCCGCGACTCACGCCACTGCGCCGCGAGAATGCTGACGTTTCTGTCACTGTCATAGATAAATATATATCCCAACGTGACCTTCATATCTTATGATGTCACGCCTTTACAATGGTCCAGCGGCACTTTCTTATTTATTTTCACCGATCTAGACTTCGCAGAAAAATCTGATTTTTGGTATATGAACTTAATATGTCAAGGTCTTTTGATTAAAATTATTTTTGAAAAATTGAAAATGCGCCTATTGAGGAAGGTGGTATCGCAGTGGTGTGCCGATGGTTCTCCTGCTCGTACCTTGGCTGAGATGTATTCATACATGAATATGTTTCAAATTAGCACGTTTCCAAATAACAGACACGTATTCTTGGACTTGTTTTTTTCTGATATGTTGGGTGTTTCTGTGATTCCTGCTGTAGATAATATTTTCCCAAATAGTGTGCAACACATAGCTTACTGTATTGATGTGGGACTTGTGGGAAGTCTTTATCTTTTGATGAATTTTATTATGATTTTTAAGTTTGCGGATTATACCGCCATAAATAATTTTTTCGCATCTGTCAACTGCGATGAGTGTTTGGGAGTTGGCAGTGTATTTATCGCGGCCGAGACGTGTCATTCAGTAATTCAGAGTGGCTTATCATTGTCTGTACCCAGAAAGCGTACCAAAACCGCCCCTTTTCCTAGATGGTTCAGTCCTGTTTTGAAAGATCTCATTTGTAAAAAAAAATTTATCAGAAGCATTATGTGTTGACTGATTCTGACCATGAATATCAACTCTTTTCTGCTTATAGAGCACTGTGTCGCACTAAATATGATAGGTGCTACTCATTTGACATGCAAGAAGTGGAGGACTCACTTTTGCTTGATACAAAGTACTTCTGGAAATATGTAAGAGATAACCGCAATTCTAATGGCTATCCGGATTCAATGATTTTGGAGTCTGTGTCTGGAGACACTGGGCACTGACCTGTTTGAGAAGTTTTTTTTCAAGTGTCTATGATGACACACAATCCCTGATTACCGGTTTCCGAACCAGTTTGACGTTTCTGTCAGTGAATTCTCCTCCTCGGAAGTGTTTGCAAAAATTTCAGAGCTCCCAAATAAGTTCTCATGTGGTCCTGATTCTTTTTCAAATATTTTCCTGAAGCAATGTGTCTTTACCCTAAGTAAATCATTGGAAACGTTATCTAACTTATCTCTGAGAACGCAAACCTTTCCTGAAATTTGGGAGCATAGCTTCATTACCCCAATATTTCAGTCCAGGAATCCCAGTGATATTAGTAACTATCGTGGAGTTTGTAAACATAACACAGTGGTAAAGCTGTTTGATAGCATGGTTAATGATAAACTTGCTTGGAGATGTAGAGGAATGATTAGTGAGAGCCAGTTTGGCTTCGCAGGTGATTCGGTGATGTTTAAGGTAGATCTGATTGAGGCCTGTGAGAACAAACTTCAGATTGACGCCGTCTATACTGACTTCTCAAAGGCTTTCGACAGTGTGAATTTTGAGTTGTTATTGGCATCACTCATTGCATGGATGTAAAGTTTTCTTAAGGGTAGGTTGCAGCGGTTAAAATTAAAAACTTTGTTTCCACTCCAATTAGGGTGGTGGTGTGGGGAGTGTCTCAGGGTTCACACTGTGTCCCTTTACTGTTCAATCTCTTTGTCAACGATATAGCAACTATGATCCAACATTCAATGGTCAGCATGTTTGCAGATGATCTCAAGATGTACAGGACGATTGAGCAGTGGGCGGACTCAGTGAGGCTCCAGAGGGATTTGAGTGCTCTTTGGGATTGGTCACAGACCAATAACCTGACGTTGAACGTCAAGAAGTGTTCTTATATAAGCTTTTTCAGAGGCTATAAAAAGTTCAATTCCGAATACAAAATCAATAACGAGAATCCTAAATGTGTGGAGGTTGTCAGGGACCTTGGAATATGGTTTGATGAAAAGCTATGTATTGCAAAGCATGTGTCTAAGATTTGCTTGAAAGGTTTGAACATTCTGGGTTCCAACCCTCGAATATTCTACAATTATTATGTGGTCGCCTGAGTATCGGACATATATTGACTCGTTGGAAGGGGTGCGCTTTTAAAATCTGGGTGAACTTTGATGACTACCACAGATCTGAGATCTCCTGAGATTGAATTTAGAGACCCTTGAGAGGAGGCGCCTGAAGTTTAATTTTTGTTTTGTCTATAAATTACTTAATGGATGATTTCTTTGATTTAATTACTTAATGGGCTAAAGGATTGTCCCCATCTCCTTTCCAAGGTGAATCTAAATGTTCCAAATCGTTATTTGCGTAACTTCGATGTCTTCTCGGTTAATTTTCACGCAACTATTTATGGTCGCCACTCCCCTGTTGACAGAACCGCTTCGACTGCTTAATAAAATAGATATAGACGTTTTTGGTGGCACCCTATCTGGCTTTAAAAGATAGATCAAATGTATAAACTGGCAGTAGACATTGTGAGACGGTTAGACTCACATTATCTGGCCTTGGAAATGTATTTAAGTATTGTCACCTTGTAGATTTGTTATTGGATTTAATATTAAATTTGTATTGTTTATAAAAAAATGGAGGTAACCCGTGAATTTAATAACTAAATAAATAAATAAATATTCTAAAACAGAGTTTTAACCACAATACCCAAACAGAATTTTTGATTAAGAGTTTTAATCATCTCCTGATGATGCTAACATGGTTAGCGAAACAGGCGTCGAGTGCAAAAATTCAGTTTCGGTATTGTGGATAAAACTCTGTTTTAGTGCATTTTGCCGAAAGTTCCAAACCCCAACATAGTAAATAAATAAATATATCTATTGTTATAAGATTTGAACTAGCTGGCAGTAAAAACTAGTCTGTAAGTTTGGGTTGCAATTATTGTGAAATTTTAAGCCGAAAATTGCAGCAATCAGGAAAAGATTATGAAAAATTAACCTGGAGGCGTAAATAATTCAAATATCCACCTCACTTCACGCCGAGATGGATATTTGAAAAACTAAAATCGGAACCAGATTAAAGATGCAGCGGTATTATTTCGTTACACGACTTTGTACACTTGATAAATTTTAAAATATTTTTCTAATAATTTCATCGCATTATCATAATTACTGCAAAAAATAAATAAAATTTGAGTCAGATATAATATTTTATGCCAATTATCACTTCATATGTATTAGATTAAAATCTTGTGGATATTACAGTATTTTGCCAAGCTTAACGAGAATTCGTATTGAAGCTTATCTAAAAATATATTTAGAATTTTGAGAAGAATTTAGAAGCAGAGCTCTTTTAAGCCACCTTGTATGACATATATACATTTTTTAATATGGCAAAAATAAAATAAAGCAAAGGGTTTCAGCGTTTTATTTCAAAATTGTTTTAAAAACAGCTAAAATTTGGAGGTCTAAAAATTAAGTAGCACTTGAAGATATTAGCTCTAAGCGGTTACTGCAAAACCCCTATAATAATTGTCATCACATTTAAAATTAAAGTTTGCTAAACAAGCAGGAACTACTAATGTATGGAAAATCCAGCGAACGAACTCCGTTTCAAAAAAGAATAACTTGTAATTCACAAAAAACACTAGGTGAACCCAAGCTTCAACCATTCCTTATCTATGATGTGAACACTTCTTCCTGGTAAAACTTAGCATAGCTGTTACTAGACATTTGCATGGATAAACTATGGCTCTAATACACAATAATCTCCCCATCACCAACAGAAAATATTACATACCCTATACCCTATAAATATTTAAGTAAAAGTTATATTTCTATAGTAATTTTACCATAAATGAACTGGTAACTCACGTTAATGTCATTTTCCAGACCTCTACACAGAGCTCATTCGCGGATTTCACTCCCTCATTTTTGACCAACTACTTACAACATCTATATGTCCTTTATATGCTGCTATCATAAGACAAGTATTATGGTATTTATTTGCTATATGTATATCAGCCTTGTGGCGGGTTAAATATTTTACTATGTCCAGTCGTCCATCAAAACAGGCAGCTCTTAATGGCGTAGAATTAGTTTTTGTAGGATGGTTTACGTCAGCACCGGCCTTCACCAAAGCTTTCACAATACTGAGGTGACCTAGAAAATAGCAGAATATTAGACTACAAATATGCAACATGTTAACAAAATATGAAAGTTAGTTTTAGATGGTATATAATTCAAGATTATACAAGAAAAATAAATTTTCTTCCAAACAACTCAAAAGTGGATACTCCCCTAACTTGAGTTGGTAGAGTGCGAGAAATTATGATGGAGTTGTGCGAGGCTTGGAAATGTCAAATCAAATCAAAATAAGCTTTATTATACAAGAATTAATTCTAATTGGCAATGCCAATTCTAAAACTAGTCTAAAATCTAATGATGATACCGATGCAATTCTCATGGTCCAATTTTAAGACTGGAAACAAAATTAAAAACCCTATAAAACAATAACCTCACCACTGAATATTTTATATATTATATGTTTTTAAAAGGAACTCGTCTACACTATAAAATGCTTTGGATGAGCAGTTTTTAAATTTATTTCTAAAAAATCTTGTAATTTAAAGGTCGACACACGCTGATTGGTAAATCGTAAAATAGCTTGTTGCTCGAATACATAACAGCAAGTTTTATTGACTGCTAATATGGAATTGGTAAGGTGATTACATAGGAACTGCAGGTCTTTACAGTTGACTTAGTATGAACACAAATTAACACAGACCAGATGCGAAAGTGTGGCGAAATTCCAATATCGGTTTCTGGGCCTTGATAAAGCGGTTACAGACAAACTGCAGGGACGTCGAGTATTATCTTATATTTTATTTGAGACGGCATAATCTGCATAAATGCGTTGGGATGGTGCTTAAATGTAAGTAATTTGTACATTTAATCATTTCTTATAAATTATATGAAAAAAAAAAGATGAAAAAAAGTAATTAATATAATGATAAAATATTTATTTTGTTAAAGTTTCAATTTATAAATGAGACAAAATTTGCAATTTTCGATTTTTTTGTCAGATTTTTTTAAGCTGTATAAATCTCGATTTGTAAATTTTAATACAAAAAATATTTTGAGCCTTATAAATAATTTAATTATGTATAAAAGCGGAAATTTATCACATGGATGGCCAAATTGGAGTCCTTTCCTTTCACTTCACCAAAAAATATTTCAGAAATATTTTCCTCTGTACAAAATTCATCAAACAGCGATGTAAATATATTTTCCAATCCATAAATATAGTATATAAATTTTTCATTTGGTGATTTTAAACTCCCATAAATTTCAGAGTCTGTATTAAATGCCTTAAAAGAAGTAAATAATTTCGTGTTGTCTTGATTTTCAGTGTCTTTTGCAAAATTACGATATACATCACAATGATGTATTTTGAGGGCTTTATTTATTAGGTAGCCACAGACATAAACAAATGCATTGTGTTGTTATGTTTTCTTTTCGATAATCATAATCTGGTAAACTTATTGCTTCCATTTTTTTTAAAGATCCAACACTTTTTTTAAGAATTGTTGTTTTCCTCGCGTTTTTTAGCTGAACTAGTAAAATTGCTAAGTCATCAGCACAATTCATATATGGGGAATGTAAAAATGTTTGGTAGAATACTTTTCTAAATGCCCTTTGAAACTCTATAGGAGTCTGTTTTACAGAATTCCCTTGTTGTTGCCTGGCGCTGCCAAAATAATTTTCCAAACAATCTTGGTTAATTCGTCTCGTTTTCAGATATGTAAATCCAACTCCAGAAAGACGAGTCCAAATAATTTCTAGTGCCTGTGCGAAACCTGTATCTTGCAGTAATATTCTCATCTTTTTGGTTAAAAATTTGTATTTTTTAAAAAAAATAAGCACATTTAATTTAGATAATTTATTTGAAAGTAATCCTTTAAATACAGCTTTGCATTGGTTTGGATGGGTTAAATCTACCGCAGTTAGTAAATCGAACAGTTTGTCAAACATTTCTATTACCTCAACAGTGGCTTGTGCTTCAGCAGGAAGTAAACCTAACCCTATGTAGGTCTGCATTACACTAGACATAGTTCTGCTGAGTACTTAAGTAGCAAGTTTGACTTTCATTCTCTGAAAGCTTGTTGGATGTATGTGGGCTTCACTTAGTTTTGGAGCACACCTATACTGTTGGTTTTTGTCGTGGTTATAAAAAGATTCAATAAATTTCCCAGATGTCTTTTTATTATCGAAACAAAACACATTTGTCATGAGATTATTTTTAGTAGCTTTAATAAGATGAGGAGGATCAAAGAAATAAAGAAGTTTATGATCACCAAGGTTATATACGGGATTTTCTGAAGTAACTTTGAACAATCTAGAAAGTTTTATAAAATTAGACCCCATATCAGTAACAATGCCCTGAACATTTAATCCTCTATCCGATAGTTTTTTACACATTTCTCCAGAATTAATTGAACGTTTAATGAGTTAACTGAGGTGTTTAACAAATGTATGCAATTGGTTGCTTCCAGTTATGAAACAAGCCTCTAACCGTAATCACAGCAACATTCTGCGCTATGATGGGTGATTTTTTTTTGCTTGTTTCCTATATCTTCAAACCCAATGATTTGATCTCGACCTGTATCAAAATAAAGATTAGATTTAAGAGAAGTTTCATCTATGCATATGTTACAATATTTGTCTATGTCCGACATAGTTTCCACTTTAAGTTTTAAACAAATAAATATGTGTTCATATTTATTTATTGGTTGACAAATGAAAATTCTAGTCATTAAATCTAGACTTCGCTTTGTTGGTAAAAATAGCAATTTTTCCCAAAAACGCGTATGCTTTTGGGGCCAAAAAGTACAATGTGAGTGCAAATTTTTTATAATCTTCATTATATCGTCTTCCATTTGGAACTTTATTTTTAAGAAGAGCTTGTACTTTAACGATTTCCGCCAGAGGTCTACTAAGAAACTTGTCACACAATAGTATATTGTGTAACTAGGAGGAAAAGCAAAACATTCCTGGACGACTGTGGTAGTTGCTGGATGAGGCGCAGCCGAGGCCAGCAACACAGGAGTCCAGGAATGTGCTTTTCCTACGAGTTGCACATACTATTTTTTATCCGATTGAAATTAATTAGAATAAGTACTTATAAAAATCGAGCCAAATATTACTGTAAATAAAAACATGTTTTAAATTTAAACTCAACATAATATCGAGCTTGAAGTTTATTACGTAGCTACGGAAACTACAGCTAAATGTTACTTTTGATAGACGTCAGATCTGACAAACAAGGCGTTTGAATATGACAGAAATGTTACATTCCCGGCCTAGGACGGGAATGTTATATTCCCGGACTGTTATTTTCTATTCTTGTACAGTTATTGCATGTTGCCAAGCAACGAATACAATATACTGGAATCATGACTTTTGCGGTGAGAAAACACATCGGAAAGGTGTCGTTTTTCGTCCGATCGGATAAAAAAAACTATTGAACTTTAGCAGTAAAGATTTGTCTTTTTTTTCTATTTTATGCCAAAATTAAATTTTTCTTTATCAAATTTGGTTTATATTTTAATTTAGTTTTGCGGGGTGTATTAGAAGTTAAAATGAAGCTCGTTTGGGTACATATATTCGACGATAGCTGAGGAGGTCGTACTTAGGAACTTTGCGATGCACTGTCATTTATTAGTGGCCCTAAAAGAAAGAAATTTTTTAATTTTTACTACTTTATAAGACTAGCAAATTATATATATGATGAACTAAAACTTTCAAAAATTAAAAGAAGACCTTATCTTCAAATCTATACTGGGTATTTCCAGGTAAGAGATAGGAAATCCGTTAAATTGGGGCAAAGTTGCAAACTTTACGGGCCATTAAAGAGAATCTACAACATTCCGAGCACTCACCGGAAAAAACCTAATCTTTTTTAAACCGTTTTTATATTTTCCTGAGTTTATTTGAAGATATTTTAAAATAAATGACACTTCGGCATTGTCACTTTTCTCCTCTAAATCCGACGTTTCTGTTGTGGGCACCCATCATCAACTTCATTTCATAAATACGGATCTGGATGTTTTTTTTTTCATTATCGGGTACCACTCGAGCTGCCAAATTCATGAAACACACTTAACTCAAATTTGATTAGGTACTCCTTTTTGCACAGTTGGATGCATATCTCTATCTCTTATGGGAAAATACTTGGAAAAATCTTAGGTCCGATATTTTAGAAACATATATGTTACATCGCTGAATTTGGGAGCTCGAGTGGTGTCCGCACATGTAATGATAATTCCAGGTCCGTATTTAAAAAAATGAAGTTGATGATGAAGACTCAAAATCGAAATGTCGGATTTCAAATTTGGCACTGCAATCTTTTAGAGAAGAACAGGTGACAATGACGAAGTGTCGTTTATTTTAAAAATTCTTTTAAAATAAGGCTAGGAAAAAATAAAAACTGTTTAACAAAATTTCGGATTTTATTAAATCACTAAGCGGCATATTAATGGGCCGCAAATTGCGCATCTTAGCCAACTTCATAACTCTTACAGTTTCGGAGATCTCAATTGTGAGAGTCGAATTTGAAGCACCCGGTATAGATAGATATCATTTATTCTGACAAATCCAATGATAGTTTTCTGTATTTCTATGTCTGTCTGGAGTTATTACAAAAAGTTCGTTAAATACTCATTTTAAAAATAAGTGTTATGGTCATTTGATTTAGGATATTAAAAAAATTTTTAAACCAGAATTAAAACTGCAGATGCGTATTCCAAAAAGAAGCTAATGATGGTTGTTAAAAACCGAAACGTTAAATTTTTAACTTTGACATCATGTTATAAAAAAAGAAAATGTAACAATGTTGAGGGCTTATTTGTTTCAAAATACCTTGGAAAGAAATTAAAACGATTTTGCAAAAGATTGGTTTCTTCCTAATGCCACAGACTAACAAATGTAATTAATTTATAAAATAAAGTAGTTTCAAACTATAACTATAATTTAGTTAACGAACGCCCCCGGGCGACGACACTAGAAGACTCCCTACGACACTTTTTGCACAAATTAAATCAAAGAAGGTTTTTCTTTAAAATGAAGCTGACAACACTAAATTCGGTTAAGCCGAACCATAATAACGACCAATTTAATTAGGCCTTTTCCCTACTCTGCCCCCTTCAATTTACGTCCTATAATAAAAATTAGCTTTACAAAAAAGATGCACAATTTTCTAAGCAACACTATTATAGTACATACATATTTCTTTTATAACTTATATGGCCATATTTTCTAGAAAATTAGTTTTTTAACCATAGCAGTTACGATTTCTAGCGGCAAAGTTACAGATTCAAAAATTATTTCCCGCATTTTCTCTTGGCCACATCAATCAAAAATATTTTTTCGTACATTTCTATGCCCAGTAGTTTACGAGATATGGCCGGTGGCCAAACTTAATGACACACCCTGTATGTATCTGAAGCCCTAACTTGAATATTAATAAAAAAAAAATTAGCAACGGTTATCTCCAAATACGGTATAAACCTCTAGCCATAGTTATAGTATAATAATAAATTTCATATATTTATTATAAGGTAATTTATTTTAAAATGGGTCGCACCATACTTATTTTATCGGAGATTTTAAAAAAATGCTTGATTGCAGTTATATTGACATGTATGTATCGGGTGTTTCACTATAAATGGAACCCCCCTTTAACTTTTGTGAAGTTTTTTGTGGCATAGCACAGTTGTATACAGGGTGTTCCACAAAGGCGGGATTAAACAAAGTTTTATTTTTTTTTAAATGGAACACCCTATATATTATTGCATATTTGGATTTTGCGGAGAATTCTAGACATATTTCATAAATAATGCCCTATACCTATCTGTTACTGTTTTTGGAATATTAACAGTTGAAAATCGACCATTTACCAAGTATGACAGCCTGTAAAATCTAAACGGCTAAAGATAGAGCAAAATGGTTTCCACTTTCTTATCTTGGTTTTTCATAAGCTATCATTCGACACTAGTTTTAGATTTAACCAGAGGTTAAATTTAACCGGAATTTCTTAACCTCTGGTTAAATAAAAAAAATAGTGTCAAACGATAGCTTAGGAAAAACCAAGATAGGAAAGTGCAAACCATTTTGCTCTATCTTTAGCCGTTTAGATTTTACAGGCTGTCAAACTTGGTAAATGGTCGATTTTCAACAGTCAATATTTCAAAAGCAGTAACAGATAGGTATAGGAAATTATTTATGAAATATGTCTAGAATTCTCCGCAAAATCCAAATATTCAATAATATATAGGGTGTTCCATTTAAAAAAATAAAACTTTGTTTAATCCCGCCTTTGTGGAACACCCTGTATACAGCTGTGCTATGCCACAAAAAAGTTCACATCATACCCTTTAATTTTTGTATTTTAAAGTTAAAGGGGGGTTCCATTTATAGTGAAACACCCTGTACCTATTTACCTGTTAAACCATCAGGCTGTTCATGCGTAAGCTTGGAACGGCAACTAAGGGATTGTTTAGGGCTAAGACGTACATCTTAGTAATATTTTTAAAGTGACTATAATTTTTATCTACGGTATTTGGTATCTATGAATCCTAACACGTAAAACTGAGGTAAACTAGTTATTATTAGAGATATACAAAATTATTATTTTCCTTGGTGGCTCCTCGCCAGCATTTTCAATTTTTACACATACTGTTGGCGCACAAAAAATTGTTGGAACAGCGTCATTATACAGACGTTTAATACCAGTCTCTGATAAAGAAATAAATTTCTTCTCAAAGTGATCCTCACATAATTAATAGTTTACTATAAGCTCAACCCCCACTGTAGATGGGGGAATGCCCAGTGCTAAGACTAGTTCTGAAAAGGTGCCCCTGACCAGTGCCAATAAAAATAAAAACACCCAATCTCTAATCGGAAACAATAAGTCGACCAAGAAGGCTTCGGAAAGACCTGCCACCGTGGAAGATACACCAGAAGCAGCTAAAAGGGCAGCACACACTGGTAAGATTTGCACCGGTCCTGAATATCCAGGTTTGAAGGTTGCTAACAAGAACATAGGAGAGAGCTTTGCTAAATTATCATGGATATATCTGTCGAACCTTGACGTTGATACTACGCCACAAGATGTTGTGAGGGTCCTTGATCCAGAGTATGCTCATATCTATCAGTGTCTAAAGCTACCATCAAAGTACAAAAATCCTTATAGTGCTGCTTTTAGGCTTGGTGTCCCGGTGGAAGTAAATGACAAATATTTATCCAGTGGGCTTTCGCCTGACGGTTGTTACGTGGATGAATATAAGCCCAAAAGTAAAATAGAGGTTAATGAAGGACGGCCACCAAGGAGCCGGAATTTTCACGGGTTTCATCGCCGGCGGAATGGGAAGTAAAGGTTGATGATTTGTGCAGTGGTGGGTACGATAGGACTGATAAGGGTTTATTAAGGTTGGGTCATATTAATCCGTGGTCGATATGTAACAAGTTCAATGATATAAGGACATATATTCTGGAATCTGAGTTTGATATTCTGGCAATCTCAGAGACCTGGCTAGATTGTGATATGCCATCAGATATGTATGAAATTAATGGTTATAACTTATATAGAAATGATCGCAATGGTCGAGGAGGAGGTGTTGCAATATATATTAACAAAAAAATTAAAATTTTACAAGTCACCTGGCCGAATCTGAACAATGGCATTGACCAATTGTGGCTAAATACTAAATATAAAAAACTAAAATTAACAATAGGGGCTGTTTATCGACCACCTTCAGTTCCTTATACTGAGTTAGAATGCTTGTACGATGTGATCCCTACTTTAGTCTGCAATAGTGATATATTTGCTTGTATGGGTGACTTTAATGTTACTATTTTAAATAAGAATAATCGTGACTGTCAGTTCCTATGTGATATTGTTGATAGTTTTAACTTGCACCAAATAATTGATAATCCTACTAGAATCACAGAAAGTAATGAATCACTCATAGATATTATTTTAATTAATTCTACAGACTTAATTTTAAAAAGCGGGGTCCTAACCTGTGAGCCTATAAACACCGACCATGAGGCTATTTATCGCGTTCTCAAATGTGAAAAACCTAAGTTGAATAATTCTGTTGTTTAAAGTAGAAGCCTTAAA
This sequence comes from Pissodes strobi, assembly GCA_016904865.1. Lineage (NCBI taxonomy): Eukaryota > Metazoa > Arthropoda > Insecta > Coleoptera > Curculionidae > Pissodes > Pissodes strobi. The sequence goes on along the minus strand of MU182977.1, from coordinate 290,654 downwards.
ATGGCAAGTTCCGAACAATTTCAGACGGATTTGCAGGCGATCGATTGGCATAGGCTATATAGCCTACAATGTGTTAATTCTAAGGTTAACTTGTTTAATAATGAAATTTTAAATGTTTTTGATAATCACTGTCCAATTCAGCGAACCAACCTAAAAAAGCCAAGACCACCCTGGTTGACATACAATCTTAAAAGGATGATCGAGTTAAAGAGGAAGGGTTTTGGCAAGTTTAAGTGTTCAGGAACTGTGGGATCTAAAAACTATTACTGACAGCTAAAGCAATATGTGAATTTTGCAGTACACATGGAAAAAAAGTCCTACTTTTCTACAGAGATTGGAAAGTGTAGGGGTGCAAACAAAAGTAAGCAGTTGTGGGGCAAAATCACTAACTGGAATATTGTTAATAAAAGCCTAAAATTCATTCCTGAACACTTGGATGATCCGACTTTAATAAATGACAGTTTTCTTAATAATGTTCCTCACGTTGATGTAGATCAGGGTATGATTGATGATCTTTTGAACAGCAATAGAGATCGCTTGCATTTTCGGTTCGCACTTGTAACTGAGGAAGACATATTGGCCTCGTTAAGTAGTATCCGAAGCGGTGCCATTGGGATTGATGGAATCTCAATCAGTATGCTGAAATCCTGTTTGCCATTTTGTCTCGGGCCAATAACTCATATTGTTAATTTTTCATTAGAAATTGGTACTGTTCCTGACCTCTGGAAGATGGCACTAGTCACCCCCATACCTAAAGTTAATAACCCTACAGGTGTTGATGAATTAAGACCTATTAGTATACTTCCAACTATGTCTAAAGTTCTAGAGAAAATTGTTAAATCACAAATTTCGGAGTTTTTAGAGCAAGAGAACGTTCTGCCAGATGTTTGTATCAAATCGCAGCTGTACTACTGCACTTCTAAAGGTGACTAGTGACATTACCCAGGCATTTGATGAGTGTCGGGTGTGTCCAGCGGTTATGATCGACATGACTAAGGCCTTTGATAGTTTAAATATAGATTTGTTGTTGGCAAAATTGGCTTTTTATGGGATGAACGCTAATGGTTGGTTCAATAGCTATCTTCGAAACAGGCAACAGGCGGTGAGGTTGATGGAGGGTGGAGAAGTATCAAGGTCGGATTGGAGGGATCTGGAGAGGGGTGTTCCACAGGGATCGATCCTGGGACCTCTCCTATTTATCATATTCAGCTCTGATGTCATCCATCATATAAAACACTCAAAATATCATATTTATGCAGATGATTTACAGATCTACCTTCCTTCAACTGTATCCTGTCTCCCTGGCACAGTTAATTGTATTAATGAGGACCTCGCGAGTATTTCTGATTGGGCGACACAGAACTCGCTGGTGATAAATCCTCGTAAGACCCAGGCAATTCTATACTCTCGAAATGATATTGATGTAACGGGCTTGCGAATTAGTATTTTGGGTAGTGGAGTGGATTGGGTTGCTGAGGTAAAAAATCTGGGATTAATTATGGACTCTAAATTAACATTTAACTCTCACGTTAATAGCATTTGTCAGCGTTCTTAATATAAACTCAAATCAATTTACGAGTATCGAAATTTGTTGCCATCACATATTAAAAAAATTCTAACGGAGAGTCTGGTCTTGTCTATTGCCAGCTATGTCGATGTTGTCTATGGACCCTTTCTTACGCAACAAAATAAATATCGAATTCAAAAAGTCCAGAACTCATTTGTCCGTTTTGTAAAGAACCTGTCAAGGAGAGATCATGTGAGCCATCACATTCTGAATGTTTTTCAGTGCAATATGGCACAGAGACGATGTGTACACCTTAGTTGTATTGTTCATAAAACACTTCTGCTAAATCAACCAGTATATCTTGCAAATATGATAACTCTAAGGGGACATATGCACGGTTTGGACCTGCGTTTTGGGAATACCATTTCTATTCCTGGACATAGATCTCAGATTTTCAAATCATGCTTCCTGTATCTTGCTGCCCATGTTTATAATCAGATGCCACGTAGTTTTAAGACGTTAACCTATGCTGCTTTAAAACACAAGGTGAAAGCCTATGTATGTGATAATTTAACCAATATTACCGCAATCTAAGTAATGTGATAACAAATATGTGATAGTATGTATGGCTTTATTTCTGTGAAAATCTGTTATTAGGTTACTGGTGCTTTTTAATTTTTTTGAATTTATTGTAATAGTTTAATGTTTCTAATTTATTATTGTCTAAATGGTGGTTATTAAAATACGTGTACACGGTACTTTCCACCTTTGTACTACATTTACTTGTAATGCAATAAAGATTATTTACTTATTTATTTATTACTAAATTCTTCTGCATAAGATCTTCTCTTGCGGCAGCTTTAAGCCAGGATGCTGATCTAAAAAAAAATCCGAGAAACAATATAAATAAACTATGTATAAGGTTTTATTTTAATTCACAAAGATTAAGGGCAAAATATTATGTTACTTAATTATTCCGTGTAAAATACAAATGATAACATAATTTGACAGTATTTTCTCCTACCTTAAAGGATCCTTGGGGAACTTAAAAAGGGATTTCTTGCACCCAGCTCTTGAGGAAGAGTGTAAATAAACACATTTGTAACCCATCTTATATTTCTTAAAAACGGAACAAAACTTGCGACAACTTAAAATAACCACAAATGCAAACAAACTAAACGGACGGAAAATGTTTTAAAATATTAATTTACGATGCTCGAACATGAATATGAATAAAGCGAGTACACATACACACAGTCTAGGCGGAATAGAAACTGGATACTGATATTACCGTGATCGAACATAAAACCATGTGCTATGCCTCAGATGCTCTCGTACCCGACAGTAGAGGGGACGCGACACGATTCGAGTTACGTTGTAGTCCCGTCGCTTTCGCATCTGTACTGTGTTAATTTGTGGTATGCATATTAACTGACTAGGCATTTTTTGTGTATAAGACTCACAGTTTTCCCCGGCCCGGTTTTTTTTCAAGGCTATCAAGGTCTTTAGGCAACTCTGGGTCATCCACAAGACGGACTGCTCTCCTCTGTATGGAGTCCAGTATCTTGAGCAAGTGTTTGGGTGCCCAGCTCCCCACATGGGAACAGTATTCCAGAGATGGTCTTATCTGGGCCTTATAGAGCAGTAAGAGCTGATGAGATGTATACAACTTTTTTGCTCTATAGAGTGCTCCTACCTTTTGTGCTGCTGCCTTGGCGATTTTGGTGACGTAATTACGCCAAGATATGTTGTTTTCTACGTTGATGCCCAGCAAGCTTATGGATGAGACCAGAGTCAGTGTTTGTTCTGTCATTGATAAGTCAGGTCCTGCAGTGTTTGCTTTTTTTGAGAAGACAGCTGCTTGAGTCTTTCCGGCGTTAAACTGTAAATTATTTTCCTCACCCCATTCCACGATGGCGTTCATATCCTCATTGAAGGCAGCAATCCGATTTTCTCTGATATACAACAATAACAAACAACGGCCGGCTGCCGAGTCTGAGCTGTCACCGGACGTTATATACAACTACTACTGCAAATTGCTGAAAACCTTATAACAAAACTTAACCCAACGGTTGATCCACTTGGTTACTTGGCAAATATGTCAATTCAAAATTCATTTTATTTTGTGCCTACAAGTTTGATCGAACTTAAACAGACTCTGGCGTCCATAAAATACAAAAACTTTTCTGGGGAAGATGGACTATCTGCAAAAATGTCTGATGTTGCTTTTTGTGTACTGGTTCAGTCTATAAATATTTCATGGGAGACAGGCACTTTCCCTCCATGCCTGACGTTGGGTTGGCTAAGGTTGTTTTTCTCCACAAGGGTGGTGATCCGAATGAACCGCCAAACTTTCGGCCGATTTCTCTTTTGTCGATTCTGTCGAAGAAAATTGAGAGGCTGGCAAAAAGACGCATGGTATAGTTTTCTGACAACAAAATATTAAGCAAGCCAAGCATCAATTTGGATTCAGAAAGAATAACAGCGTAAATGATGCCATGTTTAACTTGTTGCGGGACGTGTACACTGTACAGTGGTCTGAATTAGGGTCAGCTTGCTACAGCGGTCTTCTGTGATTTGTCCAAGGCATTTGATTGCGTCAATCACGGAATTTTGCTTCAGAAATTTCACCACTATGGTTTCAGGGGGGTGGCTCTGTCTTGGTTGGGGTCGTATTTGAAGAGACGGAAGCAGCGGGTTTTTATGGGTTCAGGCTTTTCTGCTCGGCATGACATTTCTTGGGGTGTCACAGGGCTCTGTGTTGGACACATTTCTCTTGCTTATATATAAACGATCTAACAGGCCTGGATATTGATGGCAAATTTAATTTTTGCTGATGACACAACAATTTTATGGCTTTCTAGTGGTATCAACACTTTGATTGTCGCTGTGTCATCTGATTTGGATGTGGTGAAGGGCCTGGTGTGACTCCAATCTTTTCTCTTTGAATATGGATAAAACCAGTTTGGTCTGCTTTAAGTGTAATGTTGAGGGCTTGACTGTTGGTAGTGTCCTCGGTAGTGTCCCTCTTATGGAGCAGCATCACTCAAAGTTTCTTGGTTTGGTAATTGATGATGAACTTAGATTTAAAAACCACATCATGGCCCTTAGTAAAAAGCTACCGTCAGGTTGCTTCGCAGTAAAGGTGGCTGTTCTTCAGGAGCTGGTTACAGACATTGGTAAATCTGTCTATTATGCTCTTGTGGTATCCCATCTCCATTACGGTATCGCTTTTTGGGGAACAGCTAGTCATTATTTAGTAAATATACTCTTCGTTATTCAACAAAGTTGAGCTGAGAAAATCAAAACTTCATTGGCTTACTTATAACCTGAAAAAGATGATTGAACTAAAGCGTAAGGCATTTGTTAAATTTAAAACTTTAAAATCATTTGAAAGTAAACAATATTACCTTCAGTTAAAAAACTATGTGACACAAGCAGTGAAAGCTGAAAAAAGGGCATTCTTCTCAATTGAATTTAATAGGTGCACTAGTGACAATAAGAGTAAGCATGTTTGGGATAAAATGTCAAAATTAAACATAAAACCTAAAGAAGCTAAAGAATTTTTGAGTAATTTTATAAACCCTAATGAGGTCAATGATTATTTTTTAAATAGTGTTCCTCAAACCAGTGTTGATCCAGAGGTTTTGAATTATTTTCTCAGTTCTGTCACAGAGTGGGAGCCTTTTAATTTTACCTTGGTGGCTGAGGGGGATATATTGGCATGTATTAAGGGTATTAAGAGCAATGCAATTGGTGTGGATCAGATCTCGGTGGGAATGTTGAGATCGTGCTTACCATGCATTTTAAAGCCTTTAGCTAATATAATAAATTTCTCTTTGCAGTCTGGCACTGTTCCAGCTATCTGGAAGATGGCTCTTATTACACCTTTGCCCAAGGTTAATAATCCATCGAACCTTAGTGAGCTGAGGCCTATAAGCATATTACATGCTGCCTCGAAAATCCTGGAAAAGGTAGTCAAATTTCAAGTCATGCAATTCCTCTCTGTGAGAAATATACTCCCAAAATTGCAGTCAGGTTTCAGGCCACATCATAGCTGTGTAACAGCTCTACTAAAGATTACTAGCGATATATCTGCTGCTTTTGACAAGTCCTTTTGTTGCCCATCTGTTTTAATCGACATGACCAAGGCTTTTGATAGTCTGGACCTAAATCTCCTGCTAGCAAAACTACAACATTATAACATAAGGGAGATAAACTGGTTTAGGAGTTACTTGTTTGGAAGACGCCAATCTGTGAAATTGTCTAAGACTGGTGGGGTGGTGATCTCTGATTGGAAGAACGTGGTGAGGGGAGTCCCACAGGGATCTATCCTCGGCCCCCTTCTATTTATACTTTTTATATGTGACCTTATATATCGGATAGTGTACTGTAAATTTCACAAATATGCTGACGATCTTCAGGTTTATTTGCCGTCAGCCCTTGCTGATCTTCCTAACACTGTCGATTTGATTAATCAGGATCTGCAAAGTATACTAGACTGGGCAAATGAAAACTCGCTTCTGATAAATCCACGCAAGACGCAGGCTATTATGTTTTCAAGGTCCGACATTGACGTGTCTTCTCATCAGTTAATTCTTGATAATACAGTACTTGAGTGGGTAGATGAGGTCAAGAATCTTGGGCTGTACATGGACAAAAAACTTACATTTAACTCACATGTTAATAACATATGCCAGAGATCCTATTACAAATTAAAACTCATTTATGAGTTTAAAAATACCCTTTCTCCGGATATCAAAAAACTTCTCACAGAAAGTTTGGTTCTGTCTATCCCTGGATATCTTGATATAGTCTATGGACCATTTCTAACAAATTATAATAAATATAGATTTCAAAAGTTACAGAATGTTTGTGTGAGGTATGTCAGGTGTCTGCCGAGGAGGGAGCATGTGAGTGGGCATGTGCTTGACGTTTTTGGGCATAATATGGCTCAGAGGCGATACATTCATATGGGGTGTCAGATTCATAAAGTTTTAAAGTTAAGACAACCTAGGTACTTGGCTGAACTGATTGTTCAGAGAGGCGACATGCACCAGGTGAATGTTCGTTTTCTGGATAACATATCAATCCCACACCATAGAACAGAATTTTTTAAATGCTGCTTTACATATCTGGTGGCTCATGTATATAATCGTCTTCCTCATGCCTTCAGGGACCTAAGTTTGGGTGCATTTAGGAGGCATCTAAAGGACTTTGCTTTTGATCAATCTCTGTCTCTGTGATTCTATATTTGATATTTTAAACTGTGATTTCTCATATTTTTTTGACACATGAAAATAAAACTTTGTATGTCCTTTTTTAAGCTATTTTATGTGATTATTGTTTTAATGATTTTAATAATTGTATTTTCAGATTATTTGAATCTGAATTTAAAAAGCGGGCCGTCAGATATGTTTGCGAAGTGCGACCCCACAATTCATGTAAGTCATGTAGACCACTTTTCGTATCTAATAAAATTTAAACTGTTACATGTTTGTTTGTTTTGGAAACTGTTTGTCTTGTATATTTAAATAGAAACAAGTTTTTAAATCTTAGGCCCAGGTATGTTACACACCAACACCTTAATTTGCGACTACCTATTCCTACATCTAGCCTAACTAAAAAAATCAATTATTTATGAAGGTATTAAGATGTATACCACCTTCCTCATGTAATTAGGGCCCAGCCTACCCTAAAAGCATTTAAAAAGCACCTTTGAGGAGTGCTGGTTGCCAAGGCCTATTATGGCTTGCATGAGACATCTTGTAAAATGATCATGAAAAATAATGTTATTGATTTATTTTATAGTTTCAGTGTGCCTACTACTTGAATTATGACTGTGTTATATTGACTTATGCTGACTTTCATTCGTGGTTGTTTTTCTTTTTAAAATTATGTATTTGTACGTGTTGTTGGTGGTTTATGTGTTAATATTAACTATTTTGGTACTATTTCTCGCTTTGTCAACAAAACTCAGTTTTCTGATAATAAAGCGTATTTTGACTTTGACTTTGACTAAGAAAAAAATTTAAAACCTGATGATTCAATGTTAATAGGCCAATGTTAACAGGTGGGTGGAGCTTATACAATATTTGACATTCTGAATGTAACTGTTTTTTTTTTAAATTGATAATTATTTTAATTAATCTCAAAACCACTCCAAAAAGTGCCTTTTTGATACCTTCTCTACAGGTACAACTTAAATAATTAAAAATAAAAAATTGTAAAAAAGATTTAACATATCACTGAGCGCATAAGGCAGTAACAACTAACAAGTCATCCTAGTGGATTTTCCAATGTAGTGACTAAGTACATTGGAAAAATCCAAATTATTAGCATAAGTAGATTTTCAAAAATTGCAATAGTGGAAAAACCATCTACTTACAACACTGTTATCATGACAGTGACTGATGTTATTAAATATTTACTTAATGGAAATAACCATTTTACTATTGTTATTTAAATATTTACCAGCACAAGCTGCACACCACAAAGCAGTGGCTCCTTCAATAACATAACCATCAAATTTAACTACGCCTTCCTGTTCAACATCTGGATTAAATCTTGTCAAAAGTATTCGGACAACTTTCTCATGACCAAATCTTGAGGCAGCAACAAGAGGGTTACATTCTTGACCATCTTCATCTGTTACACTCTAAAACAAAACAAAAATACCTAGTAGCAGGCTCAAGCCAAAAACTTCAGATTTGTTAATTTGTTGTTTGAGAATGCTAAGTAAACAGGTAATAGTATTCTAGAAAATGCGTCGCTTAGATCTTAACAAAGGTACCTAGTATGCCAGACAACTCTCGCCATTTTAGAACAAAGGAGTTTAAGTAAAATATGCTTTTACCTCATTTAACAGTCGATTTGCTTCAATTTTATCCATATCCGACAAAAATGTATACAAAGAAATAGACATGCCACTTGAAGCCGCATAATATAATTTGTATTTTAACCGATCACGTTCTTCGTCCATTCTTTATTTTACAATTAATGCGTACTTATCATAACAATGTGCTATTTCTAACTGTTGGGGAAAATGAAAATGAAAAATGAAAATAGAAACCGCATTCCGGGATTCTGGGAAATATTTTGATTTTGACGTAACATCACTCATCAGCTGACGCTGACACAGGAATGGGACTGTCTACAGGAAGGACTAGACGGGAAAAAAACGTACGAAGGATCTGTGATCTGTCCCGTCCTCCCGTCGTGTCGTGTTTATATACAGTAGACGTTTCCCGTACCACACTAGAGGGCTTCAGAGTTGCGTGCGCATCACATTGTTGACAAACACCATATCTGTGAGGTCTAGCGAATTGCTGTCAACGGGTCCGTAGCTCAGTAGTTGGATGTTGAGTCTGCGATACAGCCGCCCTCGTTCGATTCTAGGGGCAAGGCATGTTTTTTTTTTGTAAAGTTTTTTCTTTATTTTGGGCGTGCCTTGGGTTAGTTTCTGTTGATTGCGCCCCCGTAGCGAGCGGAGGGTCATGCGTGAAGTATAATATTAGACATTTTTGTCAACAATGTGATGCGCGCGCAACTTTGAAGCCCTGTGATATGGTACGGGAAACGATTAGTTTTATATACTACACAGGAGTGACAGGAGGACGCAGGCAGCCGAATTTTTAAGAAATCTTCGTCAAAACTACAAACAAAGTTTGAAAGTATGGGATTTTCCGAAACTATCCTAATTGGAATAAAAGATAAGAGCTAATAAATGTTTTATGGGTAAATCACAGGGTGCGTTCCACGCACAATAGACATAGCCGTACCACAAAGGATCAAGGTATTAGCATGATGTTAAGCTGGGAATCTTAGACAAGGTTCCTAATCTAAGCTGGGAATAAAGTATTTTATCTTTTTCTTTGTTCATTTGTATCATATACGTAATACGCATGATACAAAGAAAACAAGATATGATATTGCGCATGTAGGGGTGGAGCCAAGTTTCCGAGCGCAAGTCTGCAAGTCATGTGGTTCGTTATTTCGCGGGCACGTAACCTATAAACGCCATTTATTTTCTGTTGTGCTGTAAGTTTATGCTTGGGTGTTTTTGGATTTTTAACCTTCTATTAGGCGCGTGGGTATTTATAGCATGGTTAGTCGCGTTGTATCCATTGATTTGTATAGGAGTGGATAAGCAATAGCCGCCTGTTGCACTATTTAAAAGTGGCAACCTATGCGCGAAAAAACGGGTTTCTGCGCATGACAAAATCGACGCAAACTAAACAAAGAAGATCCCGTTTCGTTATGCGCACTAAAACACTTGCCGTCTCAGCAGGCGTCGATCAGGACCGAACTTGGCTTTTGTCTTTGAAGTGTTTTCGTTTTGACGGCGCGGCGTTTTGTGCTGATAATTCGAAAATTGAATACTTTACTTTTTATTGACTTTCTTTGGCATTAGTGTTTGTAGTTGCTTAATTAGTTTTAGTTTAGTGGTTCACGTTTGTGCTTTGTGCGTACCCTATTTTGATTTTTGTTTTAATTGAACAATACTCATATAAACAATGGACGATGCTACCAAAATAAAATCCCAAAAGTGTATGGTTGTGTTTTGTAGCAGTAGAGGCTAAATACCAGGGATTTCTTATTTCAAGTACATATAATTATTATAAGTATTACTTATTTATACCATATTGTTTGTTTCACTATGCTAACTAGCCTATTTCACAATCGGCAAGACTACTCTACCGAATATTTGATGAAATAATTACTTTCGTTCATAATCACAAGAGTTCGAGTTCAAATTTTGGAGTCCGGGCTTGTCTAATGACCTTCACACTGCAACAGATGGCGCCCACTAATTCTCTAATGCGCAAGGCAAAATAGGAATTGTTTTGTTTACATTTCGCGGTCGTAAATTTGCCATGTTTGTACTTATTCCTGATCCACTCCTATACAAATCAATGGTTGTATCTCGCAGATACATATAAAACATATAATGTTTTAATTTAAAAAAAGGATTCTGATGGTTGAAAAATCGGTAATATTTATTGTGTCGTTTTATAAAATATATCTTAACGAAGTTAAAAACTAACCAAAATTATATAAATATTAATCAGAAGAATCATTACTGACTTCATCTGTATTCAGGCAGGTATTAAACATAAGTACGTTTTACATTTTTTACAGCTATATGCAGAAAAATAAGTTTTTTAATTAAGTTCGTGACATGGTTGGCATCTTTTTCTTTTCTCGATTTTCCATCTGTTCTTCCTCCTCCGATTCACCATCGCTGATCTCATGGTCCGTTCAGGAATCTGTTGACCTAGTTTCCACATGGTCCTCGGTCTCAGGATCGTCAGACTCATCAAAATCTTCTTCAGGCAACTGATAAACCTCTTCTTCATCCAAAAATGCAATATGATTCAGTTGATCAATGTTCTCAGGATTTTTTAGGTCATATATGTTTTTTACTCATTTTTCTCACTGATTAAGGCAAAAACACTCCTCGAATAAATACTACTACACACTTAGATACGAACAAAATTCAATTATACACAACTTAGATACACGTTTCACGTGAAGACTGGGAATGCGACTGAGGCGGCCCGACCCTAACAGGAATAGTGGCATTGTACCTCTCAGGTAAAATTCCCGCGCCGCGCCGGGACGGTTTTGCATAAATTGTAAAATCCCAAATAAAGGTATGGATCTGTAATTCTAGGAAAGTGTTCCCTACTAGTTACTTAAGGATTATTGCAGGCTATACAATTATACAGTTATTATTTTTTGAGAAATCAACTTAAAATATTATGCGTGTATCTGTCAGATACATACGCGACTAATGGAAGGTTAATCAAATTAACTTAAAAAATACGTTGTGCGGTAGCTGGGTGCCACACCGATGATCAGTCTAAAAGCTTTACCAGCCATTTAACCTTTTTTCGGTTTCCCAACGACGAAAATCTTAACAATCCATGATTATTTATCCGAAAGCGGCTTGGATAAACTACCCGACGTAATGATGCAGCACAGAAAAATTAGAAACAATTGTTAATGATGTAAATTCTGATAATTTGTAAGGGATATCTCAATCATCTCATTAATTGTAGGTTAAATATTGATTGTAGCCTGAAAATTAAGCAATAAATAGTTTTTAGATCCCTAATGTTTTTCCGCATATGGAATTTAAATAAAACGCTGCAAGATAATGATTTGTCAAAAAAAAAGAAAATCAAAAACAGTTCAATAATTTAAATGTTTTTTTTTGTGTCTCGCTATTTTACTTTTTTTTAATTTGTTTATTAATAACATGTACGTATTTGTGTGTATATAAGTATGTTTTTCTTTGTCTGTGTCATTTAGCAGTTAGTTATGTACTGTACGTATTTAATCAAAAAATAAATAAAATTATTATTAAACCTGAAACATATATCTAAGTATTTTGAATGTGCCCATTTTTAATACATCAATAATAAACATTATATGTGCTTTATATACCCCCAATATAAAAGAATCAAAACTAGATAACAATATTTTACTTCATACACAACACTATATTATCACCACGATACCAAAAACACTGTTAGCAAAACGCACCTCAAGTTCAAAAATTTGGTATCGTGGTAATCTTACTAGTTTTGTGTAAGTATTTGCGGTAAAGATTCTAAACCCTACCATTATTAATATTATTTTATAATAACGTGTTATTTTTAAATGATAATAATTTATCTGCCACTAAGCTATTAATTTCCCTTGAAATGTGTTTATCCTTTCTTAAATCACTCCCAATGCATAACTTAATTTTATCATCAGAAGCCGTAAAAAATTATCTCAAATAAACATGTATATCACATCTTACCATATCCAATTCGTTAATATAATTTTAAAGTAAAATGTCTTGCCGAACGCAATAGCTAGAAAACGCGAAATGACCCATATATTCCATTAGGTTAAATTCAAATTTTACGAACCGCCTGACGTCATGCGCCGACTGGACGAATTTGGAACGACGACTTAGCATATCTTTGTTTTCTTTGTATCATGTGTAGTGTTCCCGACTGTGCGAAAGCAAGGACAGTCCATAGGCATAGACTTTAATTTTGTGAGTTTATCGTAATAATAGTTTTAATAAAGCAAATACGTTTAAATTTTAAATAATGGTATTTATTTCAGGTGCATTATTTAAAATAAATTTATGTTTTATTTATAGTGTGTGGGATTATCAAAGTCGGCGGTTGCTAGATATTAGGTAGAACAAAATAGTTTTTCTCCAATTGACAGCAAATATTAATTTTGCAGACACATATCAATCAGCAAAGTATTACTTTTCCTGTCCAGGCAGCAAAGTGATTAGTCTCCATGGGAATAAAACGTTTGACATAAGTTGTCAAACTATAATTATTATGGACATATACATTTCCATAGCAACCAACCGTTCCAACAATTGCGATTTCTATCAAATTTTGTATTAATTTATCACTACAGGAAAAATAAAAAGATTGTGGGAATTGTAATAATTTGGAAATATACAATATACATATATCATTATAAACAATCGGAGAAAAAATTATATGTTCAACTCGGCAGCAAAGTAGATTGACTGCCTTAGCTGAATTCCTAGCCTCGCTACGCTCGGCTATGAACTATCAGCCGCGGCAGTCAATCTACTACTTTGCTGCCTAGTAAAACAAATAACTATATTTTGCTAATGAATGCGGAAAGTAATACTTTTACACATAGGGGAGTTGAGGCATGTAGTCGAGTGCGGAAAAGTCACTTTCCGCATGAGCTGGAAACAAAAGGAATGAAAGGAGCGTGTGGAAAATACTTATTTGCTTTTCTGCAAGCAAATAAGCGCTCGTAGCAAAAAGCAAAGTTCTTTATCCTAAAAATGTCTGAGATAAAGTATAAAAAGAGTTGTTTGAAAAAATCGAGATATTTATAATAAGCTTAATATTCAGGGTTAATGACCGTAGAAAAAATAGTACCTATATTCAACTCACATTTAACGGCTATTAAGAGCCGAGCATGAGAATATGACATGAGCCGTAGGCAAATGTCATAATGGTCGTTTCATAATATACTATTAAGCAGCAAATATTTAAATAAAACTTCCCAAACTTATTTCCTGAATAATTTCAAGTTTGAAGACGGAACTTATGAGACATGGAAATTACACAATTTTGTCACGATTTAAACGTTTTAATAATCCCACTAGCTAGTCTAAAAATAAATTAGTTTACATTATTTTTGGAACAAATAAAAAAGAACTGAAACATACAAATTTTATTTAAAAACATATAAATATGACAAATACCTGATAATGACTACATATATTCAAAAAGTAGCTTAATAACTATTAACTACTCATTAAAAATAATTAAATGTGCGTAAACCACATTACTTTCCGTTTTAAAATAATAAAACCATATTTGAGACAGCGTTTTTAAGGGAGCACACAATTTAAAGGAAGCATTTTCTTATTTAATTAGTGGTTGACTCAAATTTAGTCACGTATTTTCACATATGACCTAGGATTTAAAGTTCGCCAGACAATCAGTTTTTGCACAGTAAAAAGAAAATTTCATTGGTATTACCACTTAACCGCTGTGATTTTACTTTGTATCAACTTTCCTAGAGCATTAGAGTTTATCTAAGAGCATGATAATTAAATTAAAAGCTAGCCAGTCAAGCAATTACGGATTAATAAAATAAAATTCAAATAGCATTAATTCCTAACCGCAGTGATTTATTTTGTATCATACACTTCATGAAGCTTAATTCATTCGTGGCTTATGGTAAAACAAATTCTACAATTTCAAATAAATAAAATACAGAGTGACGCTAGCATTGAATGGTTTTAATGGTAATCATATTAAAATACTCGAATAACATTTCCTACTAAATAAAAATTACAGAGTGACGCTGGTACTGAATGGTTTAATGGGATAATCATTAAATTCTCGGGTACATACAACAAGACAATAATGTTACCAAATATAGGTACAGGCACCCTAAGCATTATGATCTTAAAATTAAACTTACTGTCTAGGACTTAACATTCGGAGCCTAAATCGCTTCTGTTGACCACCCTCTTCTTCGATGAGTGACGAGTTTCAAACAGCGTTTCTTTACGATATTTTTCGAGCTGACGACATGCATTTGCTTAATTAGTTAGTTACTTCCACGAGTCTCTAAAACTGTGAGACAGTATTTTCGATTTGGTCCATACTGTGACCATAATACAGACTTGAAAAATTAAATTTATATTAAAATTTCCCCGAGTCCCATTCGGACATTACAACGTGCTACAGGTGAAGATTCAGTTAAGACTAACTTTTGCCCCGATAATTTTTCGCTTTTATAGCAACTCTTTCGACTTGTTTGTTCCTAGGAAAATCTGGAATCTACACATCTGCGGTAATTAAAAACACCTGCAGCGTGTTATGACGCAAAGCGCTTAAAATATTCGCCGAAGACGGCTATTCGAGTTTTAACTCGTTTTGTAAATTCCAATCCCCCCTCGAATGTTCAAAAATTTTTACATTCCAAACTTAATTTCGTCATTGAAATTAGCTCACACATGGTTTTTAAATTGCAATCGGTAATTAAAATTTGAAGGTCATTACTTTTCGCTTTTTATTTCAATTGGTTTTGTTCTGGAAATTTTTCATATTAGAAACGCCCCCTGGCCAATGATTTTCTTCTTAAAACAAAGTTTGGGGGGAACCTATTTTTTGAAGCGTGCATCTTGCGTGCGAGATTTCTTGAAGTTAGTTTTCTCTAGTTGCGTGATATCATGCAGTCGAAAAAAAATCTAAAGTATGTCATCAGCGTTTAAAATCGGATCTCAAATCTTGTGATGTTAAACACTATGTCGTTTATTTGAAATATATTCCAATGGTAAGTGACTTTATTTGAGTCAAGCTGGTGTTAGGTGCTCTTGTTATACCCTTTTATTAGGCAAAATGATAAACCCTTTGACGCGATTCTGGCATTACTTCTTGAAAGTTAGATTTAGATTTTTAAATCTTGTTTAATAAAATAAAATTATTATTTTAATTGAACGTTCTCTCCCTTGATGGTTTAATTTGAGACTTAGTTTATTTTTGAAACAATTAAAAATAATTTTTAAAGCAATTGTCGAAACAAATTTAATTAAATCAGGTGCTGGCCCTTGGCCAGCATCACAGCATGTAGGAACTTCAGATCCGGTTTTTGATGGATCAAAAACAGGGAAAATAGCTATTAAGGGATATAATTCGTTATGAGAAAAGTATCTGATTATGGTGACAGCATCAAAAAAACAAATCAATGGGTCTGGTGTCTCGTTTTTTTACTAGTTTATTTGCTATTTCCTGGGTCATTTCTTACAATAACTGGTAAACTTTAAATTTGGCAACGCTAGGTCTACCGACCTAAGAATGTGACCCCATGTTGGGGGAAAACAAACGATCATCGTCTCTTCTAGGTTAAATGTCTTTGGATTCAAGATTCAAGTGCCGCTTGGATCATAACTATTGAGCAGCAGACTTTTCTGTCAGATAACTCATTTTGACCAAAGAATTGCTTTGAAACCAGACAGTTCAATTAAGGATCTTAAAAATAGATTATTTTCGATCACCGTATTCACGTTTATTAAACGAATCTTGGTGGGTTGCAGTTTCATTAGATAGGAAAAGATAAAGTTAGGACCAAACGAATGTATAGTGTCATCTGGCTAGGCAGAATATCTATATCGCGGCTCCACCGCGGACGGCTCTAAACCGACCCATAATGATGAGATTCGTCTCGCCGCATGCGACGAGGCAGGTCTCAATACGGCCTCTTTAATACACAAGAGCCACCCACTTGACAGTTTGAGTTTCATGATGACTGGACCGCTATTCTCTCTGAGACCTACAAATCCACGCATACGCAAGATAAGTTAACTGTGTTAAAAGCATAGAAAGTTGAAATATGTAAAACATATCAAAATCTGGAATGTCAACTTTGAGACTCGACTTACATCTTGAAAACTTTTTTTTTATTTTATTTGGTTCATGAAAACTTTTGACCAGAAGGTTGAAAACTATACAATATTAAACATTGTAAAAATTTTACTGAATGCCTTTGCCTTTTATTCCAGATGATTTTAAATAAGTTGTTATTAATTATCTATTTATTAATGTGACTAATCGGAGTTCAATAAAGTAGTTGCCCTAAATATTTGTTCGCTAGAGTTAACAAAGAATTTGATTTTTAAAAACAAAACCACTTTTATTACTTATTAACTTTTATTTAGTTATTAATATAGCACTTTAAACAACTTAATTAATAAAATACCAAATTTTTTTATACAAAAGGTTTTTGCAAAATATGCAGGTAAAAATTGGGTAACATATTTTTTTAATAATAGTCAGTAATTTATTCCAAAATCGCACTTTACAAAGGCGATATTTACAATTCAATGTTCAACCGTAACATTACACACATAGCACCATTGATTACAATTCTTTTGTGGCATTAATTAAAATTGTAATAATAGAGGTAAAAAAATTAGAGGTACTAAATCCTAAAGACAATTCTACTTCCTTTTCACTAGGATCCAAGCGTAACGAAAAAGAAATAAAATTTTTAAAATTATATTATATATTTCTAAACATATAAGGCACAATCAAAAATATAACATAAAATCTCGTCAGAATTTAATAAACAATATTAAATCCGTGAGAAATACCAAAGGAATGAACAATTGTTAACATTATAATGATGTTTATAATCTAGCAATGGCACGGAAATCGAAAGGTAGATCATCGACATGTGAAACCGGTTTTTTAATTTGAAAAGAGATAAGGCGGAATTTCTAAGAAGAGATGACGACCATCTATCACAAATCATGAGACTAAACAGAGTACCTGATCAATTACAACCAAAGGACGTCATTAAATAAAAGCTTCACTGTGAAATAAGCGCAATTGGACTCCCCTATAAGACTATAGGAGTATTAAGACTCGCGCGTTAATTATATAACGTAAAACATCTTTCAATGAAGAAAATAGGTGCCAGTCTCACATGCAGTCATTCATATTTTGTCCAGCATGCAAGACTGATCTTTGTTAATACGCACATAGGCGCCAACTATTCAGAAGTTTATGTGGGACCCTGAGCGGCACATTAACTTTAATGGTGGACACACTTGTAGAGTAGTAAAATATAGGGAAAATTTCATCATTTATGAAAATCAGGACAAAAATCTGTTAAAAGTGTAAAGAAACTATGTAGTAAATAAAATCGTCGAATTGTACGCGTTTATACCAGTCTGGTCGCTTGGCCGCATTTTTTTCTTAGAAATTCTACCAAAAGCAGCTAAATATATGTACGTGTACAAACATTTATTACTAATAATCATTAGAGGAGGGGGGGGGGGGGGGGGGGGGGGGGGGGTAAAATGATCCCTTCGGGTTAAAATGGTCTCACGATTTGCAAGTTCGCATTTGGTGCAAAATAAACGGTCACGAACGATTCAGTTCCAATCAGATAAG
The DNA here is from genome assembly GCA_016904865.1 of Pissodes strobi. NCBI lineage: Eukaryota > Metazoa > Arthropoda > Insecta > Coleoptera > Curculionidae > Pissodes > Pissodes strobi. The sequence goes on along the minus strand of MU182977.1, from coordinate 272,669 downwards.
TGTCAAGTGAACTGGTGATTTTTACGTTCATGATTTAAGGCATCGTGTTTGCTGTGTATTTTTTCCAAACGACGTGAATGACCGATTTTTTTTATTAGCATGTTTTGTTGAGGAAGTTTTAGTGAGTCAACACCACAAGTTTGTTTTCAATTAAGATTTGCAGCTAAATTTATAATTAACTAAATGTGATGCACGTCTCTTTGGGGTAAAACGATCCTCCGGAGGCGGGGTAAAGTGGCCTTACTTAAACAATTTGAGATCATAGTATTTTTGACTTTTAAAACCGTTTTTATTCCTCACAGAATGCCACGAACATATAAGCGAACAACCGACCCACAAAATTGGGACCCTGAGCATATGAAAAATGCCATAGAAGTTCGTCGAGGAATGCCTGTCAAGACGACTGCGCGCGTTTTCAAGGTGCCTAGAATGTCGCTCAAGCGGCGTGTATTGGATAAAAATAAGGTAGCAAAGCTAGAAAAAAAAGGGCTTGGAAGCTGCCACCCCGTGTTTTCGCCAGAACAAGAAGAAGAGCTAATAAGACATATCATTGATTTTGAAAGTAAAATGTATGGATTGTCCACTCGTGATTTGCGGCAATTACCGTATCAACTTGCTGAGAGGAACAAACTTCCACACAAATTTTCCCACGTCGATAAAGCTGCTTGTAAAGATTGGTTGAACGATTTTAGAAGAAGACATCCAGAGATTTCCCTGAGGTGTCCTTAATCAACCTCAGCTACAAGGGCACGAGCTTTTAACAAACCTGTCGTGACAAAGTTTTTCAATCTTTCGAGAGTGATTTACACAAAAAATAATTATGCTCCTCATCGAATTTTCAATGTAGACGAGACTTCCATTTCCACTGTTCCTGGGCGAAATTCAAGAATATTGGCAAGAAGAAAGGAATTTCATTAACAGCTGTAGTTTGTGTATCAGGTGCAGGAAGTTTTGTCTCCCCAATGCTCATTTTCAGTAGAAAACGAATGAAGGCTGCCTCCGGGCACCATTTTTGCGTGTAACGAAAGTGGTTGGACGCGTACAGAAGTTTTTAAGCAATGGTTCGTTCATTTTCTATCTTTTGTCAAGCCAAGTATTGATGAGCCTGCGTTGCTCATATTAGATGACCAATATCGCACACAAGAAATCTCGATGTTATCCTAAGCCCTAGAGCAAATTTTGTAACCATCCTGTGCCTACCTCTTCACTGCACACACAAGCTTCAGCCTTTGGACGTTGCTGTTATGGGCTCACTTAGTGTTTATTTACATCAGGCACTAGAAATATGGTTGAACCATCATCCTGTTTCAAATAACCCAAATATTTTGCTAGGGCTACTTTAAAGGCTTGTATACCAACAAATGGAATAAACGGGTTTCGGAAACCTAGAATATTTCCATTCGACCCAGAAGTTTTTCAGATGTTGACTTCTTAGCAGCTGAAGTAACTGAACAAACACCAAGTGACCTTAATGAAGCTGAAGGTATTGTTCCAAGAGCCAGTTCATGTAACGTAGCTGATTTATCGACAGACGTAACCAACAAAGCAGAAAATGATTCTAACGAAACAAACAATCCGTACAACAATCCTGAGCCTGGGCCCAGCACCTGACGAGATGAACAAATGGACTCATCCTTTTCCGTTACACCACAAGAATATCAACCCTTCCCTAAGATTCAAGGCAGGAGGAACACCACAGGAGTTCAATTTTAACCAGCACACCATATAAAACTGCTCTTGAAGAGGCTATCAACAAAAAAGAAGCAAGAAGATAACCAACAAACAGAAGAAAATAAAAAAAAAACAAAAATTATAGAAGAAAGTATTTTCAGCTCTTCGGATTCGGAAGGCATAGAGAGAAATGCAAACTGTCTCTACTGCTGTGAGGAATACGTTATATCAATTATTGACGGATGGATTCGATGCAACAAGAGTTTTAAATGGGCGCATGAATTGTGTGCGGGACTTGATGAAGACGAAGATGAATTCATTTGTGAATATTGCTCTGTTCTGAGCCAGAGTTCAGAGGAAGATTAGGTTCTAAAAACATATGACATTTCCTTTTGTTACCTTGATTTTATAATGTCAGGGTATCATAGTTGTTCATTGCAAAAGGGATCATTTTACCACCAACAAGCGGGTAAAATTATCCCTTTGCTTTTTTCTTAGTTTTGTTTATTTTAAATAAGTGAATATAGATTTTTTAAACAAAGTGGTGTTTTGTTAAGAGAAGTGACTCTGTTAGAGGCTTGTGCTATTAAAATAAAATAAAAAAACTTGTTTTCGCATGTTCAAGGTATTTTCTCCTTAGGGGGATCATTTTACCCCCTCTCCCCTATTATTTATTTATTATAAGATGATAATAAAGGGTGATTCAAACTGAGCCTCCACATTACAGTCAAAAATATTGTATTGTATTGTCAACGGCAATATGAGATTCCTAACCTAGAAGCATAAGAAAAATTAGTCATGAAGTAGTACACCACGAAACAACGCACTAAGATTATCCAATCCTAAAACTGGGCGATAGAGGAAAAATGCGTTTTATGCTCTACGTGAATATTTGGTGCGCAAAATCGACCTTTTGAGAGGACAATTTGGAATGTGGTCCTAAAATTCTAGCAAACTGGAACCGTAGCTAATACCAAAAGCATGCACGTAGAGGTTGTTTGGAAGAAAATATTGCCATCGTTCGCGAATGTATGGCCAAAAATCCAGGAACATCATATCGTCAATGATCGCAGCAAGTGAGCCTTACACATTCCACTACACAGAGAATTAAAAAAAAAACACTTAAACCCTTGCAAACTCAATGCAAGGAGTGAAGTCTCGGGACGATCAACAGCTCCGTGTATTTGCTGAATTAATACGAGAACAAAGGCTAAATTTTTCAATGTAAACAAGCAGATTTACCGTATTCGGAGATTGGAAAATCCAAGAGTGTTTATGCAAAAGGAACAGATCGCCTTTTCGTTTGCATGCAAGATCGGCCCATTTTTATCGAAGATCATGGAGAAAACACTGTTGCAGTTGATGACGCTCACTATCTGAACATGATAGCATACTTCTTGTGGCGACATTCCTTTTATTGGCCGCGGCGACCATCTGCTTTAACTCCCGAAGAATTTTTCATTGAGGGTATCTGAAGAGCAGAGTCTACTAGAATAACCCAAATCCAATTACAGAACTGAAGCAGCGGATCAGATGAGAAATAGCCGCCACAGAACCTGATTTGTGCCGTAGAGAAGCTGAAAATGTTGCTACTTGTAATAAAGTAAACTCAAAGGGCAAATATATATTTTTTAAATCTACGTGTTTTTGTAACACTTTTATGTGGAAATCCAAATTGAATCACCCTTTATATATTTGAACGATTGACATTTCCTGTAAATTTAATTATAAAAATAGTAATTGAAATTATTATAGGTGCTAACGCGCATAATTTATATAAACCGGTTTTCTATTCGTTCCGAAACGGAAAGTTTCCCTCCCGTTTATCTACGTTGGTATGGTAACATATTATTATAAGGTGGCACCTCATGTATATACTGTATTATCACAGCCGCTGGTTACTTGATGATTTTTTCGATTTTCTGAACCACCCGGCCGTTTTTTCTGTATCTCTAGGCATGGATACTGACCTAGAAACGTCTCGACCTTCATTTCTGGATCGTCTGGTAATGGATTCAACTGATCGGCTTTTTGCTGTCATTTTCCGGTCTTCTTTATCTTTATTTATGTATCTGGGATTCTCGCGAGGCAGTTTATCTTTTTTCTTGTAAAGAGTTGATGTCGAACCTATAACGTATTTTATGATTAAATTGTATTCTCCACCTGACAGATTATATAGTTCGAAGTTATCTCAATCCTGAACATGACCAGCAAAAAGTATGGGATATATGAGAAAACAATTTGATTAGCAACAAAGAATCTTCCATTTTGATAGAAAAAAAATATAAAAAATGGAAATTAATGCAGGAGAAATAATGAATAAAGAAAATTCTTTTAAAATTAGACGATTGCTGAAAGAATTAGTAAGAAACAAATTTACGTCAGTGCAATGCTATGTTTCCCGACACGGCCATGAATATTAGATGGCCCCACGCGACATTGGAATTTCGACTAGAATATTGCTATTTTGTGAATCTAGAATATGATATTAACTTACACTTGCGAGAAACATTTAAAAGAGACAAAATGAGAATATGATATTAACTTACACTTGCGAGAAACATTTAAAAGAGACAAAATGATTGTATATTATATATTAACTACATTTACCTCGCGATATTTCTTCTTTTGGTTGTTTAAGTGTTGCCAGGTTTTCTTTGCTTCTAGATTTTCTATTTAGTGATTGCTGATAATTGTTTCTCCTATTCTCTTGTGCTCTTCTTTTTAGCGTCGAGTTATCGTTGCGATTTGGTATATTTCTAGAAGTTTTTTGCTCGTATTTTCCATTTTTCGGCCCTTTATTATATTGTGTGTAATCTATATCTAAGCTGTCTCTCTGATGACGTGGTTTCCATGGTGCCAAAACGGAGAAAGACCGACTCAGTGTTTTTACTTGGGGTTGGATGAAACTTGACCCATTCGATGTTAGATCTTCTCTGGATGCTGCTCGTGTTCCTGATCGTAAATATCCTGGTGTAGGGATATCACCAACTAAAATATTAAAGTGTATTATTTCTGCAAAATATAATTGACTTGTTTACTGACTGTGATTAGGGATCACAATCATGAAACCCGCTTCAAGGAAAACTTTAAAAACTTAAAATGAAATCAGCGTCAATTATCAAAATATATAATCAATTATCAAAATATATAATAAAATTCCTATTCAAATAAGGAATCAAAATTTAAAACACCTCAATGGATATTTAAAAGCATTGCTGGCATCAAGGGTTTACTATGCCCCGGATGATTTTTTAGGGGATCGATTGGATGATAATTATTGTTTTTAATAAAATTTTACACATTTTCTGTAGTGCAAGTTAAATGCCTGTTTAATGTACCTGTTTTTTCGGTCGGTTGTGTTCTAGGTTAGTTCAACAGATATAGGAAGGGGGAGATAAAACTGTTTACATTTCCAAGCGATCAGACATCATTATTTGCAGATATCGACAATGCCAAACTTCCGCTGTGATCCCCGCATTTAATACCTACCTGAGTTTTAAAATTTATTACACTATTTTGATACGGCATTTTTAACCGTTTTAAAGTAAAATATAACTTAAATGATGGTACTAATGTTTGTATATAATAAAACTATATTTTAAGGTCATTTTTAGTTACCTTTTTTATGAATTTTAATATTTTAAAGACTTATTCGCCAAATCATAATTTAGTTATGAAGTGCACGTGGCAACCCTGTCCTGCTGATCAACTGACGTAAGCCGTATTCGATTGAGACTGGAGATCAGTTCAAAATGATCTGAAACTGAACTGATATTTCAGTTCAGTGAGCCAAGGTCAAATGAAATTATGAAAACAATAAAAAAAGCCGATTGACAATTGACATTTAAATGCCATCCTTTACCTGAACTACTGAATCGATCTAAGTGATCCCGGTCCATTTTCGGTTCACTTACAGGTGAGCTAGATCACCTTTTAGGCAGTGGGGGCAAAGTGATATTTTTACAATCGAACACGAATCAGTTCAGTCAAGTTCGGTTAGATCAATCTGAATCGATCCAAAGTAGTGAATCGAATATGGCTCTAGTACGCGGAGAATTTACGATATCATTCCCAGTTGTAATCAGCCGGTAGTTTGAGCTTTGTTGCCATTTCTCCTTTGTGCCATTTCTCCTTTGTGCTTGTGTTTATTTGCTGTTAGTTGATGATTTTGAGGAATTTTGACTGTTTTTTTTTGTGTAAAAACTATAAAAAAAACACTTAACAATGGTACGTCAGTGTATAGTTTATAAAAAGAATGAAAATTCCAACCGAAATTTGATATGTCGGAGGTAAGTGACGGCATGACTTGTTACTGTTTATCAGTGGTGCAGTTTGCATTCGCGTCTATCTACACCAATTTTGTCAAAGTTGTTTTTTCTTGATTTTGGGCATTGCCTTGGGGCAGTTTTGTTTGGTTGAGCCCCCCGAGCGAGCGGAGGGCTATGCGTGAAGTGAAATATTAGCACCCTGGGTTGCTGTCAAATGCGCAGGGCCTAAGCTTAAAATCGGTTAAAAATAAAAATTTTAGAAGGGTTGTTAGCCCTTAAGCGGAACACACTGTACGCAATAAATAAACTTAAATCATCAAAAAGTTTTATAACCGCATATGATAGTTCCTAAAAAGTTAGGATCAGAAAATACAATCTGTTTCACGTTTGAAAAACTACACGTTTAATTTTTTTGTCTCCCATGGATTGGTAATTTCCGAATTAATTTCTGAGATAAAATAATTGAAATGAATACACTCGACTCCTAAACTTTGGTTTAAATATTGTGTGTTTGAACGTTGTAATCAGGATTTCGTTGGTTGAAAATGTTTTCATGAATCATAATTTTCACTAAATCACATGAAGTAATTGCACAAGTGCATCAAAATTACCGATAATTTTGCATGACAGCGTCTTATCTAAAAACTGCATGAGTTTATGGAGAAAGAGCCTGACACCGAAGGTGGAGGGCTCTTTTTCCAAAATATGAATATGACCGAATGCAGTTTTTCTAAGACGACACGATCGAATGCAAAATTATCTGGTTATTTTGATGCACGAGTGTAATTCAGGGGAATATTTCCCGAATGAGAACATTGTTTTAAAAAATACAATTTTATTCCTTTTTAATACAAAAACGTACATGTGACTATAAACAAAATAAAGAGACGCAAAAAAACGATTTTCTTTAATCCGAAACGAGACATTTTTAATAATATATTTTGATTTTACTTTGACGTTATTTATAAATTGTCGCTGTCATTGTAAGTTTACAATGGAATTCCCATAGATACGTACGTTGCAATTATCGCTGTGCTCTTTCGGTCTTTGCAGTGCAATTATCGCTGTAATTTTCCGATATTTGCACTCCTCTAATGGGATTTTTTATACATGAGGGAAATATTCGACATAATTTTGGTTTAAAATCCTTCGACACCTTTCGATAAATCCAAAAATGTAAAAATGTCCCATTTACAATTCTGAAGTTGGTGTCCGTGCAGCACTTTTGAGACACAGAGTACAAATAAATCTTTAATAATTTACAAACTTAATCAATACCAAGGAAAATTTGTATTTTTCTCTTTTTTTATAACTCTTCTAGTTTCCCAGATAATATATACTTAGTGGTGCTAACTATTTCCTCTCTAAAATATAACCATCATCGTCTAAAGTTATTTAGAATTAGAGTCGATATTAGAATATCTTTAGTGGGTGATATAAGTAACGTTGATTTTTAAGAAAACGTTTGATGATGGGTGAATTATTTTTGTAATAATAAGATAAAAATATTATCTATCACTAAAAAATATAACGTTAATTTAAAAACCTACAATTTATCATGCATGCATCACTTTAGTGCACATCAATCGCATAATTAAAGTGGAAAGAATGCCTTTAAAACCGCACGCCACTGGTACATAAAATGAAATCGAAACGACGAACCACGTACTACGTTGCCATTTTTTCTAACTATCCTTCTCTATCTTATGCATCAACTGCCCACATATGTCTGATTGTAAACAAATGTGATTATGCATGAAATTACAGGTAACGTTATATCTCCTCCTTCCTAGATCTGTTGTTAGTTCAGGTGCTTTTATTCTGTTTTATTTTGTGCACTGTAGATGTAGGTTTTAAAATTTTTACTACTGGTGACACCCACAGGGCATTTGTATTATCCTTATATTAACTGGAACATATTTTATTCCACAAATAGAATTCAGACATAGACAACTTATTACAAAGTAAATTAAAAAAAAAATTCCCTGGTTTCGCAATAGGTAAGCGATAAGTGCCACAACCTGCTGAAATAATGAATGTATTATTTAAAGTTGTTTATAAGCTATGCCAAGAATATAAAAACAACTAATTATAAATTAAAAGAATAATATTACTTGACGATCAGTACATCAGCAGTGAAAGACACTCCTGAAATGGATCAGTTCTATCTTAAAAAAAAACGTAAGTGTTTGTGACGTAAATTGAAGATTTGCCGTAAAATGGATATGACGTCGTGATGATTCACTTATTGACATAAGTGCAATAAAACAGTTAAACAAATATATGGCTAGTCAGTTTTACCTGTAGCAGCGTGTAAATACACGATACTTCTTTGCGATTGTTGACTACTATCACCTTCTGTGGAACTTTCCACGGAACTAATGTCGGGCCTCTTTCGTCTTCTTCGGTCTTCTAGATGACTTAAATCATGTATGTATCTAGAAGTTGGCGACATTGGAGGTTTCAAATTTGTCCTGCCTCTGATTCTATAAAAGAGTTTTCTCTTATTCTACTTATTTAAACTCTATTTTTTCATGCATCAGGGTACATTATGGACTGAATGAGTATAGTCACTTGACTTCAGTAAAGGCAGATACAAAAATAGTGCTTTAATAACGGTATAGGGTTTTCCCGTATTTTCAGCACCCACCTGCTACAGCCTTTATTTTTGAGGCTAGAAAAAATCTTTAAATACAAAAGTTACCAGCCTTACATTTCTTTTTAATTTACAGTGCGAAGATAGCGAGAAAAAATAAAACACTCAAAAAAGTTGTCAGTTTTCTGAAGAATCCATGAGGAAGGCTATCCAATTAATATGAGATGCCATTAATATTCGCAAGGGCTCGATCTTTCAAACCATTCCGAGATACGTTAAAAATTATTCTGAAAACTCTAACATTTGTCCCTGCTTCAACTATACAGGGTGTTGCTTAATGACATGCTAATATTTAAGGGGGTGATTCCTGGGCCTATTTTAAGAAAAAAACTTTATAGGAATGTATGTCGTAAACGTCCTAACTTTTCAGATACAAGGTGGTAAAATTTTCAGAGAAAATATATTTTGTATAATAACTATCATGCTATAGTAGATGTCTTTATAATATTTGGTGCATGTCTTCTATGTATCAAGATGCATTGTCCGATGTACAAACAAATTTATTATTTCTACCAGTGGCGTCCGTACCGGTCTTGCATTGAATATTTTTGGAGAAAAACACTGTTTTCTCTTAAAATAAAAAATATTTTTGAAATTTTTCTTTATTTCTGAGCAAATTTTATCTCTTGATTTTCTTTCGTCCGGCGCATGGTTTTCGCATAAAAAAATAAAAATCGTTAAAAATCGCTAAAAATCTGATGCGATAACTGTTGTGTGGAAATCTTATTTTTTCTTTTTTTCAAGCTATTGACTTCATTAAATATTAATTGTCAATTAATTTAGAAATAAGTAACTGATTTTACTGTAGGAAAAAATAAAAGAAAACTTTCAAGTACCAATAATGATTACCACATTAGAATCTCAGCGAGGATTTGATCTTGCACAAACGCGATTTTTATTTTTTTAAGCGAAAATCATGCGTCGGACGAAAGAGAAGCAAGAGATCAAATTTTCACAAAAATTAATGATAATTTCAAAAATATTTTTTACTTTAAGAAAAAGCAGTGGCGTACCATTTTTTTCTCCAAAAATATTCAATGCAAAACCTGTACGGACGCCACTGGTAGAATTAATCAACTTATTTGTACATCAGAAAATGCATCTTGATGGATAGAAGAAGCATACCAAATTTCTAAAAACAAAGTTTCATCCACAATACCCTCGACAATACCGGAACAGAATTTTTGCACTCGACGCGCGTTTCGCTAACCATGTTAGCATCCTCAGGAGATGATTAAAACTGAGTTTTAATCATCTCCTGATGATGCTAACATTAAAACTAAGTTTTAATCATCTCCTGATGATGCTAACATGGTTAGCGAAACGCGCGTCGAGTGCAAAAATTCTGTTTCGATATTGTGGATGAAACTCTGTTTTTAGTGCATGTTGCCGAAGGTTCCAAACCCCAACGTAGATACCAAATTTCATAAAGATATCTGCAATGGTATCCCAGTTATTATATAAAATGGATTTTTCTCTGAAAACTTTACCACCTTGTATCTCAAAAGTTAAGACGACTATGACATAGGCTCATATAATATTTTTTTCTTAAAAAGGGCCCAAGAATCACCTCTTTAAATATTAGCATGTCATTAAGGAACACCCCGTATATATCTTCATCAATGAAAGAAAAAATATTCTTCTTAAATATATTGTGTTTTATGGTTTGTATCGTCGCTTAGACGATGAGGCAGCAATCGAAAATATCGTAAATGTACCTCAAGGTTAGGAAGCCTTGATGCATCCTAAATTGCCATACAAACTCCAGAAAAGTGTAGCTTGTCAAGGACGACTGGATTTAATAAGTTTCATGTTAAAACCTTTTTTACGAAACTGGAAGAAATTCTAAAGAGGCATCCAACTTTTGAAATGGACCGCCAATTTACAAGTTAGATGAGACTGGTGTATTTACGGAACAAAAACATCACAAAGTATTTACCGAGAAAGGTCGTAAATGGATCTGTCCTAGTGGAGTTTAAGAAAAAAATAACCAGTTTAATATATTTGAGAGATGACTTCTTAAGTAAGAGAAAATAAGTATGAAGTGACATTCTTAAGATTAAGAAAAAGTGCTTCGATCGTTCAAACTGAAGTTCAAGTCATCTTTAAAAAAAAAAACGTTAAAATTATTCTTGATTTAAAATTTTCCGTTTCACTGTTACTATGTAAGACGGGATATAAAGGGTGTCATACTGGATACATTCATTAGCTTCGTTTTGTTTAATATCTAGCAAAATTGACTAGAGCCGTCAGAGGGTCGGTGACCATATCACAACAATATCTATTTAGGAACCAAAATTCCATTAAAAGAAGAGAACTACTTCACGATTTTAGTGCAAGGCCAAAATGAAAATAAAAGACCACTCGGCATCGCATTCTTACTTGACCAATTTTGCGGTAATACCGAAGAGAGTAATGTCAATGGTTAGCAACTTTATACTACAGAATCTAATATAAATCTCAAATACCTACTTATTTATTATATAAAAGTATTTAATATAGTAAGGCATTCCAGATAATAATTAAGATACCTTTCTGATTCTGATATGTTAGCAAGAGACTTGTGATGCATATCGGATTTCATTCCTGTGCTAATGGGTTTACTTCTCTCTTCCGAAATATTATGCAAATCTCTAGTGGATTGGCTTCTAAGGCCGGGCCTTTTTTTGGGGGGATTCATTCCAATAATGCTATCTCCATTTGATTCTTGATCAGTGTCACCGAAGAACCGTAGATTACTCGTAGATGAAGAAAACTTTGTCAAATTGCCAGTGGCTTCATCTTCTGTGCTTGTAGCATTTCCATGCTTATTAGACTAGAAAACAATTAATTGTAGAAAAATTAAGAAATGTTATTATGTGAATTTCAAAGCTAAGATATATCATTTTATTTCTTTGGTACCTCGTAAGTTAAGTCTGAAGGAACCGAATAATTGACTTTCTACGCGATGATTTCGGATAATTACTGCAATGCTGTATTACGGAAAAATTATTAAATTTAATCAAATTACTTTTAATAATTAACCATGACCTAATTCTGGAACATAGTTTATACATAGTTATACGA